>JANKOD010000005.1:19257934-19274987 GCA_026284645.1 Erythroxylum acuminatum | reverse complement strand
TTTGGGCTTGAAACTTGCACAGGCCCACTCTACTTTGTGCTGAATAATAGGTGGGTGGTAGGATTTGAACTCACGACTTCTTGGTCATAAAGGCTCTGATACCATGTTAAGTGACCGTTTCACCACAACAGCTTAAGCTGTTGTGTGAGATCAACTTAATTGGTTTTATATATTCTCCCACAGATAACTCTTCGAAAATATATGGAAAATGAAATCTTTCAAACACATATGGATTCGAGTTCTCGATTCACTACATTTATTATAAAAGAAATATCGCAGGATATGAGATTGATTTATTCCGTTTCATATTTGCCTAACAAACGTTGACCCATTTTTAGAAATTGTATATTCAACTATGATTTGTCTCTATAGTACAATGAAACCTTCTAAAAAAACCTAACCACTATAGTTATTACTAACTAATTTGTTCTCTTGGTAAGATAATGCCGGCCTCAGTTTCTAATTTTAAGATGATGCTTGACTGGTCTTTGGTCATACTCTTAACATAATTCTATATGATAGTATAGTACAAGAATACATGCTAATGGAGAGACTCAGAATTATACAATAAGTAATTATAAATTCAAAGAAAGATAAACAATTGTTCAAAAGATATAACATTAAGTAGTTTTTATCTTCCTGAATAATTGATAAATTTATCAATGTTTTCTGGTCTTATTATATATATCTATAGTTAATAAACATTGAATATTGATTGTAATTTTGAATTCTATCCAAATGATTCTTACGTACAATTACGAATATCAATTTAATAATATCGGGCATCTATTTTTTAAGGCAGACGATTAGCAACTTGTAGGTTGTTCAACTTCAATCTTGGAATCTAGATAAGTTGGAGTAATAAAAATGATACCGTACGTGTATTGCACTCCTTTTTGATAGTTTTATGGAATGGAGACGACACTTCCACGACATTGTTCTTGATTAATATTCAATGAGATTCAAGTTTTGGAAGGCTAAATAATATGGAACAACTCCTTTATGTTATTCAACTTTGGAAATGTTTTATATATGGAACAAATCAGTTAATACTATCAATCTACCTACCAAATATTCTTCTGGTTATACTGATATATATCCACCCAAAAAATTTGGTGATGCTTCTCACATTTTTAGCGTCATTGACTTGCAACAACTCCTTGAAAAGACTACGTTGCAGCTGATGATATAATCTTATTCTTGCTAGTTTTATTTTTTGTATATTTTTCCAAGATACAAGATAATGCTTATATAGCATATACAAGAAATATATGCTATGAACCTGGTATTTCATACAAGAAAATATTGCTATAATCTCTCCACAAAATCTTCTGTTATCAGCTCATTTCAACACTTCTCCTCAAGTTGGTGCATAGAGGTCTCTAATGCTCGACTTGTCTAGTGAGTTATAGAAAACCTAGCTTGAAACAACCTTTGTAATAGTGTCTGCTAACTAATCTTTTGATTTGACAAAAGGAAATTGAATTATCTTGGCTTTAGGCTTTTCCTTGATGAAATGTCGATCTACTTCAATATGTTTTGTTTGGTCACTGGGTTTTGCATATTCTCTATAGCTGCTTTATTATCACAAAATAAATTCATCGTAGAACTTGATGAATAGTCGATTTCTTCAAGTAACCTCTTTAGCCAAAGAAGTTCACAAAGTCCCTTAGTTAAACCTCTAAACTCAGCTTCTGCACTAGACAAAGCAACCGCCTTTTGTTTCTTGCTTCTCTATGTAACTAAATTTCCACCAACAAAGGTGAAATAACCTAATGTAGACTTCCTGTCCATAATACTTCCATCCCAGTTAGCATCTGTGTAACCAATAATATTTAAATGATTATGTTTTATGAACATAAGCCCTTTTCCTGGGGAAGACTTCAAATATCGTAAAATCCGTAGCACGACATTCATATGATCCTCACTAGGATTATGCATAAACTAACTTACCAAACTAACAGCATAGGCAATATTTGGCCTGGCACGAGATAAATAAGTCAATTTTCCCACAGGTCATGGGTACTTTTCTCTACTTATGGGTATTTGGTTTGGGTCTGCTCCCAATCCATGATTCTGAACTATTTGTGTGTCTATAAGCTTACATTCAAGCATTCCTATTTCAGCCAACAAATCAAGAACGTATTCTTTGTGAGAGAAATATTCCTTGACTTGACCGAGCTACTTCGATACCCAAAAAAATATTTTAATCCCCTAAGATTCTTCATTTCAAATTCAGTTGTCAAATGCTTATGCAAGCTAGAGATTTCTTCATCGTCATTCCCTGTAATTATCATATCATTAACATATATTATTAAAGTCGTTACCATTCCATTTCGATGCTTCAAGAACATGGTATGATCTGAATTACTTTGCTTAAAACCGTGCTTCTTTATAGTCAGACTAAACCATCCAAACCATGCTTCGGGGGATTGTTTTAGTCCATAGAGTGTCTTCTGTAGCTTACGTACAACTCCAGTTTATAGTGAGATAGTGAACCCTGGTGGAATATCTATGTAAACTTCTTCAGCAATATTCCCATAAAGAAACACATTTTTGACATCTAATTGATATAATGGCCAGTCTAAATTTGTAGTTAGAGACAACAACACTCTAACAGTGTTCAACTTTGCAACTAGTAAAAATGTCTCTTGATAGTCTACACCATATATCTGGGTGTATCTTTTCGCCACCAATCTTGCCTTATATCTTTCTACAGACCCATTTGCTCTATATTTAATGGAGAACATCCATCTACTCCCCACTTTTTTGTTTCCTTTAGGTAGTGGCATGAGCTTCCATGCATCATTCTTTTTCAATGTTGTCATTTCTTCAATTATTGCTTGGGTCCATTTGGGTCATTCAAGCCCTCATGCACTGTACTTAGAACATACTCAGATGATAACTTGTGCACAAATGCTTTGAGGGGTGGTGATAGTTTCTGGGTATAAACATGGTGGGAAATTGGATACTCTGATTTCTTTTCTCCATGATCACGCGAATACCAATTTGGTGACTAACCACGATTGTGCCTGAAAGGTAACCTGTAGCCAACAGAATCATCTATAGTATTATTGGGAGAATAGTTTAGATTTTGTACCTCAAGAGTTCTCAAGAGAGTGGTTGTCATTTAGTACGAGAGGGGGTTGTTCTTGTATAAGGTACTGCTCTTGCTCATTCCGAGTAGATTAATTTTGTTCAAGGAGTTGTTCTTGCTCATTCTTAGTGTCAGCACCATCACTTTCATCTACTTGTGGCATCATTATCATCATTGATTCTATATGACGTGTTGGAAGTAGTTCAGTCATAGCACCACTGTGATTTTCAAAACTAGGCCAACATTCACAACCATCCACCATTTGCTCTTCATTTAACAACTCCTCCTGAATATAAGAATGAGAACTAGGTTTTGCAAAGAAAGTTTCAGATTCAAGAAAGGTGACATCCATTATGATATAAAGACATCTGGTAGTGGGATCATAGCACCGATAGCCTTTTTTATCTGTTGCATATCCCAGGAAAACACAATGAATAACACATGGATCAAGTTTTGCTCGCTAGTTCTTATGAAGGTGAACATAAACAACGCATCCAGATATTCGTGGAGGAAGCATTAAGACGGAGGGTAATGGAACATAATGAGCAAGAGCTTGTAGTGGATTTTCAAAATTCAAGACTCAAGATGGTATTCAATTCAACAAGTAGACTGTAGTAACGACTGCATCTATCTAATACCGTTTGGTTGTATGTGCTACTATTAACAATGCTCGTGTTGTTTCAATAATATGTCTATTCTTTTGCTCCATAACATCATTTTGTTATGGTGTTTGAGAACATATTATTTCATGATAAAGACCATGTGCTTGAAAATATTATCGTAACTCATTATTGTCATAATCCCTGCCGTTTTTAAATTGAAGAATCTGGATTTTAGCAGAGAATTGAGTCTTGAGCATGTTATGAAAAGAACGAAATATTCCAAACACTTCACTCTTATTTTTCATCAAATAAAGCCAAGTCATTTGTGTGCAATCATCCAAAAAAGTCACAAACCATCTAACACCTAAAGAATTTAAGATTGAAGTCGAACCCCAAACATCTTAGTGAATTAACGTAAATGGGGTCCCATATTTTTCAATCTTATTGGATAAGATACATGACGACTCTTGGCTAGAAAGTGAGTTTCGTATCTAAAATCAAACTCATGTAGATTGGAAAAACAAGCTTGGAAACAAATGCTTCAAGTAAGAAAATGATGGATGCCCCAGTCGACGATGCCACAACCAAATCTGTCATTCTTTATCACTAGTTTGACACACAATATTTGCCTGGTCAAAAGATGAAATCATCTATGTAGTACAACCCCTCCGTTTTAGTACCACGACCAATAATCTCCTTGGTGAGAATATCCTGGAACAAACAAAAATTTGGATAAATATGTGCATAACAATTTAATTCCTCTGTAACTTGGCTGACAGATAATAATTTATTTGAAAGAGATGGAACTAATAAAAGTATTTGGTAATGAAAGAGAGGATGAAAGTGCCACTTTCCCAGCCCCTATAACTGGGTATGTTGCTCCATTAGCATTAGTAATGCACGTCCGATTTGGTTGAGTAGTTTCGATAAAATCTTGTGGATTAAATGTCATGTGATTAGTTTCCATGGAATCCATAATCCAACCATGGTTACTTGAATCGTTAAGCGCCACCAATTTATTTTCAACAGGAGAAGAAGTGTCCTCTACTAGCATAGCGGCAGTTGAAGAGTCCCCTTGTGGTATAAGTGATAAATGAGGTCCAGTGTTTACAAAAGTTGCTCGACCATAATTCTCTCCTCTACCAACTTCTCATTTCTTTTTTTCCTTGAGTTTGTGCCACCACTACAGATATCCATGTAACTTGAAATAGGTGTCTTTGGTATGTTTTACATTCCTACAGTGTGTGCAACCCCCTCCCTCAACTTGCAACTTCGATTTTGTCTATGTGGTGGGCTTTCCACTGGACAAAATTTGAAGTGAGGCTTATTGCTGCGATTTCTGTACTCCTTTTGAAACCATAGCCGCACCATGTGTGGCATCCCCTTTTGTCAACATCACTGCTTGCCTTAGATCTTCCCTGTGAACATGTACATAAGCCTACTCTACTATAGGAAATTGTTGAATTTGGAGCACATCTCCTTGGATCTTGTCAAGACGATCATCGAGACCATCCAAAAATGTGTAAACTTTATCTTCTTGTAAAATAAAATTATTCTTATATATGTCAACTTGGCATTTCATCAAATTTGGTCAGCGAAAATCAATTTCTTGCAATAAGCCTTAAAGATTGTTGTAATATGTCTCGATAGATTCTCTATTTTGTGTAAGCCTTGTCACCTTCCTTTTGAGTTCATAAACTTAGGAGGTGTCAGTGCCATCAAAATATATTGTAGTAATAGCATCCTATACTGCTTTTGCTGTTAGGAATTTGATGTAGCTGCTGATTAATTTCGAATCCATAGAGTTAATGAGCCACCCCTTCACCAATGCATTTTCAGTTCTCCATTTTCTGAAATTGGGGTCTGTCTCTTGGGGTTATGGAAGATCTCCATTTATATATCCCAATTTATCTTTGCCCGAGATATACATCTCAACAACTTCGGACCAAAGTCCATAATTGGTGTCACCTAGCTTGACGCCAATTGGTCCAACAACTGATTCATGAGTCGGTGATGTCTGGTTCAACATCTGTGATATCCTAGATGTTAGGTCTATAAGAATTGAATTCTCTCTTCGGGACTTTTCTATTAAGGGAGATTGTCTCCCATAGCTCTCAATTTCTCTTGTCATTTTCAGAAAAAACATAAGTTCTAGGATCTATGCTTTGATACCATGTCATAAAAGTTTTTTATTTATTTTTTGTATATTTTTCCAAGATGCAAGAGAATGCTTATATAGCATAAACAAGAAATCTATTCTGCAAAGCTATTGACTACTATACACACATTTAGGCTATGAAGCAGGTATTCCATATAAGAAAATATTCCTATAATCTTTCCACAAAATCTTCTGCCAACAGGTTTGGGCCTTTTAAATTTATTATTTCAAGTTCAAATGAAGCATTATTTTCTTAATTTAGTCATTAACAGATAGAGATTACTCGATAAAGAGTTTTGAATGAGTGCAGGAAGGAAAAGCTAAGAGATCAGTTATACCTATCACATAAACAAGCTTCAGAACAATTAATCCCAATGTCAAAGAGGAATGATGTTACTAAGTTGCATCGATGATCAATTCCCCTCTAGTTTTCATTCTATAGTTTCTACATAAACTTCAACTTTGATGGCCTTTAGCAAAACCATCTTAATTGAATGTACTGCATGAATTGTACTTTAATTAATTAGTTTATGGTATATATGATGAGATAAATTGTACCTTACAAAACTTGAATTTTATTTAAAAAAATATTTATTCAGTTGTTATCTAAAAATTCATAAATTTTTAAAGGAAGACAGGAAGAAACTAAATTTAAATTTAAAATTTAAAACTTTAAGAATCTCTTGAAAGTTTTACATCTTAACTATGACTTGATTATTTCTTTAAAATATAACATTTTAATATTAAATTAATTTTTTTGGTACGTAATTTTTCCAAAAATTATTTTTTTGGTAAATCAGTAACTTTATAAAGAATACAGAGTTATGTACAAACAAGAGATACCATAGGTAATCTCTTAACATGCAAAATACATAATGGCAAACAACTAATCGCCCTACCATCAAGCTCCTCTCCTAAGTCCTACATGACAGTAGTAACCGGTATCCTTCCAAAGTAAGCACAATCAGAAAGAAAAGCAACAATACCAAGCTAAACCGCATACCGTATATGCCCAGTTATACACCAAGCAACAATACATCATTAAATACCGCAACATGTTAGCATATGCCCAGATATATACGAGCTAAACCATAGTCCAATCAAGTAAAAGATCAAGACATCATCAAAAACTTGCTAATATGTCTTCATAATCTCAGGTATTCCAACAAGAGCTTCCATAGGCAATGATTTTCTGTACAGAAACCATTGCCTATCAAAGCTCCAAGTTACCTGAATTGCATTTGGAAAGCCTATTGTGCCCTTGAATATGTGTCCAACCATAAGGTCTCATTCGTGGGGAGAGGGAGTGTAAAATTTGGCCGCCCAGCTGAACTACAATCTACATCACAAAGTTAGTGCAAAATATATCTAATTACCTCTCTCTATGTGTTTAGGTGGAGATGCTCTAAAACTTGGAAGATTATCCTAGCTTATAAGCTCTCCACCTCCATAGCTACATCCTTGTATGTTCTTGAATTCCTTTTGGTCCAAATGTGGTAAACCGTTATGGATAAAAGAATAGGGAAGATGGAATTTTGTGGAGGTGTTTGGTGAAACCAAGTTAGGATAGAAGGAAGGCTTGATGAGTTGGGAATGGGGAATTGGAAGTGGTTGAGGCAATGTTTCCATACAGAATTAGAGAAAGGGCAGTTAAAAAATAGATGTTCATTGGATTCCATGTCCGAAATACAAAGGGAACAATGGTTGGGATTATATAGAAAGTGAAGTTTATCCCTTGTTTGAAGTTTGTTTAGGACAACTAACCAAAGAATGAATGAATACCTTGGGCTATTATTTTTGAACCAAACTAGGTTATACCAAGGTACTTGTTGGGTTAAGGGTCTCAAGAGGTTGTAAGCTGAACCATTGGTGTAAGTTTTTGAAGAACTAGGAAGCCATTCCAAATAATCCAGAGAACTATTCGATTGGTATTGAATGGGTTCAAAATCAGCAATGAGCTTCATAGGAGAATCCTGCCACCTGCACACATTATTACTGATTATATCAGAAACTTTTGCTGTCATAAGTAAACCCGACCCATTTATCTCTCTAAGTGATAAGAAGTTCCTTAAGATTCCCTTTGGATGCCAAGGATCTTGTCATAAGAGAGTGGACTGCCCATTCCCTATCCTAAATCTAAATTGATTTCCTAATTTGTCCCTCACACTTAAGATTTTCCTCTAGCTCCAAGAACTATTATTGGTGGGTTGCGCACTCCCAAAAATTTTTCGTTTCAAAATGATCGTATGCACCCATTTAACCCACATGACCTCTCTATTATAGAAAAGGTACCAAATCCTCTTTCCTAACAAAACAAGGTTCCAGGTTGGTAAATGCTTAATCCCTAACCCCCTTCATTTTTTGGTTTAGTAAGGTCGAACCATTTAACTTTATTATTACAATTCTAAATTAAAATCATATAATTAATTCTTCCATTTATTGAGAAACCGAGTTGAGATTCAATCCCGACCTCAACGAAATAATCACGAAACGTTTTCGTAACTTTTGATTTCCCGAAAACCAAGATCTATTTAATTCTATAAAATGATTAAAACAAATCATAATAAAGTGAAAACTTAATTCGTACCATATTCCGAAGCTTTATCTTTGTCTTGTCTCATCCCTCGAACTATTCCCGAAACTGATCCGTCTCAATCACCATAGCCGCACAAGTGTCCGACCTCTAATGCCATCCATAGAACAGGTTAAGAGAACTCTGTAACTCTTACAGAGAAGGTTAAGCAATAAGTGTTAGCTCTATAAAGCTTAAGCCTATTTATAATAAGCTTTGGACATTTTAGTAATTTATGACATTTTAGTAATTTAATTGAAATTAAATTCTAATTTTAATTAAACTTCAATTAGAATTACAAATAATTCTAATTAAATGCCAGTTATGCCCATATAAGATTCAATATCTCATATGGATCCTTATTTATTAAATATCTCATATTTAATCATAAATTTCTCAAACTTTACAATCAAGTCCAACTTGATTAGATTAACTTTGTTCTCTTCAACCCGTTTTATATGTAAAACCCATTAGGTACCCAAATATGTTGGCAATGATTATAAAATCTAATTTTAATTCATAATTAAAATTAGATAAATTAAAACTCCTTTTAATTTATCTTTAATTCTCCAATTAAACATTTTATAATCATAGATCAAGATTGGCATCTAGCAACGCGTCATGACCACCCAAATATTTAGGAATGTCAAAGTAGTTTTGACTAACCTTTCCGTGAATAATTTTTCCATATAATTTAGTCCTTTCTTTATACAATGTTTAAATTAGACATAGAGCATAAAATTAATGTCTACTCTAATTTGAGTCTAATCATATTAGTTCTCTGCCATTAGCCATCGATTCAATTAATGACATTTGTAAACTATTTATAAAACATCATTTCACCTTGGCCAAGGACTTCTTGAATCAATACTAATCAAGACATAAGTGCTCAAAGATTGGATTCTTTATAAGAGGGTTGACGTCGAGCCAATTTTCAAACGATACCCATGTCTTTTCTCCATCTCCTACCCTGTGCTTAATGAAGGGGTATATCGACTATCTTAGCTTTAATAACTCATTGAACGTCCAAGATAACTAATTGGGAGGATCAATTTGCCAGAAATTTTTATTGCGAAGGTGGGATGCATGCATCCATTTGATCTAATGGGTTTCTTTGTCCGTAAGGAGCCGCCAAATTTTCTTACTTACTAACAATTTCTGCATGTTCGAAATAGATGTTATACTCAGCCCCCTTTGTTTCTGAGGGGCTATGACCTCTCACCATTTTACCTTGGCTACTTTTGTTGATTTAGTGCATCTTGACCAAAGGAAGGCTTTGATCATCTTGTCAATTTCCTTGGTTATAGGTAACACAATGTATGATGTCCAATGTACATGCAAGCTATTCAATACATAAATAGTAAGTGTGATTCTCATTGTATAGGATAGCTTCTATTTTACCATGAATTCACCTTGAATTTAATCTTCTCTAGGAGTGGGATATAGTCTACATATTTGAGCTTAGAAGTAGTGATAGGCACACCAAGACAATGTATCGAGGGAGTTTGTATGTTCATCCCCATCATACTGCTCAATACTTCCCCATTGCTCACATTCGAGGAGATGTATAGACTACATTTATCTCTATTAATCTTGAGACCTGACCACTTGGAAAATAAATTCAAAGTTTTCGGTATGATGATGATTGAATACATATATGCTCCACTTAACAAGAGGAGGTTATCAGCAAATATCAGATGAGTGAGGGAAATTTCAGCACACTTGTGATGGAATTTGAAGTTGTCATTGTGAGTTGTGAAAGCCTTAGGTAGTCTTGATATGCCTTTCATTGATCTATACAATATTTATTAATACAATTAATAATATTTTATTAAAATAAATAATTGCATATTTTTATCTATAAAATACTATACATTTTTTAATATATAGTTTAATTATTATTTAAATTAAAAATTTTATATTTAAAAATTATTTGATAAATAAATATTTAGAATTTTTAATGTATATATTTTAAATTTAAAATATATTTATTAAATAATTATCATATTAACAATTTTCAAAATATCAATACTTTCTTAGTTTTTCATTAAGGGTGAGAGATCTTACTATAAGTTCTTAATATACAGTAAATCCATTGGTCTAGTTCTATATCATGATTGGAGGAATTATTATTATTAAAAATAGCTTTCTTTGTAAGAAATAAGTCTATCTCTAATGCTTTTACCTCTTGTAGAACTAAACTTAAACTTTTAAAAAATAAGAAATTTACTCAATTTTACAGTACTAGATTGAACTTTAAAAAATAACACTAAAATGATCCATTTTTTTACAAAAATAGCCTACTATTAGACTCCCAGTTAATGGTCGTGTCTAAAACATTGGGACTAAATCCTACATGTCAAATAAAATTAATAAAAATACTAAAAGACGCTAATAAGTTAGGTAAAATCCCTATAAACTCCCATCACCACTATATTCTTAGTATTGATTGTTATACCACTTTTGCATTACCATCAAACCACTGTTGTACCACCATTGCAAACAAAGGTCTACTTTCGCACCATCACTCACTGTAGATCTCATTCCACTATCATATCATCGTCTCCAACCAAATTATTGTATAATGAAGAGTGTTTGTCCTTTGTTGAATCTTATTTCCATTTTCCCTCCCTTTATGCTTGTTTATTTAGCCCTTGATTTTTGTTACTATTTTGGCATGCAAGCATTACCACCTTCTAAAGCCACTAAATCTCTTCTTTTCTTGGTTTTAGTTTATAGACTTTCTAGAATTTAGGGGCTCTTTTATATTCTTTGAGTTTAGTTTTCCTTATTGTGTATATGCTTTAACAGTTTTGTACCTCTCTACTACCTGTTTTGAGATTTCATAGTAATCTTTAACCTTCTTTTGAATTTTTCATTAAAACTATACTGCTTATGTTTTCGTACTATCTTTGTTTCCCCTTTATGTTAGATCAAAATGTGCTAAATCGTTTTGGGTCTTTGAGCTTTGATAGACCAAAGGTTCTCATTTATCTTTGGCTTTTTAATTATGGTGATCTTCTAATTAAATAGCTATGTATTTACAAAACATAAGTATGTTTTATCTTCCTAAAGCTCGTAAGAAATGGTTTTAATATCCATTTAAAAGTTTATTTTAGGCTATATAAGAGGATTAAGTCATGATACTCCTACTCACAATATGTTCATGATTCCAAATTTTTTAATTACGCTATTGAAAGACATTGATATTGTGAAACTTATTGAAGCTATTTTCTAAAGGTCTAGAGTATTTGGATCAACTTTTATTATTTAGCATAATATCATTGCAATTTTATTTCAGCTAGTTCATGTTACTTTATATTATCACTTATGATTATTTTGTGACTAAACCTTTTTTTTATAATTGTTTAATCTATTGATTCTTGGAAATCTGTTTGATCATGCTTATGTCCTAAAGGAATTCATAAGGAAAATTGAATATGAACGTTTGTAACTTTTCATCCATGTTTTCTTGTTGTCTCTTTATGCATTAAAAATATAATATGGCTTTTCATTTAAAAAAACTAATAGTAAAACACGTAATAGGAGGGCTAGAAGGGAGCAACAGTAATGAAAAAAATAATACTTGAAACACTAGGCCTATTTTGGTTTAGGCATAGTCAAACATCTAAATTCATATGCTTAAAAATGTGTTATGATTGTATATATTTTTGTATTGCTATCAACATTGAAAGGATTTCTCAAACATCTTGAGAGCTTTAAAATCTCATAGACTTTAATATGTTTTGTATAACAATAATATTACAATTATTTGTAGTATAGATGTTAGTAAAATTTTAATTTTATTACAGTGGAATATTGGAAAGAAATGGTGACAAAAAATATGTTGAGGGTATGATCAAAAGGAAGAAGAACATAGGTGTGGATGAGCTTAGCATACTAGTATTAAGAAGTGTTAAAAGATAAAAGACATATTATCTTTTGTAAATTTTATAAAGAGTTGATGGAAGTGAGCTTACACTATAATGAGCATTTATTATCAATGCCTAATCGTATGCAAAAATTGAACTAACATAATATTGAAGTCTATTATGAGCATGGTTATGAGAATCCTACAATAGATGATAAAGAACATAATTTTAATATCTGTAATAACTATGAAAATAATACACAACAAAATATAAGTATGAATGAAGCAGGTTATTCTAAGTTTATATGAAACAAGATGATGAAGATTTTGTTGTTGTGGAGATGAGTTATGAAAATGATTCACGTGATGACAAAACATATGCAACTGATGATGAAGAGTATGTTACCGTGAGAGCACATGAGAAGAAATATGGAAAAAAAAAGGTATGTAGTGAATTTGAATATGATGAAGTTATAGATAGGGTTGGAATAGCTAGAAAGATTGTAATGAAGAGCCAAATTATTAAAAAGAAATTCATAGAGAGAAGAAATTAGTTCACATGGTTGGTGTAATGAATATAAGGATAGTGACATTAGAGTTCAATCACCAATTTATAGTTATAATGGATGGTGCGAGGAGTTTGTGACAAGGAAGAAATATATTATGTTTAATCCAAAAATGGATATAAAGGATTCTGAGTTTGAAACTGGCATATAGTTTAAGGATGAGATGCAATTCAGGGAAGCAATTAAAAGTTATACAATTACAGATGGATATGTTGTTTTAATAGCGAGATTTAGTGTGAGAATAAAGGCTCTTTGTAAGTCATAATGTCCATTTAGGGTATACATTAACTAGATTGGAAATGAAAAAATATTTATTATGAAGATATTAGAAATAGACATATTTGTAAAGAAGTGCAAAGAAATAAGCAAGCTAGTAAAAATTGATAGAAACTATTTTTTGCACAAGTTTTGAAGGAACCCAAATTGGCCTATTAGGAAGATAATAAATGATCTTTAGATAAAGTATGCATTATAGGTGATTGAATCCCAATAGTATAGGACTAATAGGAAGCTATTATAATGCTATGAGGACCTATAAAAGGTCATTATATAAAGTTATAGTCTTATGAACAAAATTGACGACAGGTCGACAAAGAAGGGAAATTTATTATCTAAACTAAGCTTGATGAAAACCTTAGATAGTCAATATTTATGAGGTTTTATACAGGGTTTATTGCATTAAATTATGGTTTTCTTGATGTTTGTAGGAAAATAATTAAGCTAAATGGATTTTTTAAAAGACATTTCTTAGAGGTGCTTTGTCAGTTGCAGTTGAGCATGATGGAAACAATTAGATGTTCCTTATATGTTGGGTTATGGTTAAGAGAGAGGATTATCAATCCTAGCATTGGTTTTTGAATCTTCTTGGTGAAGATCTAAAAATAAGTGGGAATTTATAAACTTTTATAAGCGATCAACAAAATGTGATTTCAAAATATTCGTATTGTTTATTTTCAATTCTGAATATATTTTGAATTATTCTACTTACATTACACTGTCTTACCCATTCTTTTTTTGGTTATTACGGTTTAGTGAATGGAATGAAGAGTTTATTCTCAAAAGCTGAGTATAGAAAATGTTCTCGACATGTCTATACAAATTGGTTTAAATTGCATAAGGGTCACATATATAGGAGTTTATTTTGGTAATTGCATAATTAAAATGGAATTTGATGAGATAATAGAACTAAATAATATATCAAGGAAGGCATACAATGACTTCAAAGGGAGGAACTGTGAGACTTTTTACGAAAGTTATGAGCATAAGACCAAAATGTGAAATTGTTCACAAAATCATATCAAACATTTAATAGACTCATTTACGACCCATACAGAAAGCTTCATCAATATGCTAGAGGATATTTAAGTTGCTTTAATGACTCAGATTCATAAGAAAAAGTGACATGATAATCAAATCTGCTATCAATATATTTCGAAGGGTAAGAAAGAAGATACAAGTTGTATAATAGGAAGCAAGGCATCATATGACCAATATTAGTAGAAATTGAAAGTTTTAATTCATGCATTTTGTAGATAAGTTCCTTGTCGACTTATAAGCAAGAACATACCAATATAAACTTTAGGATTTAGCATGCCTATTATATATGCATGCACTTACTTGTACATCATGTTAGAGGGAGGATATTGATTCTTATATGAGCCAATACTATAATCATGAATGTTATTTCAAAAGTTATTAACATGCGAATGAACCTATTAATGGTCTAAAATTTTGGCTAAAGATTGAAAAGACGTAGCCCATATTTATCTATTGATCAAGAAGACTCTTGAAAGAGCTAAAAAAGGCTAAAAGAAGGGATAAAGGTGACCAACCATAAAATTCGAACACAATGATCAAGACAGGAGTACTTATAAAAGATCAACATGGTCATGAAATTGGTCACAATAAAAAAAATGTGAAATCAATGATCAACCTTCGAGAAAACCTAAAATTATTAAGGTGTTTGCGTACTTATTTTTAATTGCATTCATTTCAATTGTTCTTTAAATATTTGATTGTTGATTAAAAAAATGTAAGTCCACCAAAAAATCAAGCACCTACATCCAGTATTACTAGCGGTTCAATAAGAAGACCGAGATAATCAAGATCTATAAGGTTAAATATATGAGGAGAAAGTGGTTAGTGAATATTCACTTTTATTTCCTAATTTTTATTAAAAAAATTTACTATCATAAATATTTATGTTTATATAAAGCATATGAGGTAACATTTAGAGAAGTTAGTGAAAAAATTATTTTATGGTTTGTCAATTAATTACATTATTTGGTTATTTGTTATTTAATCCTAGGTAATAACATTGTGCTTTGTGTTTATGACATTTTATATTTTAGTGGAAGTCAACATTAGGTACTCGAACTAACTCAAGCTTCTCAAAATACAAATGCCAATAAAAATGCACAAACAATAGCTCAAAACATAAAGGAGGTTCAAAATAAGGGCAAAAAGATCAACTTCAAGAAAATCTTATGTTATTTACTTCATGTTGAATCTACTACGCAGTAAACTACGCATTTATTATAATTTAATTGATAATTTAAACACTATGTTTTTGTAGTGATTTGACTGAGGATTTAAACATTGTGTTTGTTATAATTTGAACACTGTGAATTTACTTCATGTTTAAGCTTTGTTAAATGTCTATCTCAACTTTGGTATGAGAATTCAAGAATGTTTTACTAAATAAGGATTATGGTGTGTTCTCTTCCCTTTCATTATATGTGCTTAATGTGTAGTTAGCTTTAGGATGGTTCATTTTCTTATAAAAATGTTTGTTTTATTTGTTATGTGTTTCTTATATATTATTAACAAAATAAGTGAATAATGAATGAGATAAGAATTTGTTAAGTAGGTAGGGCGTTAAGTGTTTGCTGAAAGAGGAAATTTTTAGGTACGTAAGAAGATGTCTTGCACGTCATACATAGCTAGAGCCTTTGGAATAATATAAGCATATATTTTTAGGGTTTATTAAAAATATTAAACAACCACATAAATATGTTAATGAACCAACAAGAACTATAGAAATTAAGAAATAAAAATTATTGTGGAATATGAATGTTCATAAAGGATTGCAAGTTCAAAAAATGCATAACTCATCTAAGAAATTCTCTACTATTGAATTGAATTATGAAAAGATTTCCAATGAATAAAGAAAGGAAATTTAGTGCAAACTAATCATGAAACATAAATACTGACTAATCACCAATAAAAATTAAAGATATGGATACAAACTAATAAGAGATTTATTTATTTATAAGTGTTTAATAGAGAGTGACAAAATGTAACAATGTTTGTCAAATCCTTTATAAAACATCTAAAAATGTGTTAATATTAGAGCTAGATAAATCAAACGCCTAAGATATATAGTTGCATGGAACATATAAAATAAAAATATAAATATTGCACTTATATAAAAATTTAAAATTTTAATAAATTGATTTATGAACTCGCCTCTTGTGAGTAACAATGAATCTTATGGATAAGTCTCTTACCTAATGCATAGAAGATATCAGGCTAAATTTTTTATAATTGTAAGCCTTAAACTCTTTTACCAAGATTATATACCTCCAAGACACCTACAATTTAAATGTTTATGAATGATTTATATAATAATTACATCGTTAAAGCTAAAATTGAAACATTAATATTTGTATTAATGCATTGATAAAAACATTAACTAATATTAGTTAGCATTATAATTAAAAATTGAACTAAATAAATCTTTATTAAATTTAAAGATGACAATAAAAAGAACTGTAAACGACATTCTAACCAATCTCAACACCATCTCTTGCATTCCTGGAGACCTGATTCACGGACTTGAAGTTCACAGATTGCTCAACTCAGCAAATGTGTGAAAAGAGTCGTTCTGAAAATGTTTATCTAACTTTTTTGGTTCGTCTCCGAGGAAGGAGATAAAGCAAACAACCAACTTAACATTTCATTATATGATTAAAACCAACTTTGAGATGCCTGCAACTTCTTACTTGGTAAATAAGATGGCAGAGTTATCAAATAATTGAATTGGTTTTGGAAGTTCATAATTTTGTCACAGTGATCAAGCTCAAGCAGTGTACCAGTTAATGATGTACTTGTTAAGTCAGAATTTTGACTTCCCGTATAAAGTGATTTTGATGACAAACAAAGATAAGAAAGAATGAAAAGCAGAT
>JANKOD010000005.1:19239918-19257834 GCA_026284645.1 Erythroxylum acuminatum | reverse complement strand
AAAATCTCTTAACTTTCATTATTACTTACTTGTATTCTGAATTAAGCAATTTTTTAAGAAAGAGGGTAAAACGAAAAGGTATACACAATTCAACCCCCCTTCTTGTGTGTTGATTATCATTGTATTAATTTGTGATTCACTTCAGTACTTGACATTATGTTACTCTACCCAGATGAAGAAGAATAAAGTCCTGCTATACATGGATTGGCATCAAATGCTGAAGTTGTGTACTACATTTTTCAAAACATGTTTAGTTTCCTTTGTGACGTCACAGGGAGCATTTTCAGGCATCGTGTTCGTTCTAGGAAACTCAACTTTCCTTATAAAACAGACGTATTTATTACAACATCAAAACCGCGTAAGTCAACGGAGATCTGTTCTTACTTTGGCCTTAGCCTGTTATGGTCTAAACTTAACTAACCCTTCTTGCAAGCATCCTACTTGTTGACTTTTTTGCACCTAACGAATAAGCAAAGATAAACATGTGAACGAGCGTCTCTTTTAGACGGGAGGCGTGAAGTCCCTCTACCCTCCCCGCACGAGACGAATCGTTTAAGCTAGCTTTTTAACTTATGGACTTCAGTGTCTCATCATCCAATATGGTTTCTTAATAAATATGGTGATTTGGGGGTTGGTTTTTTTAACCTGTGCCAAAACAAGCAAAACAAGGAGGTTTCCTTTTATTTTTTTAAGAAATAAACAGTGTATTCTTTTGTTATTTTGAACTTTGAGTGCGCATATCCTCTCTTTTTTTTATTGTTATCTATTTATCTTTCAGTGCTTGACTCGCGTTGTTAATTTTCAGAACACATAATTTTGGACAGGATTGGTATCACCTGTTTTGGTTCTTCTTTTCTCATTTCGTGTGAGATCAGGAAAATCGAAGTGAAATAAATACCCATTTTCTTATTCTCATCCCATCTGAGTCCAGCTGGTTGACCAAGTATCTTGTTTTGCTCGTCTGTTTTCTTCTTCCCCGTACTATCCCTAAAAAGCCAACAAGCCCCAAAGCTAACAGCTTTGATCTACTTTTCTCTCAACAGCATCTCCAAGTTAGCATCTTTTTCTTATCTGATCATATTCTGCCCATTTGGGTTCTCTGATTTATCCTTCAAAATATCTGCTTTCTGTGTGAGAATCTCTGATCCAGAAATACTTGTAGGTGCATCTCACAAATATATTCATCCAGGTCTTTTGCTCGTTCGCTTTTCTTTTTCCTCCTTTCTTTTCGTCTATTAAAGTTCTGATCTTGACAGCTGGGAATTCAAGTATCATCCCCTCCTTTTCTTTTTCTGATCTTCCTACCTGGGTCTCTTTTTTGCACAACTTGGAAGGTCGTGACAAACAATGGGTCATTGTTTTAGCAAAGAAAATGAATCTCAGGCTCAGAGGTATAATGGTCCTCGTGGGGTGAACTATAATCAAAAAGTTCATGAACCTGCTGCTTACCAGTCGAAACCTCAACCTCAGCAACAAGGGCACCAATTACCTGCTCAACCACCAGTACAAGCCCCATGGAAACCAACTGTTCCAGTTCCCAGTCCTAAACCAGCAATTAAAGCAGACACAATTCTTGGAAAACCACATGAGGATGTCAAGTTGTTCTACACGATGGGGAAAGAACTGGGTAGGGGTCAATTTGGTGTAACTTATCTCTGTACCGAGAATTCAACTGGAAAACAATATGCTTGTAAGTCAATATCCAAGAGAAAGCTTGTGACCAAGAATGACAAGGAGGACATGAAGAGAGAAATCGCAATAATGCAGCATTTGAGTGGGCAGCCCAATATTGTTGAGTTTAAAGGTGCTTATGAGGACAAGCAATCCGTGCATCTTGTAATGGAGATTTGTGCTGGCGGTGAATTGTTCGATAGGATTATAGCCAAGGGGCATTACAGTGAGAAGGAAGCTGCGGAAATATGTAGGTCTATTGTGAACGTTGTCCATATTTGCCACTTCATGGGGGTGATGCATAGGGATCTTAAGCCTGAGAACTTCTTGCTTTCCAGTAAAGAGCCAAATGCTCTTCTGAAGGCTACTGATTTTGGGCTCTCTGTGTTTATTGAAGAAGGTATTTTCTAGCTTGTAATTGCAGAATTGTTGCTTTCGATGCGCTTAAGAAATAGCATAATTAATAGGCAATGCTCAATTTTGTGTTAGTATATGTTAGCGGAGTTTATATAATTGTGCATTTCGTTTGACATCTCTGTGATTTTAGGATTTTGGTTTTGCCACATTTAGATAATAAGATGGCGGTAATCCAGAGCCTAAAGAAGAATCTGTATTCTTTGGTGTATGCCATCGCCTTTTATATTGTGGAGTGCCTATTTCAGTCTACAACTAAAAATGGGTCTTATTTTATGAAGGGTAGATTAGTTAGAGAACTTGTATTTTGTATTAATAATTAAACGAGCTCTTATCATATCATTTTCGTCTTTAGTGCCACATAGGAAGGCATATCTACATGAATGATGCTGGACCTGCAAAGAATAGGAGAATTGGGCAAATATTTATTATTTACTATTCCAAGCGTAAACTAATTTCTATCCAGTTTCAGTTTTAAGTAGTGTAAGAAGCTGTGCTCTCCTTTATAGCTTGTGCAATCATTATGTTTGTGGCTGAATGGCCTGTTTTGGATTTTCATATCAATGGCATGAGCATTCTATATTATACAAATGCATGCATGATTTCTTTCTTCAAAAGAAATTTCTGCCAAGGTTTCATTCAGTACTCTTATTGGATTCATCATTCCCATGCATTTTTTGTTAACCTTCTAGCATCTCACATCACTGTCCCTTTTGTAGTAAATTGTGAAATTGCCTTTCCTAATTTATTGGATTTGTTGTCAATAGATGTCAGTATTCATGCCCCTATATGTTATGTGGCATATGCTGCAGAACGATCATAGCCATCAATTACTTTGGATGATAAACCTAGAATATACTCTGCGCAGGGAAGGTATATCGGGATATCGTTGGAAGTGCATACTATGTTGCTCCCGAAGTATTAAGGCGCAGATATGGAAAAGAAATCGATATATGGAGTGCAGGAGTTATACTGTATATTCTGCTTAGTGGTGTGCCTCCATTTTGGGCAGGTAAATGATAACGCCTAGCAGAAATTACTGCAACTTGCATGATATCCTTGCTTTAGTAAGTGACATCATGATTTGGACCTTGACATAATTCTTTTTTTTAATCAAATTTCCGAAGTTTGTGAATAAGGATGCTCATTGTTGATCCTTAAACCCATTGCAGAAACTGAAAAGGGTATATTTGATGCCATTTTACAAGGAGAGATAGACTTTCAAAGTCAACCATGGCCCACTATATCCAATGGTGCAAAGGACTTGGTTCGTAAAATGCTGACCCAGGACCCAAAGAAAAGGATTACTTCTGCTCAAGTCCTAGGTATGGATTTCCACAATCAATAGCTCTCTCTCCCCCTTTCCATATCGTTCTTCCTGTTGCTGTCAAATTGTTTCTCAGTTTTTAAAATGGGTTGCCTTTGAAAAAATCTAAGAATATTGTGGCGTTTTTCCTTGTATTGACATACTCTGATAATTGACATTGCTTTATAGAAAAGCTGGTTGATAATAATGATCCTTTCAAAATAAAATGGTAGTTCCTCTTTGTCAATACTTTTTCTGCAAAGTCAGGATAGTTTCTGGTTGAATACAGGACTTAAAGTGGTTCTAATAAAAGGTGAATTAAATTAGCTTGACTAGTCTGGCATTTTAGCGTCAAGAACTTCTGACAGTTCAAAATTTTGTTGTTGTCTTAGAGCATCCATGGCTAAAGGAAGGTGGAGAAGCATCAGACAAGCCAATAGACAGTGCAGTCCTCTCCAGGATGAAGCAATTTAGAGCAATGAACAAGCTTAAGAAACTTGCACTTAAGGTAGGTCAGCAAATCGATTTAGCTGGATAGTTTCTGCTCTGAAAATCAGGAAGATAAAATCGATGTAAACGATGAAATGCATCCCAAAAAATGAAATTGTGATGAACACATTCAGTGGGTGGTTTACATTGGTGCGCTAATTGTTCTGTAGGTCATTGCGGAAAATCTTTCTACTGAAGAAATTCAAGGGCT
The DNA here is from genome assembly GCA_026284645.1 of Erythroxylum acuminatum. Taxonomy (NCBI): domain Eukaryota; kingdom Viridiplantae; phylum Streptophyta; class Magnoliopsida; order Malpighiales; family Erythroxylaceae; genus Erythroxylum; species Erythroxylum acuminatum. Next base: position 19,253,743 of record JANKOD010000005.1, on the reverse strand, counting down.
AAAGGCAATGTTTGCAAACATAGATACTGACAACAGTGGTACAATCACCTATGATGAACTTAAGAGTGGCTTGGCTCGACTTGGATCAAAGCTTACAGAAGCTGAAGTGAAGCAGCTTATGGAGGCTGTAAGATTTTCTCAACTCACACATTCACTGCAATAGTTGCTGAAACATTATCCAGAAAAACCTCACATTATATCCGTTTATCATTCAGGCTGATGTTGATGGAAATGGATCGATTGATTATATTGAATTCATCACTGCCACTATGCATAGACATAGGCTAGAAAGAGATGAGCATCTTTACAAAGCCTTTCAATTCTTCGACAAGGATAGCAGCGGGTGAGTTTCATCAGAAGCCCTTTATGGAAAATGTTTTGTTTGTACTATTGTGATTGATCATTTAACATTTTTGTTAAATCTTAAGAAATGTAATTATGTTTTGATTTTGTGGAGAAGTTCAAATTGAGGAAGTACATGTTTTAAATGTACCTGAGGCGGAAGCCAGTGGTAGGTATCAGCTCATTTGGACTTAATTTTGGGGAAATTTTGCAGGTTCATCACAAGAGATGAGCTAGAGACAGCCATGAAAGACTATGGGATGGGAGATGATGCAACAATTAGAGAGATAATCTCTGAAGTCGATACAGATAATGTAAGCTAATTATGGTGCTGTTGCTATAAGTTGCTTCGTCCCTCCGTTCTTTATCCTTAATTCATTTTGTGGTGGTGGTGCTAATTGTTTATGGGGTTACAGGATGGTAGGATCAACTATGAAGAATTCTGTACGATGATGAGGAGCGGAACCCAGCCACAGGCGAAGCTTTTCTAGATCTAAATGAAACAGTTGATATGCACTTGGAAGACGGTGGATGGAGAGGAACTTACCACCGAACCTGAAGCCGTTTTGTCATATGTTTCCAATATCTTCAACTGACCCTAATTACGACATTTTTTAGCTGGTAGTAAGCGTGAGCCCCCTGGTTTGTTTGGGATTTAGATTACGAGAGCTTTGCATGTCTGTTTTCTTCTTTGCGCTTCCACACGACCTGCTTACTTTATTGTGTACCTTTTTTGTGAGCAAGTAGGATGCAATGGAAAATATGCTTCTTCTAAGTTGTCTCAACAGAACAGACGCTGTATTGTCCATGATAAGGTTGAATCAAGTAAAATTTTAGTAAGCCTGATTTGATTTCTATAATCATGACTTTGGAGACTCAAAACCATTTTCCCGAGTTTAAGGTTGACCTCAACTTCCCCACAAATCTCTAAAATTTGGACTTAACGAGGAAGCATCAAACCTTAACATTGTTGAGACAAAAACATTCAGGGACATCAAAATATTAATTTGCCAGCCAACTGGGATTTGCATCTTCTTCAAGCTTACCCTTCTGTAGGATCCTCATATCCAACCTCGCTGCGCAACAAATCAAGAAAGAATCAAGCGCCCAAGTGTAGAGAATCAAAACCTAAATCCAGAAAAATTGCAAAATGAAGCAATGAAATATAGGATAGATATATATCATACGCTCGAAACTGCAACCAAACTTATTTAAAAACATCCATAGTTGTTGCCATTGCTGATGGAACTTCCAGACTGCATTCCATTAAAATCATCTAATAACGAAAAGAATGGGATGAAAGGAAAGAAACAGAGTCAAATCCCAAAAAAGCAAAAAGCAACTAGACAGAGAACCAAACACTACTTTTATGCTGTTAAAATTTTGGTGGACGGCTAGTACGGAATAACAAACAATCTGCTATAATTTTTGTGTGCAATAGTTGTTAGAAATATATGGACTAATATAATCACAACATTAATTTCATATGCATAACTATTAATTGAATTGTTTAATGTATATTTAATAACCATAATAGGATGGTTAATAATTTACTAATTACATTTGAGGCACATGGTAGTGCCCTAATAACTACATATTGACCTATTAAACTATAGTTTATAACATTCCTAAATGACACAATTAGCCTATTCTACCCTTTAGGGTAGAACATATTATAAGACATAACATATCGTGAGATTGTGTAAAATATATGGTGTGTGGGTGTGAGAAAGAACATTAAGTCTTCTACCATTAGCTCTTCATTGCACAAAGTGTTTTTGGTTGTTCTTATTTTTGACAGGTTGTGAAAGATGGAGAGGAACCATCAAGACTCTATCCCAAGCATAGGAGGTATGTCATTTTCATTGTGTTGTTATGCCCTAAATAAAATGTTGATCTTGGTTGTGTGATGTTGATGATTGCATCTGTTGATTTTTAGCAATTAGTATCAGTGCATGGTCATTTGATTTTAGGGTTCATTTTTTTAGTATACCCATTTTTTCACATCGATTTTTTTTTACAAAACAGTAACTTCGAAATGTTGAGTTGAGGCTTAGAAAATGTTGTTGGTTGACGTTGTTGCCTTTTTCCTTTATTTTGGACAAAAAATCACGATTTTTTTGGTGAGTTTTGTGAAAGGTTTAGTGTTTTCTTCCATGGTTGAAATAGGTTTGTTGTTTTCAAATTTTAAAGCACTTTTGGCTGAAATAGATATGAGAAATCTATAGAGCGATAAAATGGAAGAAAACACCTCAAAAATTGTTGAAAACCGAGGTTGGGAGAGGAAGATCAACCCGCTGACCTAGATGGTAGGCGTCGTCCCAACTTGGGTCACCCGCTGGTCAACCCGCGGATCCGTCTCCTTTTTCTTTTTTATCTAAAAAAATTATGCTTATGGCATGTGTATGGTCCTTTTTGGACCATTTTCATTTTTTGCTCCATTTTTAAATTCTAATTTTCCCATATGTTTATGCACAAGATTAATTTGTATTTTTTATTTGATAATTCTAATTGTTTTAATCTTATTGTGGCAAAAACATGATTATTTGTCGACAATAGTGCATGCTTATTTTTACCTATCGTAGAATTGAACATGTGAAACTATTTATGATGAGGAAAATTTTTAAAATATTGATGTATGGTTAAAATTGTGTTTTCCTCTAAAATAACGTTAAGATCTATACAGGTAATTAATTATCCTGTCAATAATTACTACTTAGTAGGATGCTCAATATGGTGAAGAAATTTTATTGAAATATTAGAACCGCACAATTTTCTATCCTTTCGATAGTCTATTGATGATTTGGTTGTAATATTTAATAAATTGTTCTTACTTGTAAATGAATTCTATATTTGTATAAAAAAACTCTAGCTTGAATGATATAAATAATTTTGAGAAAAAGAGCACGAATTGCATTATTTTGTTTTAACATCATATCATAGTTATTGCTCTTGGTTCTCGTTCAACTTTAAGCAATTCGAGAGTCTTTGCTATCTTGACACTGAATGGTACGAACCACAAACAGTGGGTTGAATCTCTCATGATAAATTTAACTGTCATGCGAATAGACTTGGCGGCCTTGAGAATTGATCCACCACCTGAATCCGCTGATGATGCTCCTGAGACAGAAAGGAAATCCTATGAAGAGTGGGAGTACTCTAACCAATGTTGTTTGATTATTACGAGGTATCACATGGATGAGTCCATTCATGATAGTATTCCCGAGGCTGATAATGCAAAGGATTTTCTTGCTGCCATTAAGAAGTACATGAAGTTCTCAAAGAATGAGAAGAATGAGTACTTAAACATGCTTTATCACACCATTTATGATGGTGCAAGTGACATTTGAGCTCACATCGACAAGCTCATGGGTTGTTACCATAAGCTTAAAGCTATGGATATTGACCTTAGTGAGGATTACATGGTATGGTTTGTGATGGAGACTCTTATTTCTAAATTTGATTCGATCAGACCAAAGCTATAATGCTCAGAAAGAGCAATGGACTGTTGAGGAGATGACTGCTATTCTTGTTAAGGAAGAGGATGACATGAAAAAGGAAAGGTAAGAAGCATTTCCATGATGATAAACCACAACAATTCTCAAAAGAAAAAGTTCACTTCTAATAGCTCAAGTGACCAAAAGCCTTTCAAGAAGAAAGTTGTTGGTCCTAAAGGAAGTGGACAGGCGAGCTCATCTTTTGTTAGTCAGAAGAATAAGTTTTTCAAAGGGAAGTGCAACTTTTGTGGGAGTTTCAGATACAAGAAAGTTGATTGCCAAAAACTCAAAGCTCACTTAGAGAAGAAAGGTAGTTGTCTTGTGATGATTTGTTTAGAGTCCAATGTTATTAATGTGCCCTTAAATACTTGGTGGTTAGATACCGGAGCAACAATTCATGTTACAAATTCTTTGCAGAAACTGAAAAGTCAAAGAAGTCCGACTATTTCTGAGCAACATGTGTACATAAGAGACGATACCAAAGTCAAAGTTGAATTTTTTGGGACTGTTGAACAATAGATAAATACAGGACATCTTTTAGTGTTACATGATGTCACTTATTTACCCTCTACTAGAAGGAACTTAATTTTTATATCCATTTTGGATAGACTAGGTTATAGTCTTCTTTTTGAAACTAAAAAACTGACTTTATATCGTGACTCTCTTTTGGTAAGAAATGAAATTTTATGTGAAAATTTATACAAACTTGAGTTGAATATTGTTGTTACTGTTGCTTCTTCCCCTTCTCTTAATATTGTTGTTGGTTCCAAACGTATGAGGTTGGATTTGAGATCTTCTATGTCATGACACAAACGTTTAGGCCATATTTATAGAGACAAAATGGAGATTGGTAAAAGATGGTGTGCTTTAGGATCTTGATTTTTCATATTTTACTACCTGTGTTAATTGTATTAAAGGAAAGTTGACCACCAAGGCTAGAAAAAGCAAAACAAACAGGAGCTCAGAATTATTAAAGTTGATTCATACTAACATATGTAGACCATTTATTCCACCTGCTATGGGTGGTTATAAATACTTCATCACTTTTATTGATGATTTTTTCAGGTATGATCACGTGGAGCTCATTCATGAAAAATCTGAATCTTTGGAGGCATTTAAGATTTTCAAGACAAATGTTGAGCTTCAAGAAATCAAGGTAGTTAATTCTAACAGAGGTGCAGAATATTATGGGCATTATGATGAGAGTAGAAGGGATCTAGGGCCTTTAGCTAGATTCTTGCAGGAATGTGGTATTGAAGCTACATATACAATGTAGAAACACCTCAGCAGAATAGAATCGCTGAAAGACGAAACCGCACACTTCTTGATATGTTGCGATGTATGTTGATTCATTCTAGTTTGCCTGAATTTTTATGGGATGAGGTGTTGAAGACAACTGCTTATATCTTGAATCAAGTACCTAACAAGTCAGTCTCGAAGACTCCGTATGAGTTATGGTCAAGTAAGAAACCAAGCTTGCACCCATTTTCATGTTTTAGGATGCAAAGTAGAAGTGAGGCCTTATAATCCACAATCTAAGAAGCTTGATCCAAAAACCATTAGTGGCTACTTTGTAGGTTACACCGTCGAATCAAGGAATTCTAGATTTTATTGTCCATCTCACACGACTAGAATTATAGAATCAAATAGAGCTATCTATGTTTAAAATAAATTTGGTTCAAGTCAAGGGTCAAGAGAAATTGTATTAAGGGAAGAACGTATTCTAATCCTTGTACCTATCGCTTCCTCTCCTACTGATGACCCTGTGATTGAACAGATTCCGATAGAATCTCATGATAAACCTCAAAATCAAGTACAGGATAAAGTCATTGATACTGAGAATGATGAAGTTGTTGTCAAGAGATCACAAAGAACACGTAGACCTGTCATTCCTTATGACTATATTGTCTATTTGTAGGAACATAATTTCGTTGTGGGAGATAATACTAAACCAGTCAATTTTCAAGAAACTATGAATAGTCCTAAATCTACGTTACAGATGAATTCCATGGAAGATGAGATGAGTTCCATGTCACAAAATAGAGTTTGAGAGTTGGTTAAACTACCTGCAGGTTACAAACCCATTAGGTACAAGTGGGTTTACAAAATCAAACATGACTCAAGTGGACAAGTAGAAACGTATAAGGCTAGACTTGTGACTAAAGGTTATAGTTAGAGAGAAGGGATTGATTTCAAAAAAAATCTTCTCACCAATTTCTACCAAAGATTCACTGTGAATCATCATGACTAATTGCTTATTTTGATTTGGAACTCAATCAAATGGATGTTTATAGGACCGCCTTTGTTGATGAAAGTGTGGGTTAAAAAGGGAATTATTTGGTGGCAAGGATAAAACTATTAGTGATTACAATACGAGGTTAAATGTGTCATATTAAATTTAACATTTAATTAGTCCATATTTAATATTCATACTATGTATATTTCGTTCTTATTTTTTAACCGAAATTTAATAGAAAGAATTTTTTCAAAGAACTAAAAACTATAAAGAATTTTTCCGAGAATTTTAAAGATTAAAGAAAATTTTTTAAATTTTATTAAACTACAAGAGATTTTTATATCTTTCACCCTAAAATATATCATTAACTAAAATAACATGAATCTGGACAACATTGGAATTCATGTGCTGTGACAATTCCATAAGACTTCAGTTAAAATTCTTCTCTTCTTGGGAAAATATTGCGAGAAAGTGCAACTTATGATCACAACTTCTAAGAGTAAATTCGGAAAAAAGACCTGCACCCTACTTATGCTCGGATAAAGAAATTATGCAAATTTGACCATCCTCAGCAATCCCAAATACTTAAAGAACGTGATTTAAAATACAGGAATCTGGTGCGGGCATGCGTCCTCTATATGATGATGGTACTTACCATCGCTGGAACATGTTAAAACCAGTCACAAAGAATTGAAGTGAATCCACTTACGGTGAGGGTCAGAACTCCAATATGGATCACCAATAGCATAGTATATCATGTTGGGGGTTGCCAAGTCCCTGGCTTGAAGGTTGCACCAGATCCAGTTGGTTCCGTGGACCTGAAAAATAGTTCATTCAATATAGAAATATCATCTTGATGGACATTCTCATGAATGCAATTATTGAAGAGCAACTACAACATGATACAGCTTCAGTATATCTACAAGCTACAAGGTTTATAAATATGGAACTCTGATTTCCTCGTTTGTTCCCTGTTCAACACATTTACATATTCTACACTTACTCTGGAATTGGTTCTTCTGTTTCTCTCTTTTCCTCTGCTGTTCTTCGCCTGCAAAACATGATAAATAACATGACAGCATTAACAAGCAGCTTCTTTTCCATGTATTTAGCGGGCAAATTCAATTACTGGCAATAAACACCTCTAGGATTCAAATGTTAAACGATCAGATATTGCAACAGGTGAATCCTTTAAGTTCTATACTTTATCAAAAGTAGAAATTAACAGTATAAATATAACATATTGTTTAAGATGTTTTAGTATCTCAAGCTACAAAAGAGAGCAATTGTAAAAATGCGCAAGCTCACACAAACCAGAAAAGTGCAATTGGGCTGTGCCTGTAGAAACTCAATCCATAGTCCTAGTTTGCATCAGTTAGAAGGAAAATGCAGTAATTAATACTTCACCTATATTTTCTTTGACAGGACCAATTGCCGCTTGATTATCTAAATGAAACATACAGATAAGGAAAACTTGGCCACTTTCCTGTGTATCCATTACTTCAATACGAAATCAAAATTTTTCTTTGAATAAAAAAAATGTTGCTTGATTCCCAACATCTAACCAATTCACTTTGCTCCATCAATAGGTGGAAAACTGAATCCATAATTCTCTTCTATTTCTATATCATCCTTTGAATAATTGTCTTAGGCCAAGGATTCATGATGACACAATAAGCATTCAATCTGCAATGGTTATTATATGCACCATCAAAACTAGTTTGGAAAACTTCATCCCAGATATGCATCTTGCTACTAGTTTTAAACTTAAAGCAATTACTTGACTGCCGCCTGACTAGCATTAAGGATATCCCATGTTTAAGCTAACAAACCTTTCCACCGCATCTGATTCTTCCTCAAGTTCATCACCTTGCAGAAAGAGCACATTACGCAAACATTGTCAGCAGAAGAAATGACAGAAAGGAATAGTGAACATGATTCCATGTGTTAACTGTGTGCTCTTAGAGCTTATGTATGATTATCTTCTTGTTGAACGTGGCCTACAAGCTCCCTGAGATTTCTAATCTGTCATTTACTGGAACAACTTCCTTGTTTTATATAGACTGGAAACAAGGTATGTTATTTGGTGGATCAGCTTATTTTTCCATTGGTGTCCACTAATCTAAAAGCATGCTGACGCATGCACTAGGAAATTTGACACATGCAAGATGAAGTTTTCTAATTCCATTTAATGCAATGGCTTTGGCACCGACGGGAAGCATCCCGTTATGTACTTCTACTAAAAAATAAGTTACCTTTTGGAACAATAGGAAATTGCCGAATGAAACTTTTCAAATCCAGACCTTCAACCTTTCCTGAAAATCATAATATAAATTGTTAAATAAGCCTAAAAAGGCATGTAATAGTCAGATCAACCAATCAAATTTCAGAAAAAAAAAATCAGATCAATCAAAAGATACTAACCAGTGCTGATGATTTTGTGAGAAGTGCCTTCTTTGGCTCTTCTTTCCTCTTCCTTCTTAAGAACTTCAAGGGTTGAAAAATAAATGCAAGTTTAGTTCAAATGGGGGAAAAGCATAAAGATTGACAAAAGTATTGGACACATGAAAGAAACAAGGATTTGAAGAGAAAAACAAACTTGTATTGTTTTTAAGTAATTTCAATATTGCATGCACTCAGATACAAGAAATCAATTGTACTGACTATGCTAATTGTATGAATATTGTCAGAAAATAGTTGGATGCCAGAACTGAAAATGTTATTAAATCAGTGGCACGTACAAGCAACATTTTGCCTAACACGTTCACGTCTTGCTTCCAGATCTTGCATCTCCTAAAGAGAAAATATATCAAAATGAATAATTTTAGCAATACACCCAACAAACAGTGATAAGAGGTAGTCAATCAGCATATATAAACAACATAATTTTCATGTGCACCTCAGGTGTTGGAGCCCTTTTACGTTGTCCATTCAACCAGCATATCCATTCAACTACAACAATCAAATTACAGGTAACCACTCATCTCAAGAAAAAAAAGATGCAGGCAGAATTACAAATTTCATAGTCAATTGACATAGTTACAAATTTAATTCAATTGATGCTTGGATCCAACTAGCAGAAGAAGAAGCTGCTATAACCTATTTGTTAGCATAAACAGGTGAGCTTCATGCCTAAATTAGAACGTACTTGCAGAAAGTTACTTAGTAAATGGAGCTGCAAAGAACTTGTGTTTCATAAGAGCTACCTGGTATTGAAGTTGGATCCTCCTCTCCCTTGAATGTCACCCATCTTTTCTCCTTCACTGCAATATCAATAATTAAAGGGAAAAATTGTAATAGCTATCGGACTCGATTAGTAATTTGTAATACCCAATCAGTTACTTAGATTACTATAAACGTAAAGTTGTATTGTTCTTAGACATTAACCAGGATATCAAAACTTTGTACCGGTCGGTAGAAAGTTATACAAATTTTAGCAATTAGAAGAATCAATTTCTGCTATTTGAATTTAACCAAGAAATATAAAGCACAAGTAAATAAGGTTACTCGGAGTTTGAAGAGAGAGAGAGAGAGAGAAATGTACAGGACTGGCAACCCACTTACTAACACCATCAATCTCTTCCGTTCTAGCGAAATAACGGTTGCCAGCTTTGTCTACACCAACGAAGGACCGGTTGCTGAAGAATCCAGCAACTCTCGCGAAAAGCCGTGACATGTCTTCTTAATTCTAACAACCCTTTCACGATTTCAATGGGAACTCAAATGGGCATACGAAATGAGACGCTTTTTTCGTCGAGCAAGTGTATCAGGGTTAGAGTTAGAATCAAGGCGAAGATACGTCACTTCGGGCATCAGATCCTCTGTCCCGCCAAGTCTGTACCTATTCTGTGCCAAAGTAAAACGTCGACGTTTTCCTTAAAATTAAACCAGCTTCCACTTCAACTGCGTCTCAGCTTCGCGGTCGTCTAAGCCGAGTCGATGCTTCCTCCTCTTTTATATTTTGCTTCCCGCTTCACTTCTTCAATCTCACTCTCAACTCTTTCTTCTTGTTCTGTTCTTCGTCTTCTTCTTATGGCATCCCCGGCCATCCCCGGCCATTATCGTAAACGGTCAACTTCCCTACGTTTCGCTCAACCAAAATAAGAAATTCTCAGCAACATCGCAACCGCCATTGACGGAGTCAAATTACCATACATAATTTCCTACAGGTGCACAGGTGAGCAGCGCCCTCACATCAGATTATTGAAATAGCTTGGGTCGGATCGTGGAGTGAATTTGTCACCATGCCGGTTGGCCATTCTCTGAATTTTGGGGTTTCAGCTGTTCTTCTGGTATATTGGATCTTGCTCAGCTACTGTTCAGGTGAACTCAGAGTTTTCGATCATAGTAAAGATTTTGGGTTGTGGATAGAATTTAAGAATCGTTTGACCAAAGGCGTGCTTGGCAGGATTTGTATTGTCGGGTGTGGTCACGCTCGACTCGATTAAGATTTATAAGACACACGAATTGTTTAAGATAAAACCGACGGTGTATTTCCGATGTAAAGGAGAGGACAGAGTAGAATTGCCCGATGTTAAAGAAGTTAACGTATCTTATAGTTTCAACGGTGAAGAATCCTGGCAGGTAAGTCAGTTTCTTTCTTTTTTAATAAGTAATTTCAGGTTTTCTAAATTACCCTTTACGTTTTAGGCAAGTGAATATTCAAGAGATGATAAAGATTTGATTTTTTCCATGTTAAGTGAATTTGATTATACCGAAATTGTGATTTTGATGGTTGGCAGCCATTGACGCAAATAACGGATAAGAAATGCAAACGTTGTGGGTTCTATGAGAAGGATAATTTCAAACCCGACGATGTGTTTGATGAATGGGAACTTTGTCCTTCTGACTTCAAGGATTCTGATGGAAAATATAGAAGAATCAAAGACAATGAGTTTAACGCTACGTTTCTATGTCTGCAATGTGCATCTCTAGGAGCTGGTGAGTGAGTTACCATGTTTGCATTGCACTTTTAAAAGATTATTGTTGTTTATATCTTGGAAGTTCAATTGCTAGTACAATTGGTATCAAGAACTCTTTCGGGTCTATTTACATATGAAGGGGTGTGGTTCTTTGAGACAAGATTAATATATCTCTTCTCAGCTATCAAACAAATGTGTGGACCAAACAACTGTATTTTTCTTGTTTCTTTTATTAGAAATCCACACGTTTTGTGTTAGCAGAATAAGTGAAAGTTGAAACTCTTGCTCGATAATTTCTGGGATTTCTTAACAGGACTCATCTTAAGAGATTTGATTGGTTCTACGCTAATCATTAATTTATTCGAAAGCTAGTTAACTTCAGTTGGTAAGTTGGTGGTTTTCAGAATTAGATGCCATAAGAAATCACTTCATTGCTCCACCAGTCTGTTCTACATATCGTGCTACTGAAACTTATTGCAACCTTCTTCATGGATTCTTATGGTGAAATTGAAAGGTCTTGAAATCTGGATCATGTAACAATTTTTAAAGCTGTGAATATCCACATCTATGCAGTGCCTTGTATATGGACCATCTTAATCTTGTCCTGAACTGTGGTTATGATTATGTTCTTGGGTGTGCACAGATTCCAATACCTCCTCACACAAGCACAATCGTGGTAATGGAATGCATCTTGCTGTGATCATAGTCATATGTGTTCTGGTTTCAACTGTATTGATACTTGCTTTATTCACGGCATTCAAATACTGGCAAAAGAGAAAAAGAGAGCAAGAACAAGCTCGATTCCTTAGGTTGTTTGAAGATGGAGATGACATTGAGGATGAACTAGGCCTAGGAGCTGATATGTGATAGAAGAACCGAAATTTTGTAACTTTTTGTACAGATGCTAATTAATACAGATTTTGTCTGTTCTTCATAAAGGAAAGTTTTAATTGAATTTTGTACAGTTACTTTGATCTCTAGAACAGTGATGGATTAGTTGCGCAGATGTATTTGAGATCGATGCCTACTATAAGTTTCTAGTTGCTCTTAAAGAGGAAATGAGTGATACAATTTTGTGAAAGAAACCAGTCTGCGAAACAATCCTCTCTTATAGTTTAAGCATTCAATGTTATATGCTCACAAGTTCCTATGACAGTAGCTCAAATGTTATCAGCTTATTGGAATCAGAGAATATATGTCTATATATGTCATGTGATTATTTTTCATAGAACTAAGGCCTCTGGGTGTTTTTGCGTCATGCAAGGCCAGTAACCAAATATACCTTCACAAATCCCCCAATCATCTATAGAGTTGATAGAGCCATATAAAGGCTCTTGCTTACAGGCACTAGTGCCGCCTTTCTCCTTGACAAAGCCAACCCATGATGGATAGTCGGACCAAGGACTCTCATCCCATGAGAGCTGGTTTTGTGTATGTTCATAAAGGATAACAGAATTGTCCAGTGTTTCGCTTCGAAACCAATCTTCTGCATTCTCCAAATCACTGATGTAGTCATTGTTATCGTCGTAGGATAAAGGGTTGTCAGCACAACAGCCATTGAAGTCGAAACAGAAGTCGTATTCATTAACATAAGAAGTCCAGTTGGTAAACAGCGGTTGTTCTGTTTCTTGAATTCTCTCCACAGAATAAACCTCTACATTTTGATATGGTTGAGACGCAAAGGAGTAGAAGAAACCCTCCTGAAATGGGTAGTCATGGTCCTGTACGAGATGAGGGTACGAGGTCGATGAAGGGCAATCTTCATAAGTTGCAGCAAATTCACGAGTGTCTCCAAGAAGACTGGAGTAGTTGGTAAAGTCTTGTGGCTCGTCCATGTAATGAAAAAGTCATCCAAGTGCATACATTAACTACGATGAGGAAGATGGAAAGGACATGTTACAATGATAATTGAAGGTGATCGTTGAGAAGAGAAATGAAAGTGGCTCTTTATAGGCATAGCAGAGCACTTGGTTGCTTGCCAAATCAAGAACCTGCCTTTGGGACAACTCTATTTAGTGTCTTTATTGCAAAACAATCGATTATAATCTCTGACTATTCTCCGATGACATATGATCATGAATACCTTTCCACCGACCTTAAGGACCTGCACAATTCGAATCTTCTTTTGCTTTAGAAAAGCATCATAAATTCAGGTATCCTCACTTAAAGGCCTGTGGTGTGAGCCAAGGCATCTTATTCAATATTCTCAACTACCAAGCACAACAAAACTAGCAGCTTTCACGTGTGTAGGAGTGTTTGGAGAGAATTTACAGAATAAAATGCTCTCTGTATTACTCTGTTTTATGCTTTTGATAAGCCTCCTTATATAACATCTCTAGAACCAAACAAAACGATTACAATTGCTTCTAAATTATAACCGCTTAAAAAGGAAAGTTTGCTAAATTAATTTCTATATAACGTAAACTAATAATAACTCTTTCGTTCAAGTTTGTTAGCTCGACACTCCTCCTCAAACTTGAATCTTTCGTCTTCATTTGCACTTAGGACAGGTGATTCCCAACATTTTCTTGAACTTCTTAAATAATTCAGTCTTGAAGGGCTTTGTCATAATATCCGCAACTCAAGGCTTTGTCTTAACATCTGCAACTTGATCTTCAGTTTGACAAAGTTGAAGTTTGATTTCTACTTGTTTTATGAATTCCCTAATATAGTGATAACTTATATCTCCATGATACACAGGATTCTTCGCTATTGCCATAGTTGATTCGTTGTCACATTGAATACACGTTAGACCAAATTGATTATGCTTCAGATCCTCTAGCATCTTGCGTAGCCAAATTGCCTAACACGTTGCTAATGCTACTACA
>JANKOD010000005.1:19219781-19232072 GCA_026284645.1 Erythroxylum acuminatum | reverse complement strand
TGTTGTAATCATGTCGTCGACTAGCTCTAGAGACGAATTTAGATTTAGGGAAGAATCCGGTTCCCCTTCTCCGGCGCCCGAAAGGGTTTTAGAGATTGCTGGGTCGCCGGAAATAATGGCAGAAATGGTGGGGGCGCCAGAAGCTGGCGAAAATGTGGCGTCTAAGACAGTAATAACTGAGAAAGGTGGTGTGAGTACCCAAAAAGACGGGCAAGTCGTGCTTGATCACTTGACTAAATTATCTTAAAAGCCGTCACTGATAAATTTGTGGCGTCCAATTTCTCTCCTGTCAGGTCATTTATCCTCTGTACTTGGAAATTAGTGGTGGCCGTATAAGACAACTGATAACTGGAGGAGTACGTAAAAAGATGAAATTGGGATTACTAGCCAGCTTCAGATTTGGCTGTTGGCTTATTAAATCAACCACCAAGTTGACTGCGTGTGAGGCATGCGTTCTTAGACCCCGTTGCTTTGGCATTTTTCAGTCGGTGAAAGCTTCACTTGAGGCCGGCCATTAGCCTATTACACACTAGCAGAAGAAAAGACTCGAGTCATACAATCATGTGACCAAAATTCTTGAGTTGAAATTTCAAGCGTAGTCCCTATCTGATTAGACGAGGAACAATGTCCCATCCACCGCCGCCCCAACACATAAGGGGCCAAGGAATTGATAGAGGAAGAATCTGCTTTTCCTCAGCTACAAAACAAGTTCATGAACTGTACATTCTCACGTTTCGCACGCTCAATGAAGCTGATAGCTACTTGAAGAACTTAGGTACACTTGTTGCATGCATGAACAACACGCCTAAAGTATGGAGATTATCATCATAAGAGGAAGACTAAGATTCTAATTTTGAAATTTAACAAAGGATACGAGAAGTGATGTTTCATACAAGAATGACTGTTGCCAAATTGATGAATGTGGGTCATTGTTGCCCGACAACAGACTGTTCCAAAGTTTTATATCACCATTAATAGAGCAATTTTGTCTTAAAGTACAATCATCTTTTTGTTTCATAATTTCACTTAATTGTCATTGCTTTCGAAATTATTGTCTTCCCCTTTTGGAAAAGATATCTTTCTTTTTCCTTTTTCATTGAATTAGATTCAATTGCATAAAAAGGGTTTTTAGAAGTTTGGCATCACTATGGTTGGTAGGGCTTGTTCCTTCAATTTGCTAATTAACATTTCCTTTTTCAGATCAGGCTGTTGGGAGTACTTTATACTTATTTATAAGCCTTTCAATTTATCAATTTGTGTCCACATCTTTCCTAAACACTATAGTTCATTTCATATTCCGTGCATGTTAGAGAATTGCTAAATTTTGTTAGTCCAACTCTATTGTCCCAAATCCAACCAAAGAACTGAAAAGAGAAGGAAGGATGGGGAGTCTTTAAGTAAAGAAAGTTGGTGAAAGATCCAAAAGGACATTAATTTTGCTTTTTAACTATTGTTCATTTGTTCCAAGACCCAAAAAAAAAAGAAAAACAAGCAAGGATGCAAAGGCGAAACAGATATTGGACAACACAAGCATATCATTTAGGACAAAAGTGAGGTGTGTCTCTTATACTCGCCTCTTGCTCTAAACCGTCCCTCTCTTCATGCGGGATTTGGAGTCTTCATAAGAAACCAGCCATCGCCACCAACTCTTTATAAGATAAGAGTCCGAACTAGGATTTTGATCAGAAGACAGTACCTTGTCGCTCTTGAATCATTCTCTTTTCCTTTGTGCTGTGAAATCTGCCAAGAAAAAAGAAAAGGGGGAAATTTTCATCTTTAATTGTTTATATCAATTCCATGTTGCAGATTTCCCTTTAGAATCTGAGGAAAGTTGTTACTTCTTTGAAGGTTCTCAATCCAACAAAAAGGTGGATTCTTGTTTTCTTTAATGCAATCCTTCTTCTTTACATGAACTGCTTTTTTGGATTGGTTTCATTTGTTAACGAACTGTCATCTCTGAAAATCCTTTCTTTTCTTTGTATCTTATTATCTTGGATTCTGAAATTTGGATGGTACCCCGTAAAGTAATTTTCCAGGTCTGTATAATGATGGTTTGCAGGAATTGGCCATGGATGATAGGTATGGCTTGATGAGACAGAGCAGTGGTTTGTGGAAATCACTGAGAGATGGAGACTACGACGAAGAGGATGTTTGGGATGTTTTGAGAGACCGAAAAGATGTAACTTTTCCAAAATCGAACAAAACATCTGTAGAATCCTATGGTTCTATAGCAAGAAACTTCCCGACTGCTGCAAGAATGATTCCGAGAGCAACTACTGCTGGTAATAACGGTAGTAGCAACACCTCTTCACATGAGTCGAAGCTTCTGCAGCAACAATCGGCACCTGTTAACATTCCAGACTGGTCAATGATTTCTGGAAAACACTGCAAGAAAACCTCGACGAATGCAAACGCGTGGCTTGATGACAACCAAAGTGTTCTCGATGGTAGCGATGACGATGGTGGTGATGGAATTGTTAATGGTGGAGGTGACTGTGACGAAGAAGATGATGATTATAGAGAATACAATTCCAAGTTGCCCCCACACGAGTTGATTGCAAGAAGGCTTGCAAAGACTCAGATTTCATCATTTTCCGTTTTTGAAGGTGTTGGTAGGACCCTAAAAGGTAGGGACCTTAGCAGAGTCAGGAATGCTGTTTTGACCAAAACTGGTTTCCTTGAATCACTGTGACAAGACATGGTAATGTTCTGATAAATCTGCAATGGCAGGTTATGTTGTACGTTGAGGACTTTCTATGTGTCTTCTTGATCTGGTTTTGGTTTTCTGTGAAGGACAAAGGTGATCCACTTTTATCTAGGCACGATTATGTTGTATTGATGATGTCCATTTGGTCCTGGAATTGACTGCTTCTCTTGTTTCAGATACTCAACAAATAGCACAAGAAAATGACGAATGGAGCATAAAAACACATTTGACATTAGGATTAGAAGGGAATATAGTGATCTTTCCTGACTATATAATTACACTATCAAGACCATTATGGGCTAATTTGTAGTGTTCTTTCCCCTCATTGCAATTGGTGCACTTCATTATCAAGACCATTATGGGCTAATTTGTAACTTAAAATTTGCAACTTTTGTGTTAGTTTTGGTATTCTGAAATGACAGTGATGAGAGAAAACACAGATTAGTGCACTTCATTGAGGAGTGGGGATGCTGTCCAAGTTTACTCATATTTTAAAATGACGTGGACAAGATTGGAGAAGGCAGAAGTTCTGAACTCTTTAACTTCATTTGGAAAATCCATGCCTTGAAAGGCCTACTTCATGAAAAACTCCTTGGTGCAATTGCAATTAGTAAGACAAAATGATCAAATGACAATTTATGTTCACAGTTAAATTCAACGTAAGTTGTCATTTTTTAAAGCATTCAATTAATAAAAATAAATTTATTTTTAAGTTTTATGTAATATGTAATTATTAGTAGCGATAATTATATTAACATTAACAACCATTTTTATTTAAAAAGAAATTAAAAATCATTACAGAAAAACATAATTAACCAAACGGAACTTTCTCTTTTTTTTCACAAAAATCACTCAAAATTAAAAAATATTCAAATTCAAATAAGTTTGATAAAATCTTCCATCAGAATTATTACAAGCTTTTCAGACTGAAGATTCTCCAAATGTGTTCTCCCCGCTATATGTGACGTACAAAAAGCCGTCTTCATCTTTGTGATCCTGATAAAGCGCAGACATAACGGAAGCTGTGACAATAAAAGTAAACCACCATGTCAAAAGTCGATGAATAAATTTGACAGTACTTATAACACTATATCTGCTGTTATCCTCACAAGTGGGTGGTAAGATATCATTGACAAAAATGAATATAGCCTTCTCAGCACTGAGCTTTATCTTCTTACGAATCACAAAAACAAACTGCCCAACAGTCATCTGGCCAAGAACAAGAAACCTGCAGTCATAAGAAAAGAAAAGGAAAAAAAAAAAACTAAGCTACAGCTTTATGGAATGCCTATAGTTCCATTCCAAGATATCATTTATTTGTTACATAATAAACAACTTGTTTTCAGTTTCACCTTAAGTGCATTGGTATTATAAGCAATTCTAATCATTATTGAACAATCATCCCAAATTCTTTAAAAATCTTGTTCATAAAACTCACCTTTCACAGCAAATTTTACAGCTCAAAGATATATCAGTTTTGCCGTCCTCAGTTTCAAAGGACGTCAAAACTACATTGATCTGCCATATTTATGATAATCACAATCTAACCAGCTTCTGGTGCAAGGGATCCCACAGAAAGAAACAGATGGTGGTACCAACAGATAAAGCTAGCATGAACTGTATAATCAACGGTTGCCATGCATTTATTGCTCAGTTTACTGTCAAGTGTAAGACACAAAACATTGAGGACTGTCAACTGTGCCCATACGAGAAATTGCCTTAAAGTGATTGATAAATAGATTTAGGTTTAAATTCCAGTCGGCATACTAATTTATATAAATTCAGTGCAACATTTTCATATTGCAGGAAGCACCTGAACAGTAATTTTAGTTTCCGTTACCGAAGCCATTAAACAAGTCCAAGGATACACCCGAAAGGGGCAAGAGAAAAGAGAAAGCAAAGAGGGTCTTTATGAGAAAACAACTTCTCTTCCGTTTAAGTGCATACATCCAGTAATTCAATCAACTCAATAGCACTCCAAGAAGAGAAAAAGAAGAAACTGACAGACTAACCTCTGTTTATCAATATCTGGTACATCACTTTTTGCAGCCTTCTCTACGATAATCTTCACAGAGGAGGAAAATGAAAATGAATTAACATAAAAATAAGTTAACACACACAAAATCAAATAAAGTAACCAACTAAATCTTTGACTTTAACAAAATTTCCTACCGGAATTTTTCCAGGATAACTCTGCCTAATCTTGGCAAATTCCGCCTGCCTCTTTTCTGGAACAAGAAAAGTATATTGAGAACAAATCAGAAGTTAGTAGATAAAATGGAAAATAACAACAGTATGCAGTGAATAGATCAGTAGATCTTTTCAAAGAGGTGGCCATGAGTAAACTAAGTCACTAGTAGTAGAGCACAATCCCTTGCTTCATTAACAGGACAATATATACTTTTAACATGAGCATAAACTAATTCAACATTGAAGAGAAGAGGACTGTCTACTACTACTTTGAGGAATAGAATCATAACAATCTAGCCTCGTGTACTTGGCGCAGATTCTTGTTGGTCAGTCGATGAGAATGCAGATGAATCCATAATCACAGTGAAATTTTTTTTTTTCTATAATGCTAATTCTATGCACCGAAATCCTAAAAATCTATGCCAGTCCTATTCCTGACCAATTGATATTAGCCACGTATTCTTATCAATTGCCACCACCAGCATCCTCAGAAGCCGAGCCTAATCTCTTTCACCTTAATCAAGGGATCAAGCTTCTCTGGATGCACTAAGATGAAAGAAATATGCACTTCAACCCTTCAATGAAACACCTTCATCTGACACGTTGGATGGTAACACGCTAAAACTCTAAGCCTCGACTAAATAGTAGATAAAAAGATTTCATGTTCAATTGCTATATGCACCAGACAACACAAAGAGATCGAATAAGAAATATATAAATGAAAATAACATTAATATTAAAGGTATAATCAAAAGAACAAACTATGCATATCCATGCATGACCTTGTGTTTGACCCACTATAGTATCCTTTGTTAAAACCACAAGCTAGCAAAAACCCAGATCACAAAATCCAAATTCCCACAGGAGAAGGATAAAAGAATCAACAAAACGCATCTATGAACGTAAACAGAGAGAGAGAGAACCAAAAGGATGCTCCAACTTGAAGGATTTTTTGCCCATGATTTAGTAATTGAGACTGTATTAAAACCAAATATATAATCCTTGAAAGCAAACAAACTTTGTATCTTTTGGAACTTGATGACAAGTGCTTTTATAAATAGTAGAGATTCAGTGAGTATAGATAACTTGAAGAAGAAGTGTTCCTATTCAACTAAAACATACCTTTCCTGTGGATGGGTATTGTTTACAGCGGCTGAGTTTGCATGTTACGACGTCGTCTCTTTAGTTGTTTACTTTTCATTCAACTCTTTTTAGTCTTTCAATTTTCAACAAACAGTCTCTAAGATAAAGTTCCCCAGAAGTTGTGCGATAGAGTTTGTTGGGATTCTATAATGTTAAAATCTAATAAGTCAAAATTTCATTAAATTGATGCACAACTAAATTCCAACTGACAATTAAGCATTTGATAAGAATACGAAAATACTAATAAGATCAACAAAGTTAAAACAAATCACATTTATCTATTATCTTTCTATGGATGGGGTAGATAGTAATTTGGACCATATTACGTCCCGGATCTCACGTATCAGCGAAATTTCAACCGAATTGTTGTTGTTGCAGTCGGATGAACTATGCATCCTTTACAGTTCATTAATTTAATATGCACTAACTAATTAGGTACTGCAACACGAGTTTAAATACATTGTCACACTTAATCAAATTGTTTACAATGTAAGATCAAGTATTTAATGAGATTTAGCAAATAGAAAGTCACAAGCGTAGAATGTGCATTACTGAAACCAACAAACTTCTCTCTAAAACCACCTGATGCCGGAGTTATACATCCATAAATTTATATATCCAGGTACATTATATAGGCTGTCACATGAAATCACTCAAGCCTGATCAGCAGGTTCCATGGTGAGACATAAAGAGAGTGGCCACTATGCTCTGATTTCTTCCAGTTCCTTGGAAGGAACAGGAGGAGGTTCAAAGATGCTAAAAGCCCTGAAAGCTGAGATCACTGCTAAAACAACAAAGCAGCACAGAGCCAAGGCATGAAGAAGCAAAGCTAGCTTCATTCTGTTGCAGAACTTCCCATAAGAACTACAGGCTTCGCTCCATGTCACTTCCTTGTCACCATTGTAAGCTAAGAATACAATCTCCAAAACTGCAGCTCCAGATGTGACAGTTAAGTAAGCCAAAATCTGCTCAAGGAAAAAGATTAACAGATATGAGTAAAGAAACCAACTGTGCGGCAAGGAGGAGCAGCAGTCTAGTTCTTGTAAGTTGTTTCATCTACACGAATGGCGGCGCATGTTAGTAGATTAGGAAATTTGATAATTAACTAGGAGAATAATATTCTTACAACCCAAATTTAGTGGGAGAAAGATAGGAATAGAAAGGCAACCCGTTAAATGTTTTTAAGTTTCCAGACACTGAGAAATCATGAGGTTTATAGGAAGAACCTGGTCTGAGATAAAGAACAGCCATGCTTTAGAAACTAAGCATCTGATCCATGCGGAGACACAAGCGATAAAAGCATAACCAGCACCGATGGCACTAATACAGACCATATACCTGAAAAAGAAAAAGAACGGAAATAATTCAGAAATAGCTGTAGAGCAACGACAATATTCGATTAAGACTCGGATTTGTCGTACTTGAGCCCTAGGAGATTGCTGAACTTTAAATCTCCATAGCTGCTACTATCCTGGTGATTTGTGACAGTTAACCATATGGTTGCAACACTAAGAGGAATCACAGAGAGCCTAAGTGAACAATCTACAAGCTTGAGCATTGGAGCCATGTCTGCGAGAAATCAAAACTACTTGAACTATGAATAAGATACAGGAACAAAAAAGAGTTATGACTGAACTGAATCTGGCAGATGGGTTTAAATATAAACTTTGTTCTGTATAATTAAATCTGGGTTTAAAAGAAAAGGCTTGGGAGAGTGTGAAATGGATGTCAGTGGTTGGAAGTGGAAAGAGGGCTTGAGATCCTCTGTCGTAGTGGATGTGGGGCTTTACTTTGTCTGTGGAGGTGTCATGCTGCTATCACTTGTTTCATTCTTTAGTATTATCTGCTGAACCCTGACATGATCATTCCCCATGACTTTCTCGCTTCAACTTGTGGATGTCAATTTGGTGAGCTTTGTTCCCAGGTATGGTTCTGGCTTTGCAAAAGATAGTCGAGAACTTTAAATTGCAGTCTCGTTGCCATTTTCCTAATTTATGACTTCCTTGCGTCATGGTGACGAAATTGACAGCAACTACACACGTTCATCTGTTTTATTTTCTGAGCGGCTTGATCATTGTTGGGAAAGCTTCAAAATTGATTTTTTAGTGCATAAACATATTTAGCCTAGTACTTGTTAATTCTTATAACATAACGCTTCATGCTCCCAAAATCATTCACTTTCAAGTTTTTTCCCTTTTTTTTTTTGTTGAAAATTTTCACTTGAAGTTGTTAGCACCAACAGTAAGTTCTATCAACAAAGCTCGCATTTGACATCAAGAACACATTAACCAAAAAAAAAAAAACCATCAACAATTTCAAAGAAATTACCATGTTTATGTTCTGTTACAGCCAGTGAAATAAAGAAGTTGGTGGTGCATAAAGCATGCATTTCATTTTGGCATGCTTCAGCAAGCAAAAGATAGGCCACTGATGAGAATATATAGCAATGATGACAAAAGATAAGAATCACCAAAGAAGCCACTATGTGAATCAAAGAGCAGATCTGCTAGCCATAATCTGGAGCTTATTCAGGAGTTTCATTAGACATAACAAGCATATAAAGAATAAAAAATTACGTCCTCTTCTATATGGTAATTGCTATTAGGAGCCTCTCCTTGTTCAAAATGGAGAATCCCAGTAGCGAGAACCCCTCCCTCCTACATCCCTCTTACTTTACATTTCCCAGTGTACCCACACCATTGAAAGTCATCCGTTTGATTCCTCCTGAGTTTGGAAGATGAGCTATTTGGTCAGAACTCAGCACTCCACAAAGCATTTTCACCTTCGCCACAACGCCGGTGGACCTCTTTTATCCTCTCAACAGACTTGCAAATCCCACTACAACTCCAATCAAATGATGCAACACATATATTGCCTGCTTGTGCCCTCCACTCACAATCTGTGGTAAGCAATTTTGTTATCAGCATACTTTTTGCCTTTCAATCCTGTGTCATGTATGCCACTTTACTACGACTTGGTTTTACTTTACACCTACTAGCTAACTAACAGTATATTATAAGTAGGTAAAAAACAGCTCATTCTTTTGGAAGAAACAGTAATAATAATGAAGATAACATATAAGTGAGATTTACTTTTATGGCTATATCTGGATCATGTTTGTGCAGAAATTCAAAGCTAGCACAGCCAAGTAATTTATTGTGCCCACCCTTTTCATTACGCTGAAAAAATAACTATGTGAATAGGGAAAGGGTGCTCCAGCATTTGAAGTTCTCATTCCTTCTGGAAGTGCATGATTTGCAATAGAAAGAACACCAGGCTAGTTTCATCATCAATTTGATAATCATTGCAAGTGGCAAAAACTGTCACTATCCAAGAACACTAACAAGCACTAGGATCCTTCTCTAACCAAACATATTCGAAGAAAAATTACTCAAGACTCTGAAAATTCTACAAACTAGAAGAAGAACTTGAGTGGCTCAGCTTATGCCAACAAACGATCCAACATTAACATGGATAGCGGGTACACGAAGAAAGGATGTTGTTAAAGAGATTACCAGGTGGGGTACCACAACACATTCTCCTGTCATCAATATGCTCAACATCCAGTCCAATAAACCATGATCCTAATGAGACATCCTCATTTGCATACTTATGTAGCACATGCCTGGAAAAAAAGAATTCCAAGAGGAATAAGGTAAGGGAGACAAAATTTGGCACAAAGGATTAGCTACCAATCCATGAAAGAAACTGAAACTTACTGGTTGATTGAGATGTAAGTAGCTAAATCATTTGAGATGGCATATAACTGCCCTGTAGCATGGCGGAAATACTTGTTTCCCTCCTCCCCAAATTTCCAGTACTCAGGCTCATGGTACTTGACTCCCCTATTTGAGAAACAAAGCACAAGGAAAGAAAAATAAGGCCTTATTCTCAAGCAAAGAACTTAACCGAAAGCGCAAGTATAAAGGATCATTTGTCTTACTTTTGAGCAAGAACTGGGCCGGATTTCATACATCCAATGTATACCCTGGATTTTGAGCGATGCCTAGCCAAAGTTGCTCCAAGTGTTGCTGCAAACACAAGTTTGATGGGTTCCATTAGGAACAAGATATCAATATTTAATATTTCTCAAAGAAAAAAGATATCAATATTTAATATCAAAGGGGAAAGTAAAAATGCAGTAGCAAAAACTTAAAATATACTATGCGCATGTACTTGGAGTTATTTTTGGTATCCAATGCGTTCCCCTTGCATGCAATTATGTAATGTCATGAATCTCACACCATAGTCACAAAAAGCACCATCTCTTTTATGTTCACAAGTAGATCAAAATGAGACATCCATGTTCCAAATGTCAAAATCTAAACTATCATTATGGGCACATGACATGTAGATGATGACCAGAAGATGGGAGAAATATCCTTCTATGCTAATTGATATGTACAAGTCCTGTTTCAGTCTCGCTTTCATGGATACAAATTCATGAAGATCTAAGAAATACAACTTTATGCACAAACTCTTCTCTCACTAGGATTTTCTTTCCAGGAAAGAAATTGGATAGACAGCATTTGACTTAACACACATTTAAGCATTCACAAAGTAATGTTTTGATGAGCAGAAACAATTTGATGTAAATAGAGTGACTAGACACCTACTCACCTATATTAACATGCACATCGTCATCGACTTTGACATAGAAATCTGCATCCCATAAAGCAACAGCGGCGGTAAAATATGTCTTTGTTTTTGCAGACAATTCAAGGTAACCCTCAACATGCTCCTGCTCACATTGATTTTGTGGAAAAATAAAAGCATGAGTTTTATTGTTTTCTTTATACTTATTGTCAAACCCATCTTGGCTCAATATAATTAGGATAAAGAAACATTACCAGCCTCAAAAGGTCACCATGTTTCTGATCTTCTGCTTCAATTGCTCTATCAAGGATACCACCAGCTGTCGCACTAGTGATTGAACAACCAACCAAATTCAATAAGCATAAGGACCATATCTTGTTCAATCATTTTTCATTCTGATGTGTGATATTTGATTGCTTGAAGAAAAAGAGTCCTTGGCCAACCCATTTATATATTCAAATTCAAAAAACAGATTTTTTTTTTCTCTGACATGTAATTTTAACAAAACTTTACTCAGAACTTAGAGAACTGCTCCACCTGTGACCTATCACGAAGCGAATTATGATGCCCTTCTCTTCCTCAAGCTTCTTTCTCTTATCTCCTAGATTTTTGAAGACAATGAAAAGGGATCATTATACTGATACAACTATCAAGAAGAATTATGCATTCAATACCAACTTGTCAGAAGATAACATTCACTAACCTTGAGGCATCCAAGTAGCACGAACAGAATCTCTTCGCTTTCGGCTGCTGAAAGCTGTGTTTATGCCTACAATCATTAAGTACTTTCTTTTCCCAGTCGATTCAGCCATTTTCAAATCATCTGACACTGGAGAACCATTTAAGATGGAATCTTGTGCAGCCCTTGCCGCAGCTAATTCCATCTCCAAATTTGAAATTGTTTTTTCTAGAGTTCTGTTGTACGAGTGAAACATTAGCATCAACTGGTTTAAAAGAAATTGACAGAGACACAAACTGATAGTAGCTTACTGTATGGCATGATGCGTTTTTGAAACTTCCCCCATAATGTCCTTGGATTTATGTTTTCCTTCCTTCTGATGGCACAAAAGTTTACAGGCATGTGCAGAATTAGCATATAGAAAATTTCCTTGGGCAAGCAAGCACAAAGTCCTCACAGAAGTTAAAGTGGGTACTTACAGTTTCAGGGGCGCACCCCTCTGAAACTAACTTCAGGTTTTCTTGTTCATTTTCTGGTGTCCTAGATATATCCATAACTTCAGGCACTGCCCACATTCTACGATCAACATATTTTAATTAGCACGTAAATAATCAAAGTTCTTTGATGGCGTAGAAGATCACAAATAGCATGTTTCTTCTAGTTTCTAAATGCCCTTGGATGTTGAAATCAGATGGCCATTGCAAGGGACAAGAAAGCAGATCATTATGGAAATTGTTTTCTCTTACCACTATAAGGACAATAAGTTTCCACATCAAGCTGTACAACATACATTGAAGTCAACTTTAATTACAGCAAGGGACATGTAATGAAGCAATAAAACAAATATGCATCTCCTCAAGAAATACAAGTGAATAATCACAAAAATAACTTCTAAGGACCATTCTCCAGATAGGAGACAAGAACTGTGCAACAAATATTCCATTGCTGAAAAGATACGGCTAGTTATATGAGGTAA
>JANKOD010000005.1:19179932-19192951 GCA_026284645.1 Erythroxylum acuminatum | reverse complement strand
TTGGCCCTAATCATGATGATCTCCATCTCTTGGTGGTACTCTTCAACACTCATAGATCCTTGCCTCAATCTTTGCAGTCGCTTGAACAAGTCTCAATAGTAATGACTTGGAATAAAGTGCTTTCTAATGATGGCTTTCATTTCTTGCCATGTGCGGATTGGTCTTTCAAGATTTCGCCTTTTATTTATTTGCAATTGATCCCACCAAACACTAGCATAGTCACACAATTCAACAGCAGCAAATTTTATCTGTTTCCCTTCACTATATGTATGACACTCAAATACATGTTCTATTTTCCTATCCCACTCTAAATATAATCTAGGATCATTTTTCCCTTGGAAGGAAGGGATTTTCAATTTTATGTTATCAAGTTCATTACGAGAAGAAGCTTGTCTGTCTCTCCTAGTGTTGGGGCCTTCATCCTCAGATTGCACATCTTCATCTTCTCTATGGAACACTCTTCTAGGACCTTTTGGCGTTTGACGTGGATTGGATGTCATCCAACCTAGCATTCAACCTCCGGAATTGATCTTGCACGGCCTTCATAAAGACTTTAAGATCTTGCTCATGTGATTCATCTTCTTGAGACAAGTTTATTAGTTGCAAAATGTTAGTGAATAACAAAAACAATATGGACCTCACCACTCAACCTCACGTGTATACACTCAATAGATGTCAAACAACTCATGTTTCACACAAAAATTGGCTTTTCTATAATGCAAACACTCTTACCTTTTACCACACAACTTGCTTTCTATAGTATCCTTATTCGAAACAAGGCACAGTCAAATAGAAGCAATCAAACCAAGTGGCAGCCAAGACTATAATCCCAAGATAAAATTCTCAAAGAATCCAAAAGGGGAAACAGAGTGTAGAAAAATAGTATAAGGAATGAATTAAGGAAGTAATTACCTCAAGGAAAGTCAAACTTGAAGCTAAAGAAAGATGAATGAGGCAAGAAATGAAATAGGAAACTAAAGGCAAAATAAGAAAGTAATTGAAATAAGAAAGTGAAGCAAATAGGAAAGTAAGCAAGTTCCAAGCAATACAAGATAGGAAAGTACTTGCAATTCTAGCTCAAGCAATAGGAATGATTTTATCTTTATTTGATTGCAATTAGGAAAGTAGCAAATTTGGACTCCACTTCTCTAAAAATTGCAACACACTCTTTGATTGTTTTCTTCCTTTTCTCTTCTTTTTTTTGACGAATTTCTTTTTTTCTCTTTTTTTGACGATTTTTTTTTTACTTCTACTTTTTTCCAAATAATTTGAAGTTCACACAAATAAATATGGAAGCAAAGCAATTTTCAGAAGCTGGATGCTCTCAAATTTTGACTTAATGTAACTTGCCCTAGAAAGCTTGGATTTGAATGATTCCAAAATGAGGAGAAAGAAGAGATTTTGAACTTGAAGAAACACCTATTATTCTGCCAAAAACTCAAGCACAAAGTGAAAGAATCAGTGGATAACAAACGGACAGAGAAAAATAACGAAAATAAACAACAAAAGGATAGTTATTTGAAATCTAGCAACCAAAGCACTCTGATACCAAATGGTGGGAGACCCAGTAGGAACTTGTCCTAGAGAACCTTCAACAAGAGGGAGCTATGCCCATTAGCCAGAGTCAAGCAGACACACGAAATAACAAGAAACAAAATTGAAAAGATACAAACAGAACACAAAGAGAAAACGGGAGGTTAGAAAATGTTGGTCAATGAAAAGAACCCTAAGAGAACTTATCTCTTAGAACCCTAGCAAGAATGTTGGTAAATGGAAAGAACCCTAAGAGAACTTGTCTCTTAGAACTCTAACCTTGGGACGCCACAAAGGAAGACCACTCTTTTGATAAGTCAAGTATTCTCAAAGAATACAAAGAAAGCAAGAAAGCTCTCAATGTTATTTCTGAATGAAAATCCCCTTTCAAAGTACATAGAGGGTACCTATTTATAGGAAAAACTTCCTAAATTAATATCCTAAAGAAGAAACAAAATAAAAGGAAACAAATCAATCCCTAAAAGGAAAAAAAATAAACTTAGAAAGGTGTTGACTAGATGACCTTATTTAAAGGAAAACAAAAAAGGAAACTAATTAAAACATGATCTAAACATATTAGACCTTATAGATCACGTCATTCTCTTTATTTTTAAGTATCAAATGGTTGTTATATGGTATTTTAAGTGAGTTCTCTCAATTGGACTCTATGTGGGCCTTTGGACACTTCATGTTGAGCTTCAAGGAGTAAGACAATGCCTCTGGGACCTTTATGAGATGAAATCTAAGTCAACAACATGGGCTCTATCTCTTGAAGGTCTTGGATCAAACAATTCAATGCTTGCTTCATGGCTTTGACCTTAACTCTTGTTATTAGGCCTCCAACATCTTGTAATAGATCTTTAGGAACATTAGGCTTGAATGTTAGGCTTTGATATGGGAATTTCGTTCAGCCCCTTTTCTTGCACATTCAAACTTCAAATCTAATCCAATTTCAGTTCCTAAGCCTCCTCTTAAAAGTTCATGTCCATGCAAGTTATGTCTTAGGCTTCCTTGGGGCGGATCACATCATGTATGCTTCTCTTGTCTTTCACATACCTATGGTTCTCCATCAATATCTCTTTTAATCCCTACTTTTTATTAATTCTCGCCTGCAATCCAGCAGCTTTATTAGTTCTGCCATGGCATTTTTCGCCAACATTTTTGGCTGGTTCACAGAAACCCGTGTTTCTAAAAGATATGTATGTGAAGGGGATGTTTGTGTTGTTAAAAGTCAGATCGAACACAAAGCGATAAGACAAGCGAACCAGCGTCACTTTCTGGTCTGACAATGAGCAAATTTCTTGGTATTTAGCTATCGATTTTGATGTCTTCAGTTGTGTTGATCTCTATATTCAAGCATTGTGCCATCAAATGTTTCCAAAAAATTGGATCAGATTATTGCATACTGGTTTGGGTGAGCCCGCACCGCTTGAGGTTTTGTCCCCTTTGGTGGCAGCAAGTTGAACTACAACTGTGAACCCTGTGGGTGTCTGGGGCTCGAACTCGAGACCTCAGGATTTTGTTGGGTGCAAGACCCACGCCTTACACCACTGAGCTACTAGCCCAGACACCCACAGAGTTCACAGTTGTAGTTCAACTCGCTGCCACCAAAGGAGACAAAACCTTAAGCGGTGCGGGGTCACCCAAACCAAAAAGGCGCCTTTTTGGTTTGGGTGGGCCCTCACCATTTTAGGTTTTGTCCCCTTTGGTTCAGTAAGTTGAACTACAACGGTGAACCCTGTGGGTGTCTGGGGCTCGAACTCGAGACCTCAGGGTTTTGTTGGGTGCAATTTTTGGTTTGGGTGGGAGCCCCCTGTGGTGGGCTGGGGCGTGGCCCAGGCTCCACAGAGAGCCTCTCACCGCCAAGAAGGAATTGTCCCCTTGCTGGGTGAGTTGCACTCTTACTCCAGATGGTTTGAATAGCCACTATCCTACATCTCAATGAAGGTATTGAAAATAGTAAAATTTCCTAAGCGCAGGAATTGTTTGGTTCTATTTTTATATCACTCATTCATCTCCAAAAATATATTCGTATTCGGCGTAGTTTCTGTCATTATCAGATTATTTTCAGTATTTTGTAAAAGAAGTGATTAAAGATATAAATAAAGGAGAAGCGTTTAGAAGGAGAGTTGTATTAAAAAGAATATAAATATTAAGTTACATTAAAATTAATTAACAAGATACGTGATAAAAACACTTTGCATTAATATTGTAGTATGAAGCAGTTTTAAATTCTTGATCCAGTTGTCCCACCCTATGAGGTGTCTTTCCATCAGCGAGGAGATTAGTTACTGGATCCGCCAGTGGATACCCTGGTCAAAGACCTAAAAAAAATATATCGTGGTGACAGTTGGAAGATTGGAGTAGGACATAATTTAGCAGAAGAAAATACCCAACAAGATTTAAATGCTTCCTGACATCCAAGTGGTAGACATATATAAACTTAGTAATGCAAATAAATCCTTTTTTATAATTGTTGTGCCATCACTTCACGTGCATTTCATTGCTCATAAATATGAAAAGATGAATAAAACCAAGAGAAAATCGTCTGATTCCTTATGTTTAACGGCTCCATATTCAAGGTTTAATGGTACAAGCCCCTCAACACAACAGCTTAAATACAGTTGCAAGATACATTCCTATAACAATTACAAAGAGTTTGATTTTCGGATGGCAATCATGAGAGAAGAACACAATTTCAGATTGAAAGTCAGATCCGCAAATCACAAATCACAAATCTTGTTCTTCAATTTATATATGCCGTCTGCCAGCAATATAATCAAATCGTCACAGAACCAGACATAATCTGTATAAAACTTCACGTTCTAGGACTGGTCCACATCTTACATAACAAGAGAACTGTTGAAGCGGAGAATTATGAATGCAACTTAATACCAGGAATCAGAAGACAACTAGAGCTAAGAAACTAATCCTGAACCCAATGCATCTAATGTACAAGTCATTGACTGGACGTGATGCATAATTACTCTTATTCAGAATATAAATCAACAGATATTACAGTCCTAGGATTAGTAGTCATTTTGCTGGAATCCTCCAAAAATCTAAATTCCTGTGATTAATTTTCAGTAGAAAACGAAGTGAACATTAAGCTTTATTAAACTATCTTGGCACCAATCTCCTGTGTAATTCCTTTTACTCAAATCTGCAAAAACGATTTCTTCAAACAGAGTAACCTCCAGTGCAGTAACTCAGCAATCTCCCTCTTGAAAACTAAACCTCCAGTGCAGTAACTCAGCAATCTCCCTCTTGGAAACTAACATTCATATCCTTAAAACAAGTTCAGTAAACCAGATCTCGATGCCATATCAGGAAAAGTTATAAGCATTCTCACATTTAACTAGAGTGTAAGAAATGAACACTATAACCCCTGATTGAAGCTGCGATTATATTGCATGCTTTGCATCTATCCAAGTCATGATATCAATCCACCAATATTCAGAGTTGCAATGCCAGGTCTGGCTGCTGTGAATCAACCATCATACCTGAAGACTGTGTTGGTGGAGAGCCTGGACATTGGAAACCAATGTTCAAATCAGGAGGCAGTGATTCTTGTTTCTTCTTTGGTTGCGAATTTGAACTAAGCCCTTGCTGAGGAGATTGCATCTGGAATCCAGACAGATCATTCCCCATGATCATGGGCCTATTTTGGAACTGTCCTTCATTTGCTGCCTGAATAGGCGGTCTCATGAATGCCTGAAATGGAAAACAGCGCTTTTCGTTGAGAAATTGCATCCCTGCAGGAAGAGGAAATTGACCTTGACGAATTGGAAGCTGAGCATGGAGCTGACGAGTAGGGTTATACAAGGACTCAGCATATATTTGATTCTTGGGTGTCATCGAATTTTCAGTCTGCGGTTTAAGCCCTGCAGCACCTAGAGACATCCACACCCTGGCAGCAGCAACTGCAGCATTGTTAGCATCATTTCTTACAGATGTAGTAGGCAGAACAACAGGTGAAGTATCTGTTGAGGATTGATTCAAAGGTTTCTGTTGTTTTGGAGCCTTTTCAGTCGAGATCCTCATTGCTTCAATAGGGTCAGTAAGGCCTTGGGCTTGACCATGAGTAATATCTGTCTCTCCTTGGCTCATTTGAGTTTGAACAATATCAGAAGACAAACTAATCAACCTATTATTCAAGCAATTGCCAGTATTTCCATTAGGCAACCCCCCAGACCAAACTCTCTTCTCCTGCTGTTTTGGAGGCACAGACTGTGGAAGACCTATTGTCCTTTGTAACTTCCTCAGCTTGATAGCTTCCATTGCTGAATTACTTGGAAGCTGTTTTTCCTCAACCATATTAGTATCACGCTGATAGTTTGAAGGGGTTAGGTTCCGTTCAACTTGCTTCGCAGCCTGATTCTGAATTTCATTGGAACTCCTAGGTGGCAGTTTTTGCTGACTTTGAGTGGTATCACAAGGCAAATTCAGTCTTATATTAGTAGAAGTCAAGCAGGATGCTTTTCCCTGAGATGCAGTTACATTGATTGGTTGAGAGAATGATGGATTCCGTTCAAAACTAGGCCCTCTTGCAGGACACTCCTCAAGGGTTCTTGGAGGTACATCATCTTTTCGTGTGTCAGCAGTAAATTGTTTCTTTGCAAACAAAGTAGAATCTTTCTGAACACAGGTTTGAAGCATTAACACTGGGGTTGGAAGCGGCTCATATTCTCCTACCCAACCTCTACCAAACTTGCATCCAGGAGGCAGTGCTTGTTGAATCCTTTGTGAGGCAACTTTCCACGCAACAGGTCCAAGAGTTGCAGCAAAACGAGCTAAGCTCCTGGCATAGGAATATTCTGCATGAAGTCCAACCTGATTGAAAAGGCAGGAGAGAATTTTGTAAGCAATGATTAAGACCAGAAAAGAGAAGTACTAAATGAGAGAATTCAACTTCGTGGATACATACAGCAACCAGCTGCTTAACTTCACATTCAAAAGTTGAAAATATAGATTCTGATCCAACCATTGGTTGATTGGGTGAGTTATAAGTTGTACGACGGTTTTCATCAAACCCAGATGACTTTCTCCCAAGTTTGGATAGCAGATCCTTCCCTAAAGATAAAGCATTCAAAATAATTATAGATACAAAGACATAATAAAATTATATTTGAAGTACACTAGTAATACTACACATTCTTGGGCCAAAAGTATATTGGCACAAAGGAAGATTGTGATGTGAAACACTTTACTATTAACTATGTTTAGTTGACTTGTTTCAGGCAGAGATGTTATTCACCGAGTCAACCAGATGTTTCAGAAAAACAATTCCTGTAAAAGTTGAATAACAACTTAAAATCCTCAACTCCTAGCATGGAACATAACATCACAAAAAACTAAAAGTGTTCTTCTAAGTCAATTAGAATCACACACAATTGCATGCATAAATTCAAGGCATCATACCTGATGATAGTTCTTCTGCTTTGTCGAGAATAGTATCGATTAAGGAAGAGTTGCCCTCTAAAAGCCCATCAGTGTTGTTGGGCCTCTCAAAGCCACCGGT
This sequence comes from Erythroxylum acuminatum, assembly GCA_026284645.1. Classification (NCBI taxonomy): domain Eukaryota; kingdom Viridiplantae; phylum Streptophyta; class Magnoliopsida; order Malpighiales; family Erythroxylaceae; genus Erythroxylum; species Erythroxylum acuminatum. Next base: position 19,185,897 of record JANKOD010000005.1, on the reverse strand, counting down.
ATGGTTATGGACAGAACCATTCTGGATATCACCAACATTGGCAAGAGTTGCACCAGAGGAGAAATCAGAACCAATGCACTCCTGCATAGCTCGGGTTACAGGCTTCTTTATTTGCTTCTTGGCCAAGCAGTTGGATTTTGTTTTCTGTTCTGACTTGATATCTTTCTCTGTGTGTTCTGTGTCAATTCTTAACTTTTCAAACTTCCTTTTCGCCAACTCTTGGATAGCACATGCCTTCTCCAACGAAAATTAGTTGAACAAGATTTTGCAACCATTTGGGAAAGGCCAGAAATCGAAGAAGCAACAAGCATTACCTGTTTATGGTATATTGTCTCCGGGCCATTGTATTCCATTGCATTTGAGCAGATTAGAAACACATCACTCTGCAGTAAACAAAAAAAAAAAAAAAAAAAAGGACAGTATACGTTAATAAAAACAATAAACAGATATCAATATATCTATAAGTAAAAATATAGGGAAATTTCTGAATTAATGTAGAAGTGGTGAATTGAAGATCAGCACCACTCCAACTTCAACCATACAAAAGCAGCAGCCCATTACGCCATAAGGTGCTTCAAAAGATGCAAAAATGCTTCAAGAGACTGAAGATCATTGACTAGAAAAGCGTCATCAAACAAGAGCAAGGGCATTTCACAAGTCAAAGACCACTAAATTGACCTTCCTTTCCTTAAAATTGATGCCTTATGATAATACCTAATCCTCGATACTTGATACAATCGATTTTCAAGATAAAAGGCCTAAAACCTTGTAACGCTACAAGACAGAGGAAGATACTCTCTGCAACTAGCACTTTAATAAAATTGAGCATTAAAAGTCTGTCCACAGCTGCGAAATGGGTGCACTCGTAGACAATGGAATAGATCCTTAAAGAGCATCAGAAGCATTCCCCAGAAGAAATGTTGAATCACAAGCCAAAACTAGCAAGTATGAAGAACGCAAAGTTGAGCTATATAGTGAACCCACCTCAAATTGTTCCAAGGTAGAATATGATCCATTTGCCAGCTTCTTCCTCACAGTGGCAAAGTCCATTGGATGATCAATCACATCAAGATAATCAGGAAGCTAGAAAAGCCAAAACAAGAAGATTAGCCGTCCCCAATTCCCACAGGTAATGTCGGCCAAAAACATGCCAACCATTAAACCATTCAAGCAACCATTTCACACACCTCTTCAAGATCAACTGGTTCTGTATACACACCATATGTGTCCTTCCTGCCACAATTTAAAACAATCAGCATCAGCAAAGTCCAGCAGCATAAGAATCCTAAGTAACACCACATCCCCACATAATGCGATAAACCCACTTTTGAAGCTTGTCAAGAATCAACTCCAGAATCCTCTTCTCAGGCAATGGCAATCCATTAGAATGATGCGATCGCGTCCCTAGGTAAATTCACCCCAAAAAAAAATCAATATACCCCACATTAAACTCCACCACCATAAGAAAGAAAAAGCAATCAAACACTAACCAGGAAGCGATTCCTGTCCTTTACCATCACTTCTCTCCTTTTCCTGTCAAAATCAAAGAACCACCCGAAAAAAAACCTCAAAAACAGAAGTAAAGAAAACAAACGTAGCGAAGCAAGAGTACGACAATGAGTAGAGAAGAGAAAAGGAAGGCACTAGTCCGAGACACAGACAGAGACAGGTACGTAAAAGCAGACAGCCGCGTATGTAAGAGAGTGAATGATGTAGATATAGAGAGAGAGGGGGCGAAAGGTGGGGAATAGAGAAAGCGTGTGATCAGATTCTGTTTGTGAGAGAAAATTTTAGTTTTTGACAGTTGACCCTGACCGTTATTATCCTCAAACCCCCCAAACCTCAGTGTCACTCGCAGACACAAACACATACACAGACAGACAGAGAGACAGGCATATACATAAATAGATATAGAAAGAGAAAATTGTTGTTCATTTTGATGTCTGAACCAATTAGAAATTCCTGAGTGATCTTCTGTCTCAAACCCTTCACATTTTCGCTTCTTCAATTCATAAATTAATTTAATACCTTTTGATGGTTTCTAATATTATTATGTTGTTCGTGATCATTTTCATTATCATCTTCCTCGCTCTCATCATTGATTTTCTTCTTCTTCAACTGCTTCCTCTCACTCTCCTCATCCTCTGACGAGGAAGAAGAAGAAGAAGAAGAAGCATCGTCGCCACCTCCTAGAGCGTGGTCTCCAGGCGCCTCTGTTTTCTCAGTGCTATTGAGCTTGAGAACGAGTTTCAGCTTCTTCTCTTTTCTTCTCTGGTCGACTTCGTCGACGTCATCTTCTTCGTCTTCTCCCTCGAACTCTTCGTCGTCGAGGTAGTCGTCGAAGTCGATGAAGTTGTTGTACCTCACATTTCGTCGTCGGAGGCTTCGCCGGCTTTCAGACTCAGCATTCGCTGGACTATGAAGTGCCGCGCGGCGAGCTAGATCCGCCTTCGATGGCCTCCCTTTCTTCTTCCTCTTCACGATCTGCCCCATCTTTGTCTCTAGAGAACTCACTGTTTGTTTATCTCTCTAAAACCACGAGTCTTTGCTTCTTCCTTTTTTTTAATTTAGCAATTTTTTTGATGCCATAGTTTCCTTCGATAGGTTGGGCTTGGGTTTTTGTGTAGACAGAGAGAGGGTAGCTTCCCGAAGCCGGGACCTAACTGCTAGCGTGAGGTTCGGAGAGAGTGGGTATTAATAAATGATTGAAATTTCTTTTTATTTGCGCGTGAGAAAGACGGCCGTCTAAGTCACTGCCCATTGCCCCAATTTGAGGGCTTACGTCATCTTTGGCGCGTGGGTGGAACGACACAAGACAGAATTGGGCCTACAAGCATGGAATTAGGGGTAGTATGAATAAAAGACTGACTTTTATTAAAAAAAAAATAAATCCTAAGAATTCTGAAACTTAATGCGACAGACAATGTTAAGTAATAATTTGATTGTGTTATGATATGTATGTTGTTTTTCATGTAAAAGAATATTGAATAGGACGAAACTTAGCAGACAAAGTTGACATGATGTGATAAGAAGAATTGAGCACTTATTAGGCGATTAGGGCGGGCGATTTCAACTTTTGAGTTCAAGAATTGAGCACTTGTATTGTATACTACGATCCCATCCCATGCCACACCATGTGCATGCATCGCATTAACGTTAGAATTAGGGGTAGATGGTAAAATCTGACAAATCAAATGCAAGATTATATGAAAAAATTAAGGCCAACAATCTCATAATTATAGGGATCCACAAGCTCTTCACCTGTAACTAGGCTGTTGTTTATCGACATATTTATTGAGAAAATAACAGATGTGCTAAGCGACTAGTCAATTATGCGGACCACCTTATATTGGTATCACTTATTTTAGTACCCATAAGGTGCCACCTCATCCTTATCGTGGATTTGTCAAAAATGGGTTCTCCTAAGCTGATTATGTAATACCTTGATGTTGGTATTACTTATTTTAGCACTACACCCGTAAGGTGCTGCTCATCCTTCTCGAGGATTCGCCAGAAATGGGTTCTCCGAAAGTGACTATTAAATATTTCGGTCGCTTTCCCTTTTCAAAAAAAATTTTTAAGCTAACGCTCTTTTCTCCCTCCTTTTGTTGTTGACTAGAGGCTGCTCCCACGTCTCATCAGTGCTATACAGTACACATACAGACTACTCAAGCCAGCTGTAAAGACGTCGTTGGTTACTTCAACCAAATCGGTAGGTCCCGGTTCCTTTTTTCTCCCTACCATTATCGCATAACGAATTGAATATACAAATTACAATCTCGGTAACGCCAGGCCTAGCCGGTGAGTGAATGACGATCCAACGGTGCTGGACATAGGAGGTGGACCCCCCTATATTCTTACTTACTGGCAGTCACTACTACTTGCCAACCAGGTTTTTGGGATTTGTATTTCTTCCGATTCTTGATCTCAACAGTAACGAATCAGGATGGATGGTTTGGTTTGGTTTCTCTCAAATTGTTCACCGGTGGGGACAAAGAAAAGACCTGGGTGAAATGAAATATGAAGAAGAGCCGTGAAAGCTGTATGGACTAGGACCTGAACCGTGGCATTTACGATGATTAGATGGAAGCCGCAATTGTGGCCAATCAGGTGATGACCATGCTCTTTCTTTGGTCAGGTGGGGCCGGCAAAGAATTTCTTCAACATCTTTTAGCTGTCACATTTCCAACACAACGTTCACCTTGTATTTAGCTTCCGTATTCAGAGTGCCTTTGGTGACTTGGTTTCTGCTAAAGTTCAGATGGCAAAAAAAACTGTATTAGTAGATCTTATTATTATTATTGGTGACTTGGTTTCTGCTAAAGTTCAGATGGCAAAAAAAAAACCGGATTAGTAGATATTATTATTATTATTGTTTGAATTGCAATTCTTATAACTATTTCAAATCAACTGTCATATTTTTTCTAGTACATACCAAAATAAATACAGCGTATTTTTTGTTATAAATATTCACGAACTTGTCTATAAAATGCATATATTACATAATGAAAGTAAAAAAAAAAGTAAGAATTTAAATACAAAATTATTATTTTAAATATAATTTTTTAAATAGAAAAGATATTCCATTAATAAGGATAGCAAGGTTGACTAAGCCCCGAGCCAATTTTTTAAAAAAATTGAGTCTTGAGTTAGGCTTAAGTTTAGGTTATCAGGTCAAACTTAACTCGAGATTCGACTTTTATAAGCAAAATATCATTGTTTTGTTGAAAACGAAATGGTTTTGTATTTTTCATTTGTAAAAAATCATCTACACTCTTTAGAAAAAAAGATACGGTTTAGGAACATTGAAGAGGGGAAATAGCTAACTAGCTAACAAGACAATCGAGTGGATTAGATTAGCTATCATGGCTAACAACGCATAAGATGCAGAAAGTCAAGCAGAAAAAAGAAAAAAGTGAGTGTCCCTCTCTCAACCCATCAACATGCATGTTTTAATTTGGAATGTAAGAGGACTTAACAGTCCTCTCAAGAAATAAAGCCTCGAGGATATCATTGCACAGAAGAAATCTACTATGATTGGTTTACTTAACCAAAATAAAAATTGTTAACTTGAATGTGGAACTTGAATTTTTAGGAAACAAATGGAACTATATATCCAATACAAATGGAATTGCTTATCGGCTGATTTGAGGATAATTCAAACTAAATCAATCTACCTTGACTATTAGGTGGTGACTTTAACTTTAGATTTAATAGGTACTTAATTGATTATTTAATTATTTCTTAACACTTAGTGACTAAGAACATGAAATTGCTTAAGATACTCACTTTAACTCATGTAATTTTAGGTACAATTCGAAAGTAAAAAAATTAAAGTGAGTCGAAAGTACAATATTTGGGTCATTTTTTAAAGATTAATATTCGCTTCTCTTCATGGAACTAAAAGAAGAAAAATAGAAGATAAGAGAAATGGAACAAAAAGAAGAATCATAGAAAGCATGCAACGTGCATGTTTTTGTCATGCAAAAACATCAATTTAATGGACAGTAAAACGGTAACAGTCCATGAAGAAATTACGTTTTATTTCAAGCTAGTACAGGCCCGCAACAGCAAATTGTAGCAGTGGCAGGTGGTGAATGAGGGATTTTTTACCTAACAATTTATATTTGTAAATGCCAAGAATATATCACTGCCATAATGGTGTAACCTATACAATTTACAGATTGCCATTTACTGAAAACATTTCAGTATTTTTCCAAACCCACAATAAAAGGAAATGCCTTTCACCAAGAGAAGTGGATTTTTCAAAAAGTTTCCAAGAATGCAGATTAACAATGCGAAACCCATCGGGTGCTAAGAACCTTCACTTACAGGGGGAAAGGGCATAATCAGAAGTGAGGACATCTTAAAAGCAGAACTAACTATACATCAAGTCCCAAGCCATTACCTCTAGGCAAACACATCAACAGAAAGAATGTCAAAAGATTCACTAATGGTCTAGTGG
>JANKOD010000005.1:19167867-19179224 GCA_026284645.1 Erythroxylum acuminatum | reverse complement strand
AATCAAGTTTGCAATAATGAATATCAGAGTTAAACTACGTGTATTTCATGAGAAGATCTTGTATGAAGAATTCAAATAAACATCTCAACAATCAAAGATTGTAGATTGTGTGAGATCTGTCAGTTGAAGCTTGGGACAAGTCGACCATCATGTTACAAGTCGACTATTAACAATTAGACCTATCAGTTGGTTAAATGGACTAATCGACCATCATCATATTAGTCGTCTATTCGAAGAGCGGAGCTAAAAATTTCATGAAAAACGTTAGTGCTAGTCGACTAATTCTTAAAGACAAATTGACTATAATATACTAGTCAACTTTTACACACCGACTAGTCGACTATTAGTTGCAGCTGAATATAATTTGACTGTGTCAATTGATTTCGATTTGCTTGTTTGTTTCATGTGTTTTAATTCTCTGTTTTGTAGCACTTTGCAAAAAGATTAAAAGATCTATTTAACCCCCTTCTAGATCATTTTCAGGTCTAACGTTTCATAATATGAGAAAAACTATTATGCTTGAAAAATCTAGTTCAGGGGGTCTGTGCCATCAAACTGCAGAAAGTCCAATTTAATCTGTCAAATCTTGGAAGGTTGCTTCGATGAAGGCAGTATGCTATGGTTAGCATCTGTGTGAAAAGATGTAATAAACTGTGATAGATGAAGATGGTCCACGTTCTGAGTCAATGCATCCCAAGCTTGGGTAATGGAATCCAAGGAGATCTCCAAGCGTTCCAAACGACAAAGAGAGCAGTCCAGTCTGTCCATTCGCTCGACATGATGCTGGGACGTAATGTTTAAGGAATCTGAGTCATTTGAGAATGCATCAATGTAATGATTAACTTACAAAAAAGTTAAAGACCAGTGAGAAGAGTTCCGAAAGTTGCAAGCACTCTTTTCATACACTTACATAGGACAGATGAATATAGTCTGAATAAAGAAAAAGATGACAGAAAAGAGATACACTTCAGAAGAAAGAGACAACATAGGGAGAGAGAACACTTTTTCTTTTCCACACCTTTCACAGGTCAAAGCAACTCATTATACAGTTTCTGACCTCAACTTCCACGTTAACTTCCTTGCATAGTTATTTCTACAAAGGACACTTTGTTGAAATCCCATGCTTTTGGTTTTTTAAACTATGATCACGCGACACGTCTCGATCCACATTTTTTCATTATGACAAAGTCTAGAAAGCTGTGAAGAAAACTAATCTAGAAAGTCTCGAAAGGTGTGTATAAAATCTATCTACTTACTTACTTAAACCTCGATCCTTACCCCTCGATTTCCCTCCAAAACAATTCAGCTTTATAAAAATGTCAGCTTCTCGCAACTTTTAGAACATCGATTCACGCAAAGCATTTAATGCTTGTGAGAATAATAGTAATGCTACTTTTAGAATGCTCACAACTTTTGAAACTTTGATTTGCGCAAAACATTTAATGCTTGTAAGAATAATAGTAATGCTACTTCTAGAATGTCAACTTCTCACAACTTTTAGAACTTCAATTTACACAAAGCATTTAATGCTTGTGAGAATAATAGTTGACGCTGATATTCTCAATGCTAATTTCTCATTGCTCTTCCTTTGAAATTAAGCAGCATCTTTATGACTCTAACAAGATGAAAAAAACATCTATAATTTATATAAATGATAAGAAAGTAGTTAAAGAAATACTTAAAACAAGTTAAAAGTTCAATACTTACACTTAACTACGAATCCCATACATGATCTTCAGAAGTGACGATCTTCCTTTCGGTATCCCATCCAAATCTACTAATATCTTTCCTTACTATATCATAAACAATGCTCTACTCTTTCTTTAAAGTCTTAATCCTAGACTCTATATGAGGTATGGCTTTTAAGTTTGAATTAGGGAGCTTTGTTGCTACCATTCTTTCTAATTCATTGAGATAACCGGCTTTAAATCTAGTAGCAACATTGTACGTTCCCATATTATGCAAATCAAGCACATAAGAAATTAGCACAACATCCTCATCATAGTTCCACTTTCTTTTTGTTCCTTTTGAACTTTAAAAATCAATAGTTGACAGGGAATTCCTCAATATACTTATCTACCAAATTAAACCAATATTGATAAATAAAAAATAATCATCATAATAAGGGAAAAATAAAAATATTCATAAAATTCTTCATTTTATTAACATTAAGCATCAACAGCTTATGAGTACAATATAGTCTACAATAATAGCGTACAATATAAACAGCAAAGAGTACAACTTATATAAACAATAAATAAAGCCTCTTAACACTCAAACATAATAGAACACCTAAAAATGTCAATTGTCATTTTGCCTAGATGTTCGTCATTCATTGAACATTTCGCGTGCCAATTCAGTTCTCCAATTTGTCCAAGCATTAGTTGGTCAATAGCAGTTTTACACTTCTCCTTAACAACTGGATTGGTGTGAAAATAATCCCCTAAATAAGTCTCTATGGATCAAAACTCATCTCTTGCCTAACAAAATTATAAAGCAGGCCTATCTCTTGCACCAATTTCCTCTATAAAATTATAGCCAAAATCTTGGCTAACAGATTGAAAGAGGTGCTGAAATTTCTCTTGGTTCAAGAACTCCTAAAAGGCTATACTTGCAAGAGGGCTCCTCAAAACTGCACAATTAAGGTTGATCTTCATAAAGCCTTTGATAGTGTGAATTGGGATTTCTTACTTCAAGTATTGAAAGTGATGAACTTTCCTCCTATCTACATCAACTGGATCCACCAATGCATTTCTACTGCTTCTTATGGGATCTTGATAAATGGGAGTCCCACTGGATTGATTAAAGGGAAAAAAGGCCTTAGGCAAGGGGACCCCCTTTCTCCTTACCTTTTCCTTATCTGTATGGAAGTCCTAACCTAACTACTCAAGTATAACATATCTCGGGAGCCAAGATTCAGGTACCACTCTAAATGCAAAAGGATTTCCCTAACAAACTTATGTTTTGCATATGATCTTATACTCTTATGCCATGCTAATGTGAACTCGGTCTCTCTCCTGATGTCCACTCTCAATCAATTTAAAGAGATGTCTGGGTTATGTACTAATCTGCATAAGAGCTTCATTATTCTCTCCAATAGTGCCTCTCACCTTTCGAATACCCTAGCTCAAGCTACTGCTATGGAAGTTAAAGACCCCCCCTTGACCTACTTGGGGATCCCTATTTCCTCTAAACGTCTCAGATTTTGTGAATGTCTCCCTTTAGTGGATAAGATTCAGAAAAGGTTGGGCTCACGGACCTATAAGACTCTCTCCTATGGAGGCAAACTTCAGCTCCTCAAATCAGTCATTTTGTCCATGAGCACCTACTGGAGCTCATACATTTTCCTCTCCAAAGGACTGGCTAAAGCAATTGAGAGACTGATGAAGCAATTCTTGTGGGGGCAAAAGAATGGAGAAAAGGGTATGGCCAAGGTAGCTTGGAAGTCAATATGCCAACCCAAGGAGGAAGGGGGATTGGGAATATAGTTACAAAGAATAGAATGCTTATGTCTAAAAGAATATGGAGATTATTGGATGATCAGGAAACCTTATGGGCCCAATGGATACATACATATATATTAAAAGGAAGGACACTTGGTTCTTTAACCAACTTCTAAGCCTGAGGGGGAAATTTTTCAACATGTTACTTGTTGAATAGGGGAAGGGGATAAAATTTCTTTCTGGTTTGACAATTGGTCAGGAAATGGGCCCTTAATTCACAACAGCTTGGCTAATTCTCTTCTAGACCGCATTCCCAAGAAGGCTAAACTTCAGGATATCATTTCTAATGGTGAGTGGACACTATCATCAACTGAGTTAAACTGCCTCCAGCTTCCCCCTCTTATAAGACAAGGGGATAGAGACACCTATTTATGGAGGGGTATCCCCATTGCAGAGATCACTCCCAAGATAGTAAGGAAATTCAATGTTCGGCTAGAGAATACGGTAGGATGGCATACCCTGACTTGGAATAATACTCTCAGACCTAATGTGAGGTTTCTGCTATGGTTGGCAATGAGAAATAGACTGAGCACAATGGATCGTCTACATTTTTTGTCTTCCCCTAAGCACTGTATCTTCTGTCACATAGTGGATGAATCTAGGGACCACCTCTTTTTTGAGTGTGGCTTCTCCAGAACACTATGGTTCACCTTCTCAACCCTCAGTGCACCAGACCTGAATGAGTGGAGACTCCTAGACCTAATGCAAGAGATTCCTAACCTTCACTTATCGGCAGGTGACAAGGTCATAACCCTAATTTCGATGGCTACCTGTATTCAGGTCCTATGGAAAGAGAGAAACTACAGAAGACTCAAGAATCAGTCCTCTTCTCTGAACTCACTTACGGAGCTCCTCACTACAAGCATTAGAGAGCAACTGATTGTTAATCAGTTACACCTATCTTGCAGTGGGAGAACAGCCCACTTATGGAGGATTTAACCCCTGAAAGACACGTCTCTACACCACACATCAAGCTATGCAGAAACTAATTTACCACTCAGATCCTCAGATCCACACCAGTACTGGAATACATTAAGCCCAGGGACTAACCTGGTAGTGCGATGATCGTAAGCTGTAGGAGCCATGCAGTTTTCCCCTCAGCGTGACTCCATCCTCTCTGTAGATCTGTTCGAGCTTGGCTTCGGGTACCTGCAAATTGCATGGTGGTTATCAGTATACCCCCCGGGAGAGTTTCTTGACTATACGAGTAGACTGTATCACCTGGATATGTTTTGCCTTGTGGTATTTCCATCTTAACCTCATCGTCGCCTTCCCTCTCTCATCTATAGTTTCTTTTCGTTGTTGATACGCGTAGTTTGCATCATCTAGATCGACTTATCTTGAGGTTTTCCCATCTTCATCTCATCGCCCTCTCACCATCCTGATTTGATCCAATTTGGGAAATTCGCACCGAGGAGTCGCGAAAGGTGTTAGGTAGTTTTGCCCTAATTGTGTTTGGGATTTTGTCGTTAATTCAAACGACACTGTATGGTAAAGTGGCCTGCTTCCGGGCTCTCAAGCCTTGTCTTGAGGGATTTGATTGTCTACAACGCTTCCTTGTAAATCCTTTCATTAATGAAATTTTTTAATTTCTCAAAAAAAATAATTTGATTGTGTGTCTTTATTGGATAAAATGATGGACTCTTAAGAATAACCCACCTAATTTTTAATAACCCAAAACACCTATAAATTACATTATGTGCAGTCGCATGTTTCATATCAAAAACTTCTTCTAGAGTTCTTGGATGATAACCTTGACACCATTCATTCAAATAGTACCTTTGACCCCTAAAAGGTACAAGGAAGCCCTCACAATTTGTATAACCTGCGTCGACTAGGTAATAGCAACTCATATAAAAAAACATTACATAAGTTATTCAATTTGCATTTTTTCATATACAAAATTTCAAACAACCTTCCTATATCATATAGGAAAGCTTACCATGAGACACTTTTAACCAGGAAGAACATAAACAAATTGCATGTCAGGTGTGCACACACCTAACATATTTGTTGCAATGTCGCCCTTACGAGTTTGAAATCTATGCTTATCTTTAATTGGTACATTAACCCCAATATATGTCCCATCTAGAGCATCTAAGCAATTCTACAATTCAAATGAAATAAAAAATAATGAGGAACCTTAATCACATTCACTATATTTTCTTATAAAAATAATAAGGTGATTATCTATCTTAAACCACATTCACTGATGGTCCGAAGAGTTTGTTGGTATGGGCTCAGGTTTTCTAAATAAAAGATCTTGCAAATACATCACTGTATTTAAAACATTATGAAAACATCGACTAATTGTCTTACCTAACTTTTAAAAATTTTTTCCTAATAGCTCGATTTTTATCATGATGAGCAATAATATGTAAGAAAATTTCTACTTGTTCATTAATAACCATGTTTTTTATTGACTTTAATCCTCCTATACTTTCTAGCATTTCACATAGTTTAAAAAAAGATTGCCTATTTATCCTAACCATTGAAATACATGACTCATCATTGTCATGCACGATTCGCCTCACATAATCTCGATTTGCATAGAAATTTAGAAAATAACTTCTAACCATTGGCCTATAACTATATAAAGAAGCCTCTGATGCCAACAAACTCAATAGCGAACTAATAACATTACACAACTGCAACCATACAGTCAACACAACCATAATCCTTTTTGTTCTTTCGACACTTCTACACAAACTCAAATTGAAACGAGTTATGAATGCAAAAAATATCTAATGTATTTATATAAATTTGTTTAAACAATTTACGATGTAAGAGATGTATGTACTATGTCAAGGATAAATAGATACTACAGTTAATTGATTTCAAAAAAGGCAACAAGCTAAAATCACATCAGTCAGTTTAAAGGCTGTCTTAATTTTAGGACATAAAATGTTGGAGAAAGTAGATGTATTAGGTTTCCTACATCATGTTTTAGGCATATATATACAAATCCAAAATTTATGAATCAAAAAGTCATGAACCAGCTCACTTCTACTTTATATTCAGGTCCAACAATTCAATATAGAGAACGCTTTGTTCATCACTAACCTGAAACTTAGCAACTGCAGGAGAAGTTCAGAGAAGTCCTTGTGGAGATTCTACAGCAAGTTCTGCTACTTCTTTATACTTTGCCTGAGAGAATAATTCCTGAAACATGCTGAACAACCTGATAAAGACAACAAACATAAAGATTGTGAGTCAATGGAGGTGAAGATAATATAGCCAAAAAATAATAAAGGAACTTTGGTTTTCTGCTAATAATGTGTAACCAGAGAAGAAACAAAATCTAACACCAAATGAAAAGGGTTTAACAAACAAACACAACACAAGGTTAGTCGTGGAAAATTTGAATGCAAATCAAAGATCCAAAGAGACAAGAGCTTTTCAAGCCCTTACAGTCGTCAACATCAACACCTTATAATGACTCTTATACTCAACCAAACCTATCATAGATAAAACATATCCAACCTTTAAAATACCGAACAGGGGAAAGAGATAAAACTGACCAAAAATTTAAAAAAGACACGATCTTTACCTAGAACCAGACATTATTTGACAAACTGAAAACTAGACATTATTTCAAAACATACCAATCAATTCAGCTTTGAAGAAAAAGAAATAACACTTCTTGTTACCGAAAAAGGACTCTCAAAGACCTGAGCTCTCAAGAAAGAAATGTTGAGACAAATGTTGATGAAAAGGTCGTCCTTACAGAATCAACACAAATGGCAGAGAAATGTTGGAGAAAAGAGACGATAGCACAAGGAGATCTACTGAGCTAGAGACGAAGAGCGTGAGTAAGACGAGACCAGAAAGTGGAGAAAAGAGACGAGAGCGTAAAGAGGGAGAGAGCCACTGGGCGTAAGTGAGAGCGGACGATACATGAGTGAGAGTTTCTGGTTGAGGGGAATATGAAAGGCGAATTTTCTAGTGGGAGGAGAGGGATGAAGTTGTCTAAAAGATTTTTGTTTGTTGTATTTACTTATTCCGGATGTGCGTGAAATAGATAAAGATAAGGTGATATGATCTTTATCTATACCATCGGGAATTATTAATCTTAGGAATAGTTATTCTGTTGGATTTTTTTTAACAAACAACAAAATACCTAATTATTATTTTTTTGCTAAAAGGGAAGAAAACAAAATAAATAAACAAAAGCACCCTAGCTAGCGCAGGGTTCGGCGGTATAAAGCGCCTTGTTTGTCTCGATGTAGGAGTTCTCGGATGGTCACCAGGGGTTCCTGAAGTATATGCATCCTTGGACTGAATAACACTGCGAGAGAGGCCATCCGATCTGCACACTGGTTCCTTTCTTGATACACATACTGGAGTTGCACCTCCCAGGCTCGGTGGATTAATCTCTGTGTACTTGCCACTAACAAAATATCGTCAGTTAAAACTATACTAAAAGAGGAGAGGATGTTACTTACCTCAAAGGAGTCCACTTCTACAATCACTCTTCTATACCCAAGCGCCCATGCCAGGGTAAGGTCCGAGTGAACGCCCCAGAGTTCTGCAGTTAAAGGAGATCCCCTGTCGATGTGTTGAAGGAACCCTCCACACCACCACCCTTGGCAATCCTTAATTAAACCCCCCGCAGTAGCTATGTTAGACCTTTGTTTGACCATCCCATCCAAAGTTATCTTGACCCAGTCCTCTAGCGGTTTCATCTAACCAACTAAGTTTCCTACAGGTAAACCCTAGGTTTGCAGCATGCAACTTTCCACTGTTCTTGCTCGTTCTATCCACTCTACATACTCCAGAACCACGTGACTACCTACTTCTAGCCAAACAAATCCCTCTTCAAAAAGGTTTCGATTTCTCCATTGCCAGAGAAACCAGCAGGCTACGACATAAATCGTAACCCAAGCAACCTGGTTTACCTGAGTTTGTGTCCTGAGGTTATGAGCTACCCTCCTATCCACTTCTTGTTGGAAAAAGTTCGTGTCCATTATCTTTAAGAGAAATTTACACCAGAAGGCGACAACTGCCATCCGTTGTGAGCTTACGAGCCACTCGCTATTGGTTTGTCAGCAGTTTTCCTTTAGTCAGCAGCCACAGGAAGGTCCTTATTCGCTGAGGCCTAGCCCATTTTCATATTGAGTCCCAAAGACTATTATGAGCTTCCGTAGTGCTGCCTTCAATTAAGTCATAGGTTGACGCCACTGTGAACCGCCCATGATTAGTTTGTCCCCAAATCTTGGTATCATTCGCTCTGTCATCGGCATTGATCTGGATCTTCGAGATATCCATACAGACCGTGGAGGGTAAATATTGCTGGAACAAGTTCCAACGCCAGTTGCCGCCTTCAGTTGTAAAATCCGCGACAGTGGCGTAACGGATGCTATCGAGAAGAGGAGTGGTCGCCACTAAAATTAGGGGTCTCCAATTATTTGCCCAATTATCCAAACAAAAGTGGATGCGCCTATTATTGCCCAGCTTCCATTTCATACCTTGGCGTACATATTGTCAATGTTGGGAAAATCGGGTAATTTTTTCCTTTAAGATAAGCAACTAGCGAAGTGAACCAATTCAGTAATACCCAGGAAAGACCGCCGAACGAACTCCTAAGACAGTATTACCATTCCACGTAAAATTCCAGGAAAGGGTGGAGGGGTCACAAACGGTCCCACTTAAAACCTGGCCTCCTAGACAGAAATTACGTGCACGGTGTATTTATCACAACCTAACCCGTGTACACACACGAACAGTAAATACACCCAAATAATTGAACACAACACCACAAATATACCCGACAAATAATATTGAATACTATAAATGCGGAATAAATAAAAGAGATAAGGAAAGAACACACCCGAAAATTGATAACGGAGTTCGGCCAATTTTGCCTACTTCTCCGAGCACCACTTAAGGCAGCCTGCTCTTATTCAGAAGAGAATACTTAAATTTGATATGTATACAACTTTTGAGTATTTATCAAATTTTGGGATGATATTGATTAGGAGGGGGAGGAGTTATTTATAACTTCAAAGACTCCTCCCTTCTTCATTCCTTACCAATGTGGGATTAAAATTAAGCCACCAACCACTAACCAAAGTCAAAAAAATACCAAGCCATTAAAAAGTCAAAAAAATACAACAGCTAACCCAGGCCATAGGTCTTCTTGATCACCCATTGACCCCGTCCAGGTAAGTATTTTTCTACTTGTACTCCCATGTTCCTTGTCTGGTGGCTGTTGCTTACCATTATGGTTTTGCTGTATGAATGCTTTGCTACTATTTTTAGTACGTTTAAAGCAACAGATTTGTTTCTAACGGCTAAGAAGAACGATTATAAATCATTAAATAAATGGATTTTTGATTCTTCAAACATTGATTAGGCATTTCTTAACCTGATGAGCTAATATTATTCTAACCTAACATTTGAAAAGGGTTTATGTTCTAAATTTTATCATTGACTTACTATAATTTTGTTATAAGTTTTTTATGATAACAATGAGTCAAGTTGAAGCCCTACCAAGCTTAGGAGTGCTCGGCCCGAGCCCAAGCCCAAGTCTAAACTTAGCACGACGTATTATTTTTTAAAAAATTTCAAAACGATATCACAGACCAAGCCTGAGGCTCGATCAATTTAAACTTGACTTGTTAATTTTGAGTCAAGTCGAGCCGACCCATTTGTTAAGCCTTTTGATTCAAGAGAGGCGTCAAACTCTTTGGGCCTGACTTCTTTGTAAGTTGTTTGTGAGCTCTTGATCCAGTTGCTTTATGGTTTACTATTATAATTTTAAAGAGTAAGCTACCTTATTTATACTAGAAATCATAAAAATTTATTGTGATAAAGTATTGGAATTAAGGAGTGAGTACCTTAAGTCTCGAACAACATTTCATATTGATGGATAACTGGACATTTGTAACTACATATCATAAAAATTACCAGGCCTTATATAGGTAATTGGACCAAATAAAGATTGCAAAATTTTTTTAATTAATTTTTAATAAAATATAATAAATTAATACCTTACTATTGATTAATAAATTTTAATAAATTAACATATTATTAATTATTGATAAAAATAAATATACATTAAGAATAAATACTTTGTATTCTTATATAAACAATGAGACAATAAAATAGTAAAAAGAATTACAATTTTATTTTTAATAAATAAAATTGATTTTTAATTATTTATAAAATTATAATTATAAATAATATCATTTGCTAATATTCATTCATGCCCCTATAATGTGATTTTTCATGCAAAGTACTAAATGTTCATATATTACTAAGTTAACTAAAATTAACGACACAAATTAATATAAAAAGATTATTTTGGACATCACATGAAATAAGGAGTTTTATAATATTTTTTAAAGTATAAAAAATGGCATAATAAATGAAACTATAAGAAAAGTTAAAGTTTTTCTTTCAAAACTTTAATATTAATAAATATACATAATATGTAGAAATTATCAATTAGATAAATAATATTGTAATTTAACATTGACCCTGTTTGGCAAATAACAAATTACATTAGCTTTTAGCTGATTCTATCTGCGGTTAGCTATTAGCAGGTTAATATCAGTTGATTTGACCAGCGGATAATATCAACTGTTTATTAAAGATATTTAGTAAATTTAGTTGTTTAGTATTAGTTGTTTATGTGTAAAATGACTTATGAGGGCATGACTTAAAAAAAATTATAAGGATATGAGAATTATATCTTAGTATGTCTTTGAATATTTTCATAGGAATTTAGATTTTAGATATATAATTTTACAAAAATTAAGTTTATAACTCTAATAGAAAACATAGAACATATAATAATAATAATAATAATAATAATAATAATAATAATAATAATAATAATAATAATAATAA
>JANKOD010000005.1:19141886-19161011 GCA_026284645.1 Erythroxylum acuminatum | reverse complement strand
AGTGAATTTTGGAAAACAAGGATAGGTTTTGTGGTGAATGATGAATGTTGTTGAATGTAAGAAATCATATGAATTGGGGTTAAATATGATGAGTAAAAATGAATGGAAGTTGATGATTTGATGAACTTCAATTGGTAGTTGAAATCAAGTGTATTTAAAGAAGTAATGAGTTGAGTTGTTAAACTTTGGCCATAAGTTGTTATTGGTGGTAATGGAAATGTTATGGAAAAGAAGAATTGATAGTTAGATGACAAAAGTTTGATGTTTGGGTTAGTATGAAGTGATTTTGCATGATAAGAAGTGGAAATTATGAAGTTCATAAGTGTATATGATGTTAGGAAGGTGATAGGAAGCATAAAAGAAGGTTTGAGGACTTTGTGGAAACCAGGACATGGGAGTCCGTTTAACGGACCTTTGCGGGTCAAAAAGGACCCTTTGCATTCCCCATGTCCGTTAAACAGACATGGAAGTCCGTTTAACGGACTTTCTCGGGTAAAAAAGTGCAGTTGGTCGATTCATGTCCGTTAAACAAACATGCACTAGAAAGATGATGGATTTTGACCAACTTAGAGGCAGAATCAGGTTTTGTGGTCTTCATGAAAGTTTTGGATCTCGAAGTCTTCTTTCCAATGGTCTACAAACAAAAGCAATCCGACATTTTTGTGAAAGTTATGGCATTCGCGCCAAAGTATGTTCAAAGTGATTTTGGGTGTAAACATGATGTACTCTATTGAGCATAACTCCCTCATCCAACCTCCAATTGAGGTGATTCTTAGACGAATAGATTCATAAGACATGTAGGTATCTGCCCATGAAAGTTGGTATCATTTGAAGTTAAATTGAGAGAGTTTGCATAAGAACAAGTGAGAGGGCAATCAGGAGAGCATGTTTGAGATATGAGCACATTTTGGTGTTTTGATGATATCTTGAGCTATAGAACTCCAATTGAGTTGATTCTTGCTCTAAAATGAACAAGAGATATAGAGCTATGATTTCTATGAAGAAGTCAAATTGAACTTAAGATTTTAAGTTTTCCAAGTTCAAGCATGGTGATTAGGGTTTCAAGCATGGTGACTGTTTTGTGTAGGGCACACCATTGCACAAATTACGAGTAAATTTTTGGATCGTTATGAGACCGAAGATAAATTGATAATGTCCAAAAAAGGTTCAATGAAAAAAAAAATACCCTTCAAGGTTATATGCACGCTCACGTGTCAAGACTTGTCGCAAGAGGAGTTGGGTTCCGGAAACGGGATCCAATAATTTTTGTCGTCTTGGGTTGCGTCCTAAGTAGCATCTTTGGTTTATGTCATTGGCTCGACGTCCTCCTCCACTGTCAAGGTTCCTCTAGCAAAATTTCTTCAAACATCAATATGATCATAAAACAACTTTAGCCTAAGTCCATTCACCTTTAAAATTTTGTTAGTTTGTAGGCTTTTAATTTCTACTGCACCATGCTCAAAGACGTTAGTAACAACAAAGGGACCTAGCCATCTAGATTGAAGCTTACCAAGGAACAACTTTATCTTAGAATAAAATAAAAAAAAACTTTTGTCCGATAATAAATGATTTCCCGACTATCTTCATATCATGGCAAATTTTAGTCTTTTCTTTATATATCCTCGCATTAACAAATGCCTCTAGCCTAAGTTTCTCAAGTTCTTGTAGTCATAATTTCCTTTCTTTTCCTACTTTTTCATAATCTAAATTGCACTGTTTCACTACCCAATATGATTTATATTCAATTTCTATTGGTAAGTAACAAGCTTTACCATAAATTAGTCTATTGGGGGACATAACTATTGAAGTTTTGAAAGCAATTATGTAAACTCATAGAGTATCATCCAATCTAGTGGCCTTTGCTTCTACTCATTTTGAAACATAGTCTATAGCAAGTAAAATATATACATTACCAGAAGATGAAGGGAATGGACCTATGAAATCAATTCTCCACACATCAAAAATTTCACAAACCATAATACTCTAGATATGTATAAAATAAAGTATACCTATTAATAATTATGTCAATAAACTATAACCAAATCGATTGGCTATAAGGTAAAAATCAACAATAATATTTTAGTTTTTGGTATTTATGAATGTTGATCATTATCTTAATGCAACGTAGTAGTATTAGGGCTATGTTGTGAGTGTAGAGTGTGGCATTACATATTTAAATTGAAAACAACAATTAGAATTTGGGAGGTAGAAATTAAATAATTAGATAAACAATCAAATTTGCTTATAATTGTCTTCAATAATACCAATTCTAATTCAGATGATTGTCTTATAGCTTAGTATAAATTGTTATTAGAAGAAAATAGGATAATCGGTTAGAAATTGAGATTAGGAGATTTAGAAAGATATCAAGAATAATTGAGGCGTAATTATTATTCTCAATTATTATTACCATATGAAATTAAAATAAAATAAGATTAACTGTCATTGATACCAAATATTAAAATTATATTACATTATCTTAGGCTATGTTTGGTATAACGTAAAGTTTTTAATAGAATGTAATGATTTATATTGGAATGGAATGTAAATAGATGTAATATTAGAAAATTGTTGTTTGGAAGGACTATAAGGGTTTATAATGTAATATAGTAAATTGTTGTTTGAAAAAGGGGTTTATAATGTAATATAGTGAAAAGTTGTTTATCATTTTATATTCCATCGTAGATCTCTCAAATCGAAAGTTATCATTTTTACTGTTTATGATTAAATGTGATTTAATATGAAACTATCCTCTTCAATATCATTTCATTCCATTCTATTATAAATCCTTCTCCTAAATAATGAAATAATATTACATTTCATTATATTTCATTAACAAACTCTAACCAAAGATAACCATAATAATTAACAACATAAAGAAATACAACATATAGATTAGGAGCAACCACTTTATAGAAGAACTAAGATCTAATTTTTATTATAAATTTATAACACGATTAAGATCTTACAGGCAGATTCAAGAGATTAAGTTGGATAATCCTGATCTTATTTCAAATGATTGTCGTATAATTGGTTTCAACGGTATTAAATATTTAAGGTCATATCTTTTCAAGAATGAAGCATCCGATTATGAACAGAACGTACTTGATTAATTAAGCCCAACATTTGAGGAGGTCGTTCTGCGTATTTCCTCTACTCTACTCCACTCTTTCTTTTCGCTGCAGCTTAGATGATAGAGAAACTAAGAAGGATGGTGAACGAGATTGCCTACGCGCAAGACCTCGCCAAGCTCTCTGCACTCCACCGTTCTCTTGTACCCTTTCTCACCGTCGCTTCCTCTCTCTATGACCTCGCTCTCTATCTCCGCCGTTGCCTTTATAACGTGGGATTTTTCTCTAAGAGCAGGTGATGCGCGCAATCACACACCCCATCCCCCTTAATGGATTTACATGCTAGTAATTTATGGAAAGTTTTGATCTTTAGTTTTGTTTAATGTGCGTTTTCTTTTCTTTTTAATGGTTAGCATTGGCAGTGTTTGGCTAGTTCATGTACATGCTTAGAAGCAGAGAAAACGAAATAAATTATCGAAATTTTTATCTTTATGCTTGATAAGTGATTGTATAATGTGGGGTAGTTTCTATTGTTAAAGGTTACCGGTGCCGGTGATAAGCGTTGGAAATGTGACGTGGGGAGGAAATGGGAAGACTCCAATGGTTGAGTTTATTGCATTGTTGTTAGCTGAATATGGGATTTCACCTCTCATTCTCACTAGGGTATTTGGTTGCATTACTTTTATTTCCTTTTATATTTGTTCTTCAACAGTTTACGTTAAGTTTATCAATTTTGGATGTGGGTTCTTGTAAGGTTTGGAACAACTCCAATTACGCTTCCTTGTTAATGATGTGTTATTATATTTTAGCAGAATGCGTTTGTGCGCTAAATAGGGTAGCTGGGTCCTGTCTTAGCCTACTCTTAGGTGATGAAAGGTTGTATTTAAGTTGGTAATGCTAGTAGCTTAACTGATGGATTGATGTACGTCCTTGGCAGGGTTATGCTGGTGGAGATGAAGTTAAGATGCTTACAAGGCATCTCCTTGGGAGACCTGTGAGGATTGGTGTGGGTGCAAATCGAGCAGCTACTGCTGCCCGTTTCTTTAATCATTATGGTTACATTGGCAGTCAGAATTGTTTGCTTAAAGGAATGTGGCCAAACAAGAAAGCTGGAGACCACCATAACTTGTGCAAAATTGGTGCTGTAGTTTTGGATGATGGTATGCAGGTAATGTCCGTAATGTTTTCTCCTTGTTGACAATGAAAACTTAATTACCACACTTATGGATTACCTGTGCACATCGGAGAACTTATTGCAGCAGTTTTAACAATTCCACTGCTGTGTCTGCAAATATGCATATACTAGTGCAGTCAATTCTTTGATGTGTGGCATACAGTTTCCCCCTGGAGCCAGACCTCTTACTGTTGCTAGAAAAGTTGGGATATATGTACTACAAGGCCAGTGGCCTGATCTTGAACTTCAAAATTTTATTTCGTCCTTTCCTGAAAATGCCTGCTTGTAGCCTATCTGTAATTACCTTTCTCATTGATAATAGACCAGCAGATTACGGTTCTGCTAAGAAATAAACAACCTTTTCTGTCTTATTTTATTAACTGATCCCAGTCATCCGGTAATCTAACTTCCATTGCCTTAAGTTGTCAAACTATGAGCAACAGCATTTTGCATTTGCAATTTGTGTCATCATTTATATTGATCTCTATGAAATGTAGCACTGGAGCCTGCATCGTGACATGGAGATTGTGATGATCAATGGTCTAACGCCTTGGGGAAACCAGCAATTACTACCACTTGGACCTTTAAGGGAACCCTTGTCAGCCCTTCAGAGAGCAGATGTTGCTGTAGTTCATCATGCAACTTTGGTATAAACTGCTGGTCTTCCTAGTTTCTACAAATTTTTCATGTTCTGTTGGAAAGTAAACATAGTACGCTGAAAGATGATGACATGAGGAAAATGCATGCAGGTTTCTAAACAAGATTGCGAAAATATTAAAATAATGATCCAAGGAAAAGGAGTCAAAAGATCTCTTCCTATATTTTTCACATCAATGTCTCCCTCATGCTTTTTGGAAATAGGAAATGTCAACTCCATGGTATCGCTAGATGCTGTAAATAATGCCATTTTGCTCTGCATTTGTGCAATTGGTTCAGCAGATGCATTCGTTCAGGGTGTGAAGAAGGTTTTTCCAACATCAAAAGCATAGTTATCCCAATTCGTTTGAATGTTGTGAAAATCTTGTGCTGAATATGGGAGCACTTTATCCCAGTTCGTTTGAATATTTTGCTGCAGATGGGAGCACTTTATGTTGATCGACTTGACTTCAGTGACCATTACTTCTTTCAAGCAAGGGTATTTATCGTATATGCTCTTTGTGTCATTATACATTGTATTGCATGTGCAATTGATCCTTCTTGCAATATGAGAGAATAAGGAGGGACATTCCAAATTGAAGTGATGATTTAAAACAGAAGAATACTTTATCAAGATGCAGCTTGTTATTTTCTTACTGCTATGTTGTGATGTAATCCAGGACATTGAGTTGATTAGAATGAAACTTAGAGAACTAAAGGTCAAGTTTGAATCAGAACCTATGGTTGTTACAACAGAGAAGGTAAGCAGAAATTTAGTTGGTTTGTTGGCAAAATTTATTTCTGCTTCTAGTCAATAGAGCCATGAATCCTCTTGCTGGCGTCTATTTTAAATGCAGTTGGTAGTTTACATTCACAGAGGATTTACCTGACCTTCAAATGCTGTAGAGTAATTAGGTCTTATGTCTAATCTTGTGATTTTAAACCATAATCTGAAGCACAGTATGAACAATAAGTGGAGTATTATATCAGATATAATTGGAAATCCTTTAGACCCGATGTGTTTTTGGCAGTTGACTAACAACCATTTCTATTACAGGATTATTATCGAGACCAGGAGATCCTAAGGCTTTTGAATCCTTATAAAGTACTGGTTCTTTGCTCTGAGCTGCAACTCCTTCCTTATGGTGAACATAATGAGGATAGCTTCAAGAAATTGTTGAAGGAGCTGCTAGAGGTAAAATTGTCAAGTTCAAGCAAGGAATAGTTTTTGATGTGTCAGCGACAGAGAATGGTTTGAGGTATGACACTTGGGCATAGACGAGCTCATCTATACTTCTTTTGGCTGTTCTTTTTGTCCTCAGCCTGCCTAGGGAATTTTATAATATACAATAATATTTGTGGTAAGCTTGTGGAGTGATTTTATTTGTAATGATGTTGCTAGCCCTTTTGCTAAAGATCATCTTGATTAATGATAGGAGGTTGAATTTTCTTCTGTTAAAGAAATTACGCTTTTTTTTAATTGATCGGAACTCCTATGGATATCCATTGCAAAATGAACATTGTTGAAGCCAAATTGGTCAACAATTTTATCATCGCCAAGGTAAAATTATTGCATAATATCTTATTGCATATCGTAAATCATCTGTTTAAATATGACTTTGTCAAATATGCAAACTAATTTGGGTTAGCTATTATTTATCCAGCCTCACATTTGGGAGATTGAAGCCTAGTTCTTTAAGGGCAAGAAATGCCAAATCATCAAGCACATTGGTCAACAAGAATGTGGAGTTTCAGGTTTCTTGTAAACCATTCACTCTGTCCAATATACAGCTGAATAGAACACTTATCCTGTTAGCCTAATGCTTGGCATGGCCTATAGAACAAACTTCTTGCAATGGGTAGCGGACTTTATTTCCAATCCAAGACGACCACTTTTGTCCATCCAAGTCTGGAATATGCTTTGATTGGATCTATGTTGAAAGTTTCTCCAATTCTTTATTATGGAGGCAGTGGTGGGGGTTCATAATCCTTAGTCAAACCAAGCATTGATTCTGCATGCAAGAGCCTCAGTTTCTCCAGCAACTTCTATCTTGTATTATGTTTGTCTCTATTGATCATTCGGGGGACCCTCTAGTGAAACATGGTCGGCAACTCTATTCTACATTAAATGTGTTCATTGTTAACTGGAAATCATAAATGTGGCCGTTGGTAGCAAATGCAGGAAATTCTTCTCACTTTGTCGTTGAAATTTCGTTGCTAAGCTAGGCCAGGTAAACCTGTTTACTACCCCTTTCACACCACTGAATGGATGAGGCCTGAGATTTCCAGAAATCATGTGTCCAATTTCTTATTAATGATAATACTAGCTAGTACCTAAAGTTAGAGTTGGAACTTAGCCTGAGCTATTGCAAATCATCGACGATACAATGGGGTTCTTGGATTTGCGATCCAACTGTTCAAGTGGCATAGGTGAATTTGGTCTATCATACAAAGTCTTAATTGCCACCACGTATGGTTGGCAAGTATTGAAGTTTTGAGTCATCTGTAAGGAGTAACGTCAACGCATTAACATCCACAAATAAACTACAGACAAGAGAGTACATCACATCAGACCAATGTGGAATAGAGTGGCCTTCAATGTGGAATAGAGTGGCCTTTTTTTCACACACGAGTTGCATGCATTACATGGGTAGACTACAAGCACAAACACGAGCACTCATTTTGTGGTCTGGGCTGCCCAACATTCCTGGAGAGTCGTGGCCCACCATCAACCAGCGCGTGACGGCAGGCCGAATTCCCACCTTCTGATGTCATGGATATGTTTTTGTTGGAAGGTTTTCTTTTGCCATGGCACTAACTATGAGCCGAAACTAGGGGATGCCAAGTGTTTTTCCAAGTGCAAAAAGTAACTTGATTCAATGGTTGACATTTCCGATACCAGATTAACAGCAATGCAAGTAAATTTGTGGCTGAGCCAAGCCACTGGGCTACTTTTTGTGTTAGATGGCTTAATGAGATGCTTGTAAACTGATTCAAGGAGAGCATAATAACTTACTGTATGCGGAAGAGGTTATTGATTAGGACTAGAGAAGGGGACGGTGCCGCCTCAGTTTTGTTGGCAATAGTAATAGGTGAGATCGCACCAGATTTCTCACACACGTTACACAGGCCACTTAAGGAATCCAGGAGCGTTAAATAATCAGTGGTAGTGCCGAGCGGGGATTGATTTGAGTTTGATAATAATTTAAAGATATTACAGACAAGTTTGGACTCGCCCAGAACACTTCCTGGGCTTACTAAAAAAATCTCTTTTTACACACTGATGTGTAAGTCTAACTATTGAATTGAATTTGAAAGGCTTTTAAATCTTTAAAAAATTTTAAAACCCAACTTTTTTGTTTACCAAAGTTAAATAGCCTTTTAATCTTGAATGGTGAAAGTTTCACCGAAGTCTCTACTTTTTATGCGCTGATCATAACAAATGCGGCATAGCATGGAAAGCTGAAAACATTAGTAAGCTACCGGAACATCATGTAATAAAAAATACTAAACCAGAAAATGAGTTAACAGATCTCTGTCTAGTGATAATACATATATATGGATGAGACAAATCATAACAATAGTTGGTCCAGACACCATCTTAACAACAATTCCATACCAAGTTACTAAAAAGATTAAAGCGCAGGTCTACACTGATAATGCCAGGTAGCAACATCGTGAGTTTGCATCTACTTGCAAGACCTACCCCACACCGCACGCAAACTATCCTATTTCTATCTGCTTTTCACACTATGAAGCATCACTTTGAACATATAATATATCTAATCTATCTGCTCCGTCTATAAATACACCAAATCCTCCAAGCACCTGCGAATCATTGGTACCCTTTTTCACTTAGATCAAAATGCACAAGAACACGTTACTGATGGGTTCCTTTGGTGTTTTAAGTCTCCTCATCTTTGGCCTGCAAGTCTCTGAGGCTCAAATGGTGCCAGCCATGTACGTCTTTGGAGACTCCTTAGTAGACGTTGGCAACAACAATCACCTCCCACTGTCTGCTGTCAAAGCAAATTTTCCTCACAATGGGATCGACTTCCTCAGCAAGAAAGCTACAGGAAGGTTCTGCAATGGAAAGAATGCTGCTGATGCCATTGGTGAGTTTCACTGCAGGAACAATTCCTATTCAATCTCTGCGAATTCCATGCTTCTCGAGTTCACTTGGGGCGGTTGGTTTGGTTAATTCCCAATCCCACTTTCGTTTTTATTCAACAATAATTGACTATTAAATAAAATTTAAAAGATTTATAATTAATTTTATTATATAATCTATATTCTTAAAAAATAATAAAAGTATTATATTTTACTAAGACAAATTTTTCAATATAGTTAAAATCAACGTTATTGTATATTTTTTTGGTAAAAAAATTAAATATTTTCTTATTTTGATAAATAACTATTTGTAAAATTGTTAAGATAAAATAAATTTATTGAATAAAATATCAAATCTAAATTCTTATTCTAATTTAAGTGTAAAATAATTTAATAATTAAATTTATATTTTTCATAATTATTATTAGTAATTAATAATAAAATCAAGCTACGATAAAAAAAATTAAATTAATTTTTATAATTTTTACAAGTTTTAAAACTAAAAACTCTAAATTAAGCCAAATGAAATTACAACTTCTAAACGCTTTTAAGAAAGTTATGTCCTTAAAATTACCTCATAGCCAAGTCATGGTTTTTGAGATTTGGCCTTCTCTTTTAGTGTTGAGGAGAATCTTATTCCTTTCTCGACTTCTACATACTTCAACTCATTGTTCAATGACTTCATGAGGTATAGTATAGGAGTCTTAATACATTTTGATACGCTAATAGTATTAAGGTCGAATGGTTCTTTTCTACAGCTTGCACGTTGAGTAAGAATAAGAACCTGACAAGAAAAAAGATCAAAAGTTCACTTTTTCACATGATATGCTATGCCTATGAATCAATTAATGCATTTTCATTTATCACGGAGTCAGTTGCATGTCATTTTCGTGTCAAATTATAGAGAGGGGGAAAAAAAAGAAAAAGGAAAGGGAAGTCGAAGCTAAAAGCTTGCAGGATCAGATTGATGCTGATTTTCATAGATTATGTGTTACAGCTTCTCGAGTGTCTTTTAACTTTTTATTGTTCCTTGAAGAAAAGGCATGCAATGCGATAGCTATACCCCATCCGCCATACGCATATCACTTCATGCTATTTTATGGGAAAGAGATTGATACCTAATGTAATGTATTAGTACTCGTATCTTGGCAGCTGAGAAAGTAGGCCTACCCTCTCCTCCACCATATCTGTCCTTGCCATCGAAGAATGCCTCCTCCGCCATTACCGGTGTCAATTTCGCCTCTGGCGGTGCCGGAATTTTCAATGGCAGCGACCAAACTCTGGTAAGTCAAATGAATGCTTCCCTACTAAAATTTACTTTTCATACATTTATGTAAATGGAGTATATAAATGGATGGCCTACCTTGGTTCTATAAACCCATAACTCCTTATCGGAAAAGGTCGGACCCAACAATACTTAAGCCTGTTCTGAAGAAAAGCCCGGTCCCAAATAATGATATGCCAAAGTCCAAACCCCCAGTCTTGTGGTTTAAATTGCGGTGAGCCTGGATCGAGAACACGAGACCTTCATATCGTCAGTCTGACGCTCTCCCAAATGAGCTATGCCCGCTTGGCCAATCAGTTTCTAATTTTCTTTTATATTTTCAAACAAATTCAGAAACAATCACTTCCGCTAACGCAACAAGTTGGGTACTACGAACAATCGGTAGGAAATGTTGGAGCTCAAACCCAGTTGTCGAAGTCACTTATTGTGATTGTAATCGGTAGCAACGACTTGTTCGGTTACTCGGGCTCCTCTAATCTTCAAAAGAGCACCACCCCACAACAGTACGTGGATTTAATGACTGCTACATTAAAAGGACTTGTAAAGGTACCTAATCGGCGTTACCATTTATGACTATTTAAGAGTATATTCTCCTCCTGATTCAATCAGTTTCTTGTTTATTTAGTGAAACCCCAATTTCATGTTTTTGCCAGAGGATACATGCAACTGGTGCACGTAAGTTTTTATTGGTTGGGGTGGCTCCAATAGGATGCATTCCATCACAAAGGGCCAAAAACAAGAATGCAGAATGCAATGAACATCTCAACTCCATGTCTGTTATGTACAACCAAGCTTTGAAGTCAATGTTGGAGGAATTGAAATCAGAGCTTCATGGCCTATCTTACTCCTATTTTGATACCTACACCAGCTTGCTCAACTTAATTCAGAAACCATCCGATTATGGTCTGTAACGTATTAGTTACTAATGATTTCTTTCTTTTTTTTCTTTGCTAATTAGTCAGAAAAATACGCTTAAACTAAGCAGGCAATTAATGATCTGATCTCTTGTTTCAGGGTTTAATGAGGTCAAAGCCGCTTGCTGTGGGCTTGGAGACTTGAAAGCTAATGTTCCATGTCTGCCAATTGCTACTTACTGTTCCGATAGAAAAGACCATGTATTCTGGGACCCATATCATCCAACAGAGAGAGCAGCTCGAATTCTTGTGGATACCCTTTTCGACGGTCATCCAGATTACGCTTTTCCTATTAACCTGAGGCAGCTACTTGCAGTCTAAGCTCTGCCATTGACAATCACTTCTCACAAGGCAGGCGCCATACAGATAGCAAAAAAAAAAAAAAAAGACGAAAACAAATATCAATGCACAAATGTACTTGCCTGAATACTGAGAATAGCTCCTGGTGTAGTGATGATTATATATAGACATTTGGGTATGCAAAATTACAGAAAAACTATGCTTTCGACAAATCTAAATTTTTCATTCAATTCGTAAAAGCAGAGATCTTGGCTTTAAAAGCTTCAGTAACATCTTTTCTACTACAGTCAATACTTATTTTAATTAAGCTCACCTGGTTTTTATGCGTATTAGAGCTATTAATGCATGGTCTGTTCTGAAGTTTGGGGAATGATTGAATACAACGGCTTACATTTAGTCAACTATATATATATATATATGTATACAACATAATGATAGGGGCCCTCAAGAAATGCTTTGCATGTATTTTTGACTTGTTAATAATAGGTTGGCTCTGCAACCTGCACCGTTTCTTTTAGTGACCTCATTGAGGTAGTCTTGTCTTCTGGAGCGGTGGTGCTATAATTAAACTGAGGATGATACTGGTGATCCTGTTAATATCAATCTTTTGGCTGCTGGTGAAAATTATTGGGGAAGTTAAAAGTACTAAAAAAATGATGATAATTAAGGATTGGAATAATATAATTAAAGGTAATATAAGTAACATTATAATAAATTACAAATAACAGGTTGAACTGTAACCACAATTTTAAAAATCTTGATATCAGTGAAGATCACAATGTCAAGACGACATAATGCACCGGATAAGTATGAAATTGTGAAAAGAACTGCTTCGAAATTGAAAAAAAAATATTAAAAAGGATCGATGTGGCTTATAAAGAATACTACCAATGGTGAAGTGGTTCTACCATAAAAGCTTACAAAAGGTGCAGAGAAACCACAAAACTATAATAGAAACAAGATGCGCTTCTTGCTAACCTCTTCAGGAAAAAGGGTTCTTAAACATTTGAGTTGTGATTTAGAGACAACAATGAGAATACACTAATGGTTTAGGGAATGTATGCAAGCACTGAGGAGACGACTAGGGGGCGAGCAAAATGTAATGTCAGCTTTCGATGGGTGATTGTTCTGCTGATAGTTTAACATTTAGGGAGCGCTTGGTTCACAGAAGACAATGAGAATGAGAATGGATATAATTATTATAATTATGATGATTTGTTAAGATCAAGAAATAATTAATATTATTATTGATGGTGGTTAATGTCACAAAGGTTTTCTTTGGACTCAAACTTCTACCGTAAGCCGCGTTCACTTTCATGTGGCAATCTCACTTAGGTCCGCTTAAGCAAAGATTCAACCTTCTCATGTAAATGTCGTCGAACAATTCCGTTAGCTCTAGAACACCTCACGCGTACACAAGTGTTTAAAGTGTTTCCTTCACACACATAAAGAACACAAGTGTAACATAGTAAAGAAAGCAACAAGAGATTTTAAATGTAGCCAAAGCTATTCTTTCATTAACTCTCAACAAAATGTTAACAAAAAATACGAGTACCTCCTACTCGAAGCACTCAAGGAACTCCCTACTCGAAACCCTTACAAGGAACTCGCTATTCGAAGCCTTTACAATGAGAACCCTCCCCCAAAAGCTCTCAACTCTCAAAGCTCTCTCTTTTGAGTGATTTCTCTCAATAATAAGTGGATGAATAATTCTCAACTTTAATAAGTTATTTATAGGCTCCTTCAGATGACTAAGAACCCTAGTAGAACGCTACTAGCTAAGATTACAATCTTATCCTATTTAATAGAATTAAGTTATATCACATTTAAAAGATTACCCTATCTAGGAATGATTATCCTTATCTGCGAAGATCTTCTCTATCTTCAAATGATCCTTTCTCGTAAACTTTATCTCTTAAAGATAATGTTTATTCACTGTGATCTCATCCGCCATGTCATCATGTGCCACATCATTTACAATTGCCACGACACTGCTGGTGTGTTTTCATCACGACCTATCCGAACA
Source organism: Erythroxylum acuminatum (assembly GCA_026284645.1). NCBI lineage: Eukaryota > Viridiplantae > Streptophyta > Magnoliopsida > Malpighiales > Erythroxylaceae > Erythroxylum > Erythroxylum acuminatum. The sequence goes on along the minus strand of JANKOD010000005.1, from coordinate 19,147,495 downwards.
TAAGTTCGTCAATGCACGTCTATGAACAAGTCCATCTTCCATAATCAAGCTCTCTCATGGTGCAATCTCATCACTTCATGACTAAGTACAAGTCACAAACTGAGTTAGCATAAAACCTCGCACAGTTTACATACTTTCGACCTACTTCGTCGAAATCAAGTGATTAAGTGCCTCGCCTCGCTCGTATGCCTTCGCGCATCCTCGCGAGGTCTTACATGCCTTTGCGTCTTCTCGCGCACCCTCGAGTCTTGTATGACTTAGTTTGACAACTCCACGTGATCTCGCATCCGAATCTTATGTCTCGTCAAAAATTTTCGCCAATGCGTGTCTACACGTGCCCACGCATATCAAATCTCGCCTACTCTCGAGATTTTCGCCGATACTTCCCGCATCCCTCGCCTACCTCACAAGTTCTTCAGGTTTTGCTCGCCAACTCGCAACGTCTGAACTTAGAGGTCTAACAATTAGTTTGTTAAAAATCTTGAAAATAAAATTTTGTTTGATATCATATTTTAATTAATTATATTTTATGCACCCTATTTATAATGACAGAATGTTTAAAATAAAGTATATTGAGGTATTTCATTTCCAATAGCTCTTGAAGAAAAAAATACCCCAATATTTTCTTGCATCACCATATCATTTAGTTATATAATATTTTCAATATATAGTTTAATAATCAAAAATATTGTATAATTCATCGACATAATCATAATATCCACCATTCCATTATTATATCAAAATCAAGTAACATAATTTAATACAATTTACATTCCTCTGATAATACAAATAATGTAAAATATATGTCATATGCACAATACCTTTTAATCAAAAGCCTTCAATTTATACAAACTAACCAGGTTAACACTACAAAAAATTGTTTGCATCACAACTACAAAAGACCCAACTAATACAAAATAACCTGGTTAAGCAACATCAATTGCATCATAAGTTCATAATACTTACAAAAATATTAATATGCTTCATCGAATGATTCATAGACTAGAAGATAGATAGAGGAATCCAAGTACAAAAGACTTTTTTAAATGACTTAGCAAAGTGAACAAAACCTGAACTTTAGCAAGATCATTACAGAATAACATAGAAACTTACCAATATCTATTTGAGATATGCCAATATTAAGAAGCTCACTGATAAGCTCTTGCATCTTCTCATTAGTTAGAGAATCAGATTTAGACTCCGCAATCAAAGCATTTGTAACGGCTGCATATTGTGAGGCCATTTGTTCACAAATAGACTCAAACTTAACAGTGAAGCCGTCTAACCTTGACTCAATAGTATTCTGAAGTGTTGCTGGTCTTTTTTTCTTGTAAGAACTTTCCTTTCTTAGTGCCAAGTTTTTTTATCCTTTTTATTCCATGGGTGCTTGAAGGAATAACCTAGGATATTTATGTATCAGATACCACAACAAGTTCATCTTCACTGTCCGATGAAGAACACACTGTCATATTCTTTGGGCTATTAGCCTTAGCACTTGTTTCAGCTATATCCTCAGCTTTGAGTGTCGTCGCTCTATCTTTACCCCACATTATGTCCAGTTTCTGTAAATATGAGAATTTAAAGTTCCACATTCCAATTGCATTATTGTGATTCTGTAAAAAAGAATTACAAGAAGAAGAAGATTAAAAATCTAATAACAAGAAAATGTTATAATTATGAGAAAAGAAACTACTAAAATAAGAGCTCAATAAACTTTTGAGTTCAATGTCCTTACTAAGCACCATTCATCAAACCATTGTTTCTCACAATTGATCTTATGCTCAACATCATCCTACTGACAGTCACTTTGCATACACATTTCAAAAATTGGATTGTACTTGTTTCTTAACCATTTAATCTTAGAGTCAATGTGGGGATTGACATCCTTATCGAAATTGGGAATCTTGCTTAGCAACATCTTGTACACTTTAACCATGTAATTGTTCTTAAATCCCCCATCTACTCTCCATAAAGGATTGCAAGCTAGTTCTTGCAAAACGTCGACCAAAGCTTCAACCTCATCACCCCTCCAATACTACTTATTTTCCCCTCCCACAAGCAGCCATAACCATTCCTAATAAAAGTACAGCAATGTAAGAGTTATCAAAGAAATAACATATAACAAAAATATAACATATAACATAAATAACTTTGCTAAAAAATCTAAATACAACGATATAATCTAATAACTCACGAACACATTCAAACAAACAGAGATGTTCACATGGGTGCATTTCAAAAGTAATCCAATAACTCTCAGTTATGTATTACTTGTAGCACCCTACTCCCATAAGACACATACCCGACATCATGAAGGATATCCGAGTATGTACCCCGCAAGGGTGGCATGCTAGAGCAGTCACGTTTCTAACTTAATCATGGCATCAACATTCAGAGCGTAAATATCACAATATTTTAAAACCCAAAATTCCTCATTTCATTTCATAAAAACCGAATATACATTGTAGCTTTACAAAATATCCATATATGTATATTATCAAGACTAATTAAAAAACACGCTACATACATGAGGAATTATACAAAAATTTCTAACTAGATCCTTCAGTCTCAGCTGACCGACTTTTGAGTCATTTCTTCTATCCAAAAGTACAAAAACAAAGCTTCTTGTAGAGTCTCTCTGTCACTAGTATCCTCTCATGGTCTTAAAATGTCAACGTTGCAATTTTGGTGAGTTTTGCGAACTCAGTAAGGTAACCATCCTCGATGGTTCACTCAATTCATACATCAGGCCAATACATACAATCACATAATTCACATCATTTTATTTATCATCATGTATAATCACATAACACTTTGTTCACAATTTTCACGTTCTCATTCAAATGCAAGTTAACAGTACATTTCAATCATTCAAACATACATATTAAATTTATATGAAATGCTCATGAGGCTCATTTGAGATTATTACGTTGTTGTGACTGAGTATCCATAAATGCCCCGTATCCATTGTGGATACCGAGCTTATTGATAATTGTCCCTTATTTGCTGGGGATACAACACTCATTATACATAGCGAGCATTTGGCTCTTAATCACATTATGAGCTTTAAGATCATTTTCGGTGGCTACTCAGGTCATAACTGTCATTATCTGTTCATGCATTCATGTAATGAAATGCCTCACATAAATTCAGTCAATCAAAAGTGCTCGATATTACACAGTCATATTCACTATTGCATTATCATTCACATTTATCATCGGACCTTGGTCCGACATTCCACATATACGTTGAGAACCATTTATTTCATCAAATTCACATACAAGGAACACTTCCAATATGTCATTCGTGCATCAAACGCCTCAGACATTCAATGTCCGGAATCAACACAATCAAATTCACAAAATAATTCAATACAGAATTTAAAACAAACAATTAATTAAGTGAAACCATCTAGGTTACTCATAGGTTGCTCCAGAAAACTATTGCCTCGAAGTCCCGGCAACGTCTGGATGTGGTCGCTCAAATCGCTCTTCTAAATCTTGCAATATATACACATTTACACACATCACAACTTTACACAATTATAAGTATTCATTTATGCACAAATGTGTCTATGGATTATGTACAATGCATGTTCAATGACAATCCCAGGTACATTTTCATTATTCTCATCACATGATCATTCAAATATCAAAACTCACATAAGTCTTGAGCTTAGGTTTACACCTCAATAAGATAAATTGTGTAACATCCCGTTTTCATATTAAGGGTTAGAACCCTAGATTTCTGTAATTGAGAAATAGCAATGAGAGATTAGAAAATTGTATTTGATGCTCATGCATACGCATGTGAATTTGAACTTTTGCACATATTAAAATGATTGTACATGCATTCATTAACATATTCCGGGTATAATTGATCTATAAATGTGATTATATTTAGAATTATGAATTATATGTGTGAAAAATTGATTTGGAGAGTATATTTATTGAGGTGAAATTTGAGAATTTACTGAAATTAAGGGTAATTTTGGACTAAGAAAAATGTCAAGTGACAGAACAATTGATGAATAGTATAAGAAATAAGAGTCGAACGGCATTGAAATTTTTTTATATATGACATTGGGATTTAATGGCAAGTATCATTGAAAATTGGGAGAAAATTGGGTTGAAAATTGGAGGCAAATGAACTAGCTTATTAAAAGAGCAAGAAGGGACCATGAGAGAGTGACATGTGGCAAGTGACATAGTTAAGTCACGTTTTTATTAAGTGAAAGACCAAAATTAAGACCAGATTTTGGTCTTTCACTTGCCAAAAATGACACACACACTCCATTTTGCTCAACTTCTTCATTTCTTCATCTTCTCCATTCCTCTCCTTCACCCACGACATTCATTCTCACCCTCATCATGTTGACTTTTGTTCAACTCTTTCACCTTGCTTCTTCAAGATTCATTGCCTCCCTCTTCTTGTTGCTAAAAGACCCAACCTATTCCATATCAAAAAGGTGAAGATTGTGTATGTGGAGGAGCAAACTTTGTTTTTCATGGGTTGTCTTAATAGAAGCATATTTGATGATAGTTAGGGGCAAAATGGTCATGAAATGAGGATGGGTACATGCTAAAAATGTGAATGAAGAATGTGGTAGATTCATGTCTTGCCTTTATATGGATGATGATTAATGATTCATAAATTGATATAGAGATGTTTTAGAGTTAGAATGAAGTGCAAAAAATTTGAATGATGAATGGATATTGTTATGTTCTGTTTTTGATGGATAAAAATATGGATCATTGGTTATTTTAGGAATGGATTGGATTGGGTATGGAAGTTAAAGAAAAGGCAAGTATAGTGTCTTTAAAAGAGAAGAACTAGGATGAAAGTTTAGAGATAAAAGATAATGGTGTTTAAAGTGGCTGGAATATGTTAGTTGTAACAATTCCACTGGACATGCTTCTGTAATTTAGCCATAACTTGTTCTGTAGATATCTAAATGAGATGATCTTTAATTTGGATTAAATTAGAGAGATATGGATACATTTTTCATGAAGACATCGAATTCAAATTCTATCTTTAAAAGTTTCTAATTTTGACTTGAAATTGAGTACTTAGTGTAGGGCACCGTTTTCGAAAACCAACCCTCTTGCTTAAAACATGAACGTGTACCTATAACCTTGATGGGTTTTTTTTCATTGGACCCTTATTAGACATTATCAATTCATTTTCGTTCTTGAAACATTCCAAAAATTCAATCACAATTTGTTCAATGGTGTGCCCATATATATCGGTTACCATGCTCAAACTCATTTCTCCTGTTTGTGAACAAAATTTGGAAATCTTCAAACCCTAATTTCAATTTAACTTCTTCAAAGAAATCATAACTCTAATTCTCTAGTTTGTTTTCAAGCAAGAATCAATTCAATTGGAGCTCTATAGCTCAAGATATGTTCAAAAGTCCAAAGTATGTTCATAACCCGATTAAGCTCTCCAACTCGACCACTCACTTGTTCTAATGCAAACTCTATTGAATTAACTCCAAATGGTACAAACTTATTATGTATAGAAAGATATATGTCTTAGGAATCTATTGGTCTAAGAATCACTTCATTTCGAGGTCGGATGAGGGAGTTATGACCGAAAGAATCCGA
>JANKOD010000005.1:19121410-19133478 GCA_026284645.1 Erythroxylum acuminatum | reverse complement strand
GTACCCTAGCTCTATATAAGCATAGCAGTATCTGTACATCTTTTTATCAACTGAATAAAAAACCAGCAGCTTTTACAAGTATAAAATAAACCCGGAAAATTGAGATCTAACTGGTTTTCAGAAAACCATTGTGCTAATACGATTTTCTCAGTTCATCTGGATGAAGAATACCAAACCTTGGGAGGGTCAGCACTTTCAACAAAGTGGTTTATGGTTCCACCAAGCAAACCTATACCATCTGTATTGCATATTGTGATCAATATCAACGTTAATCATTGTTATAAGATAAAAGGAAAAAATCATAAAAGCTAGTCCATTTTCCTCATTGCGTATGATACATCCAAGAAAAGAAAAATTAGGAAGGTTTACCTTCTGTAAGAGTGCCTTTACCAAATTCATCCAACAGACACAATGATCTTGAAGTTGCCTGCCTGAAAGTTTGACAATTTGAAGAATAAAATTTAAAGTGTGGATTGTAAATGTATATTAAAGCTTTGAGCAACTTAAGCTGGGATATTCACAACCTTGAATTTATAAGGAATTAATAACCAAGATAAGGTTTATCATATATATAACCGATATACTGGGTCTTTTTTCCTGATTTGTCCTTTCAAATGGAGATGTCAAAAACCACACTAACCACCTTCATACCTTAACATCATCCCGACTTGATGCAGATCTATCATAAATGTTGATTGTTCTGCGGTCATTAGTTTGCTTCCTGTTGCGCAAAATATCCTATTGCAAGTTGAACAGTAGCTAGTGTAGCCAATTACAATTCTGATGAAGGAAACATAATGAAAACTTGATTCAAGGAAAACCTATCAGTCAATCCCACAGTAGCAGCATCTGCAGGTACAAAACTTCCAATATGGGAAAGGAAAACAATCAAAGCCACCTGCAAGAACAAGTTTCAGAATGTAAATATACATAGGAAATTGGTGTAATATAAAGGAAAATCACATGCATAGCAATCATATGCATTGGAGAAATTCCTTTTGCAACATTAAAAAATAAATCAAATTGAGATGAAATTCCATTTTTCTAAATACTGCTGAAGTAGTGAAGCTTAAACTTTGTACCTATCATGTTTAAGGGCTCTGAAGTCAACATTGTTAATTTGCTAGAGTTTGTACATCTAAAAGATTATCTGGGCAAGTACAGCAGAGTCCATTCACTTGAGAGAAAACGGTTAACATATTTTCTGGAAATATAATTACAAAATAGACTCAAAATAATCACATTTACGCTCATATGTCAAGATGACATGAACAGGCATGAGTTGTCGTTAAAATCAATTATTTAACTGCAGCACAAACATGAAAATACAAACACATTCCCAGTCTCTCCATCTCTCAAAGATAGAACCAATAACCTGCTTTATGTAAATACTTTTTCCTGAATAATTTGGACCAGTGATAATGTTAATCCTTCCTGAAAAACAATTTTAAAATATCAAAAGGTTACTAGTATAGAAAGATGAAAGTAAAATATAAACAGGAGTTAGAGATTTCAGAGATTAATTTGGTAATCATTATACCATCATGAAGAATTTTTGTATCGTTTGGAATAAATGTGTCAACAGTCATTTCCTGCAAAACATGTCTGGAAAAGTGAAATCAGGTATGAATCTTAGTGTTTATAGCCAAACGGGACAAGAGGTCCTCAGGGAGTCGTTGCAATAAAAAATGGTGCATATGAGTCATTCATATCTCACCTCCCGTTGTGTATGTCAAGCAAGCTTTCTTCAGTCAAAATAGGTCTCACATAATTGTTCTGGCGTGCAACTAGAGCCAGTGACAAAAGGCTAAGGAACAGAAATTGTATGTTATATAATATAATACAACAACAACAGCCAGTGAGAGTCAAGCTAAGACACAGAGTCTAGGGATGTTATATAATATAATAAACTGAATAAATGGTAGTGAGGGAAAGAAAGCACTTGTAACGGATTCTTACCAATCGAGTTCAGCTGTGAAGTTTGCAGCCTTCAGCAGATGCGCTGAAAAGAGCAGTATATGTGACACCAGATCTCTGATGATTGCTCTCTCCATATCTTCAAGGAGAAGTTTGGCGAATGAACATCTTTGGGAAACAAGGTACAACTTAACTAAAAGAATTACATGCTACAGAAAGGTATACGGTTAATGTATTGAGATCTCACATAGAAAATCCATCACGTTAAGGAAGCCAGTATGAACTTGAATCCAATAAATTGCATGAACAATATTTGATGTGTCCATATTTTCCCGCAGCCCATAAAAGTATTCAAATCTCATCAAACTTTGAATAACTAGAATAAGATGTTAAATTTACCTAAAATTTTATGATAAATATCTCCAAGGCTGTCATCCAATTCTTGTGTTTTTGGGGTACGATAAAAATACCTATTGGTCTCTCCGTCAGCATCGGAAAACTTCCATTCACAGTAAATCTTCCTTAGTCAATGCAGAATGTAGTAATAGTATTACCAATATCTCTATTTTCTTAATAACTGATTTAGCAACTTGCCACAAATTCAAAATCTGGACGCTTTTCAAGTGATGCTTCATCAAGTTTTTCTTCAAAAAAACACAGCAAATATCCTGCGTACAAAGAACAAAAGAAATGAATAACAAGAAAAGAACCATAAATGTCACCAGCCCCAAAATCACCCATGTCTTTCCATGAAAAGATATAGGACATTGGCAAACTTAAATTTGAACTGCATTCCAAAAAACTAGACAGCCAATACAAATCTTTCAGCTCTGTGCTAGTTCTTCAATCACTACAGCCAAACGGAGCTCATAAGAGTTGTACCAGACAAGGTCGCAATACTAAACTAAATTATCAGTAAAAAGCCCGATTCTTCTATTAATTTTAGCTTAACAATGAAACAGAGTATTCCACTAGAACTTGAATATTCATCTATTGTCAACAAGTTGAAATTGAGGATTAACGGCTAATACTTCATGCATGCAATTTTTCATATATATGACTCAGGTTCTTAGTCGTTCATTCCTTCCACATGTATCCAGAATGCATCATTGCAGCATAAGAAAGAAGTATAAAAGATAATCTAGGTGTTATACATAGTACTTTGTGCACGCTATATGTTCTTAACCAAGGAGAGATCCATACAAAAATCAAATTAAGAATGCCAAGTTTTCAGTTGTCGAATGGTAGAGAATGATGGCCAACCTATTTGATGCATATAAACAACACAGGGAGCAGTCTTCAAGGCAGGAAGTTGTGCAATTTCATATGAGGCAACCTACATACAACTGTCATACTCAGAATAGTTGTAGACGAGACGGGTAGTAAAACTCAATATGTGTGAGTTTCACTCATGTATATTATATACCTGGTGCAGAAACTCAGGCAGTTCATCATGGATTTGCCTCAATTCATCCAACTATATATAAAAAGCAGAATTAGTTTCTAAATGTCTATAACTCCATAAAACTGGTACCCAGCATTGGCGTTATGACATAAGCAAAAAGTTTTATAGATGAGGATGCAAGTTTCAAGCATGATGCCAGTAGAAAAGGTAAAAGAGGAACTAAAAATAATGAAAACTGAAATTTCAAGATATTATTTATCACAAACACAAAAAAATTTCATATGTTGGGGTGTGAAAAAGAACAAACTGCAGTTGCAATTTCAGTAGGACCTCGTCGCAGAACCCGTCCTTCACCATTGTCCCATATCCCTTTTCGTTACTTCTATTCACATCAATGACACCGATGACCTACAAAACGCAGTACTGAAGTAAGAATATGATCTACAATTATTATTCGTAACGTTCTATTGACATTACAAGTCATAAAAAAGATGTTGATTTAATGCAATTTAACAAAATAATAAAGAAAAGGTAGAAGGAAGAAATATTTGACAACATCAGCAAAAGAAAAAGTAGACCATTAAAATTAGAAGTATAAATCATCTCCTTCTTTAACATTTTGGACCTTCACTTAACCTTTTTTTATTTTTTGGATTCGAGGAAACTCGTATGCGAGCTATGGGGGCACACCTCTCCGAGGGTCCAACTGGCATACTACCTCACAGGCGAATCAAACAGGCGCATCTCATCATTGAGGGCTCAGCTGCCCCAGGCTCTTACAAGAGGGGCTAGCATGGAATCGAACCTGGGACCTAACCGAAGCCAAGCCTCGCTCTCAACCATCAAGCCACACCCCTTAAAGGCCCTTCACTTAACCTACCCAAAACTATTTCCTTTTGAGATTTTCTTTCCCTTTTCCATTTGCAGTAATCCTACTTTCCTTTGAAACTTACACTCACACATGATTCAGGTATATGCGAGTTTAAAATCGCACATAATTCGGGCATATATCGTTAGAGTATTTCATATTGACTAAACATGAAAATATTAAAAGATTTATAAGTAGCGATGGTCAACAATCCAAATGACTAGTTCTAGTCATTTTAGTAATGTTTGACTTAAACCCAATTCTTATTAATGGATTCTACCTCTACTCATATTAAAAATTCTAATATGTTATCAAAGCCAATGGTTGTTCGTCTAAATGTTCAGTTCTAGCGACCCAATTCGCTTACCACTGCGTTTATTTCAAGTGACAACTGAATGTCCAGTCCCGATTGCAGTTGAGGAAAAGTGTTATAGTATTTTATATTGACTAAACATGAAAATGTTAAAATGTTTATAAATAGTAAGGTTCAATTATCCAAATGACTAGTTCTAATAATTTTGACAATAATTGACCCAAGCCTAATTTTAATATATATAAATAAAAGAAGAGGTAAAGGAAGAAATATTTGATAACATAAGCAAAAGAAAAGGTAGACCATTAAAATTTTAAGTATAAATCGTTTCCTTCTTTCAAATGTTGGACCTTCACTTAAACCTACTCAAAAGTATTTCCTTGTGAGATTTTCTTTTCCTTTTTCAATAGCAGTAATTTTATTTTCCTTTGGAAACTTAAACTCACACATGATTCAGGCATATGTTCGGTCATTCTTGCTAGAACTAAAACATGGGATTCCTTTTTTGCTTTACATCAGCCACTCTATGGTTTCTCGTTTGTTCCTGGCTTCTTTAAGTTGTTAAATATTCATGTTAAGTGGAACTTCTAATGATAATCAAGATAGAAAAGTTTGATTCGACTATTCCTAGGCAATAGCATGATTAAGCTAAGAGAACACCAAGGCAAGATAGACTAACCAATTCATAGACATAAGCCAGCTCTGTTGAAATACATGAACCAGCCTAAGATTAAAAAAAAAAAGAAAAGAAAGACAAATCATATTAAATAGTTAATAGTGCTCATCAAGGAATCTAGTGGAAAAAATGAAGCATAGTGGTTACACCAGAGGTAGGTGAAGAAAAGATTTATACCTGCTCAACAATGTCCAAATTCAAGTAATTCACATGATTTTGAAGGTTCTCAGATATGCCTACTTCAAATATCTTGCCAACATACAAGAATGAACAAACACTCTGCAACAGCGGAAAAGCATTGTTTTACGTTGGTTGCAAACTTTGTAACTCATTCTTTCAGTACATTAATGGATTTTAAATAGAAATGACAAGGAAAACATATTATTTTCAAATGCAAAAGAATAAAATCCTTTCGTTATGAACATTCTGGATAGTAGAGAATGCTCTGGACGTTCCTTAGTTGTCTGTCTCAAAAACCAAAGATTCTCTCATGTAGGGAATTCCGTGAGAAGCTGAGTACGCATTTTGACATAATTTAGCAGATATGTTCCCATGTCTTTCAAATTTATTGATGTGTTCGAAATATGTCAAGATCGGATGATTTGTGACACAGACAAGTATCAATCTTTGCCAATGAAAAGGAACATATTAGGGACGATTTATTTTCTAAAAGAACGCATTTTCTTCAGCTTGATTTCTAATTATTTTCCTAGCTGACACGAAAGCAGCCTCTTTGTAAAAATACAAAGGGAAGACCCTCCCCGCAAAGTGGAAAGACTTGTGCACTGGATACATTGACTTTAACTTTAAAAATATCTCCTAATATAGTTCATTGTCACATCAGCTACTTCTTTCTAGCTCTTTTCCTACATAAAAATTTTTACCTTCTTACTTTAAATGTAAAACCTATCGATGTTTATATACACATTTAAGCAGGCAGAAGAAATTCTTCTGTGATACCACTGGACAAGCTCAGCAACATCTTATAAATTATAATATTGAGTCAGGGATTCAACTTTCTCAAGTATTTGTTGTGTGCAACGATTGAGCTATGAAGCAAAAGAGCCTGGCGTTACAAGTCGTTAATTATGTAATGAACCATTGAAAATGTAATGAACCATGTAAAGAGGCTGGCGTTACGCAAGTTCCTACCTTAAGCAGGGGTAGAAATTAAATAGCAGAAATATAACAAAAACACAATAAGCATAACCTTTGCATGGATTGATACATCTCAGAGGCATTAGCATATAATCCGACATTTAGTTACATACTGTAAATATGGACAGTACTCAACTTTAGCTTGCCAGACAAGAATTTATGTAAAGTGGGAGACTTATTTCTAGGAAGAATTACCTTCAAAAAGGCTGTCCAGTCACCAGTGGCACTCAAAGAGCTTGGTGAATTGAATTTCTACAGGCAAGAGAGAAAGTTGATTATGTACTCAGATGCCAAAAAGGGGTGTCTAATATTTTCTTAACGATTCTAGAAAATGACTGAGACTCCATTGCATAGATGCCAGATCATATACTACTAACTACATTGTATCTGCAAAGAGTCCCAGTTGGTTCAAACTGTTTCCTCTTCTCCTTTTCTTTTGAATAGATGCCAATAAGCAAAATAGCTTCTGCAAAATACTCTAAATCGAAAAGAAAAGAATTTGTGATATAGTTTCTTTAGATTAAACGGAGTTATCATGTTTAAAATGAGCAATACTTGTTGGCGTAGGCTGCTGACAAGTTCAGTGAAATACTTAAATGTCATTTACTCTTGAAAGATGGGATGATTAAGGAGAATCACCTTGAGAATGTGGGGAATGTCCTTGACAGACTTCAATGTCTCACGTAAAGAAACCATTAGTTCTTCTGAATGGAAAAATATTGATATCTTAATTTAATTTAAGGAACACAACCTTTAACAAAAGCATCTACAACCTTTCAATTCTGAAAGCCACTCCCATCTTTCGATTGAAATATAACTTCATTTCTCAATTGTTCACAAATAAGGTATATTTGCTATGCGTCCTTTATCTTAAGCTTAATTCCACCATGAAACCCCGAGTTTACCATGCTCATTGTTATTATCCTTTTCCTTCTTTTGCTACGGCATGATAGCATTTTCCAGTGCAGCTGAAGAAAACCAAGTTTCATTCAGGGAACTAGTCAAAGGATACAGCATTGAGACGAGCATTCAGATTTTCAAGGTCTACTACGGGCCTCAGGAACCAACTTCTGAAGGAAGGAAACCATTTAAGCAATAAGACTTATAAAGAATATCAAAACAGAAAAATGACGAAAGGTATTAAAATAGATGTACCTTAAAAGACGTCGACCCATTGGTGTCACGCACTGATTAAGGAAATTTGATCAGTTGAATATGTAGAATATGCTTAAAGGAAGAATATTGCATTTCCACAAACCTTGTTCATCATGCCAAAAACGGAGAACCTGTAGTCAAGATGTTATTAGAGATCTTTTCCCAGCAAAGATAAATGACAGCATCGTACATAATTTACCCTTCTTTTGCTCTACCAATGCCCATGTGGCTAGGATGTTTGTCTACTTGGAAAATCTGTAAGGCGTCATGAGCTGCGGCATCAAGTTTAAGAAATTTATTCCTTTGTAAATGTAAGGGCCATCTTTTAGTTCAAGCCGTTTACAGAATGCTTTGAGAATAAACTACACATATGAAAAGGATACAGTGAAATCTCTGTGACTGAATCAATAGTAATGGATGTATTCCCGCATTCCCTTTGCTCAACGGTATCTACTATCCTTTCACTCTCTAATATGGCAAGAAGGCCTCCACTTGTTCGGACTTGAACATCGCTCCCCATGTTTATCATGGAACTCAGCTGTCGACGAAAGATTTTGAGAAATGAAGGCAAACTCAGTAAAGGGCGTGGTCGCTTTAGGACAGGACTGGCATGCATAGGATATAAATTCCCCAGTCTCCCAAAATATAAATGGTCCCCCAAAGAATGGACGACTACCTAAAGAAATTCATAACTATGCTCGCTTACGAGGACTCGCTAGTGAATTTAAACCTGATGGATTAAATCAATGTACCGAAACCGTAACTCATAGTAATAGCTAGTAATACACCTACTATGTTGACAGATTGCTCCGCCAAGAAGTTAGGGAACAGATCAGTGTTTCTCCTAGTTGAAGAGATAATTAGCATGTGCTCTATAGGAAACAAGTCAAAGAGGGATTACGGTTAAAGGAAAAAAAGAAAAAGAAGAAACATTTTGATATTTTTAGTCATTTTTGTTTTTTATATCAACAACATTGGTAATGAATTTCAAATCTTACCTTATCATGAACAAGACCTAGTGCACCAAGAATCATAATTGCTTAAGATTGCCGTATGATGAGGAAATTGCAAACTTTTGTAATGCTGATACGTGTTTGAAACGAGAAGTTGAAAACTTAAGACAACGGAAAGAATAATTTGAACAGAACATCATATTGGCTAACACCACAGACGTAAAATGCAGAGCAGGAAACTTCACCAAACTCCAATTGCAGGATAACCCTTCTTCCAGACAAATGGTAAGGGAACCTAACCATTCACTTACATATGAAATTCTCTCCTTGATGTTCAAGCCCTCATCCATTCCCGTTACTTGAAGATACAATAATCTAAGAAAACAACCAAAAAACTGGAGATTAGAAGAATTGGTTTTTAAGAGAGACATAGACACAGAGGCATCACATACACAATAAATGGACCAAAAATATACTATCATTTCTCCAAGTTCCCCCTGGTGGAATAGGGAGGAAGAGATTGACACAAAGATTTTGACTTATAGTTTCAGAATGAACTTAAGGATTTGACAGTTAATAAGCTCACGAGCTTAAGATATTAAATTGCTTATAAAGATTGAGTGATGCTACCACCCCTAGATAAACAGGTCTTCCTAAATTCACTGGGGTCAAATAGAAATTCCACCTGAAGTTTCCTTGGAATGACAAAATGGGATAGAAAAAATATTCATCTCCATCTCCACATTGCTTTCTTGGTACATGTGAAATTTCTTTGATTACCCCGGTAATTACACAAACAAAGCGAATGTTTGTGCACTGGTTGAATACATAATTGATAATAGCCATGCGCAATACATATGGATATTCGAAGCAAGAACGTAAGCTGGATGTTGCCTACCGACAAACCCGTCAAGAGTTATTGTCGCCCCAGATAATCCTTAATTTCATTATCTTGGAATAGTTTCTTCTCTCTACCCATTAAATTCACAGAAAAGAATCAGGATCGATTCATTCGATCCATAATACCTATGCCACGCTTGCTCATAACTGAATATTGAACTTTTTACCAGTTTCACTGAGGGAGCCTCAGTTGTGCCATCTGCATCACATATAAGTCTCTATGATTAAACTTAGCCCAGAAGCAGAGAGTCGACAATTCAACTAGCAAGGAACAGCATACCACTTCGTTCTAAAGCAGATAAAAAAGATTCTTCACTCTTAGTACTTGCATAAATGATGCAGGGCTTCGCCTGATATTTTGCTGGAACAATTACTCAGCCAGAGATAAATCATTATAACAAGGATATGGCAACTAACGTGTAGATAGATGTGAAAAAACAGATGAGGGAAAATAGAATATGAAACACAAGGTCCGAGAAAGGAAATAGTTGAGGTCAATTAAATGATATCGTCAGAAAGATCACTCAATGTCCGCAAGAGCAAAGATGGTCTAAGGTGCATCCCACTGGAGACAAGAAGCATGTACCGAGATCAATCAGGGGAAATTCTGAGCTGTCATCTTCCCAAACTTCAAGCACATGAAGTTGACGAATACTGGAATCATAATAGGAAATTCCAACCCTGTGTAGGAAATTCAAAATCAGTCCTCTTGAGAGATCAGTCTCATAAAATTAACTGAACAGAAACAACAACGGTCCAGTTTGGTTCATCATCACAGTTATTTTACCAATGTAAGTTCTACGAGCTCTCGGCTGCATGTTTAATCTATCTTTTATTCTAGTTACCTATTTCATCCCTTAAAAGTGAATAACAAACTATATACTCCTTTCATCAAAGACTTATTGACTTCTTCTTACTTTTGACAAGACTGTCTTAAAATGAAAAAATTTTATATCCTCAAATTGAAATTTTGTGACAGCAAACTTTCAATTTTATATAATAAAATTGAAAATTGATGAGTTTTTTATGAAATAATATAATTATTACTATTCATTTTTCATTTTCTAAGAAAAAAATAAGAATCATAATTTTGATGCCTATTATGGGTAATATTTCTTAAATTAACATTTACATACCATAGAATACTTTATACAGTATTGATCGCTATAAAGACACTAAGTGTCGGTCATTATAAGATAACTAGTGATAGTTATAAATATATAACTGGTATAAATCCAATTCAAATGTGTTAATATCTAGAATTAAAACGTGATCAACCTTCAACTCTTTGCTGTATCAAAGAACATTGTTGACACTCTTGTAGATCAAAGTTTCAACGAAACCAACAATTCAGTTACACAGACAGACAAAAGGAATGCAGTGGTACAAGAAGTAGCTCACCGGCGACCGTGTTGAAGGCATGCCATATACACCTGAAGGTTTCAGGTTAAACAAGTGATTAAACTCAGAGAGACATAACACAAAACATGATTTACAAGCCAAGCACAAGTTTCCAATCACGTGTTCGCCACACACAGAGAGAGATAAATGAAGCAAATTAAATGTTTAAGCAATTGCGGCTATAGATCTACGAACATTAGAACAGGCTATGAAGGTGAAACTACATTAATTGAATTCCTAACACTGAATTAATAATGCTTTTGGAGGGAAAATTTTAAAAAACAAAAAGAAATTTCGAAGCCTACACTCGTCGGACACCGAATCAACGTCTGATGCACATAAACCGCATCATCATTATCTAGAACCTAAGATCGTGACGTAATTTGAACTGTAAATTATTTTTTTGGAAATTAACTTAAACTGTAAATATAACGGGGAAAAGATCGACCGAATCGGACCTCAGGCACAGCTTCAGTTTCGTCCATTTCCTCCATTTTCGAGCTCTGAGTGTTTGGTTAGTGAGGTTAAAACTGAATGACTGATCTGAAGAGATGCGAGTTTAAATATAAATGGGTTATGGCGGGAACCGAAAGGATTGGATCAAAATGTTGAAAAGCGTTTTGTGAAATATGTATACTTTAATACGTGACAAAAGATGCGGGGGATGAAACTTCTAAAATTTTCCCTTGTAGTCACCGAAATAAATATCGTTCATACCGGCCAAAAAATAGAATAGTATTACTCACTTTGAAACCGACATTAGGTATTGGCGTTTAAAATACTGGTCAAATATTAATCGGTAGTGTAAATTTTGAAAAATATAAGGATCAAATAGCAAAAAACAATTTAACAAACCCCTTCGACAGTTGCATCTCTCACCTCTCTCGCTCTCGGTTTTCTCTCTCCCTCTCTCGTCACTCATTGTCGTTGTCCTTGTGCTACACATTGCGTTAACTTAATGCTGAAAAATATTGGGGATGTTAGGTATTTTTCTATTATTGATGAGATTGTGCAGAAGCAAAAAATGTAACTAAGTTCATTTATAATCGTGCATAGGTCTTGAATTTAATGAGAAAAGATTTTACCAATAGTAGGAATTTATGTCGTCATGCTACTACAAGATTTGCAACGAATTTCTTATCACTTCAGTGTTTTGTTATGATGAAGAAAGAGTTAAGACAGATGTTTACAAGTAATAAGTGAGCTGCATCTTAGCATGTGATGTGAGCAGGAGTAAAGATCTTAAGAAGATGGCGAACTCCAAGCCTATTGGAGGAGAGTTTAATGGAATTGAGCCCAAACTAATCCATTTAACTCAAATC
>JANKOD010000005.1:19104178-19120203 GCA_026284645.1 Erythroxylum acuminatum | reverse complement strand
CAAAGGAGGCTTCTATAGTGCTTGGCTACGAGAAAGTTGGCACAATGAACCTTCTCATCGCAGTCCCAGCACAAACTGGCTTGGTTGGATTCACAATACATTCTAGCTGCACCTCCACATAGCTCACAACCTTTCATTTCTTATGTTTGTGTCTTTTTGTGTCCGTTGTTTTCAGCAAGGGTTTAAAACCGGACCGGACCGGTCTAGTCCGGTTCGACGAAAAAGGTTGAACCGTCCGGTTTGTATATAGAGAAGTTATTAAGTGAAACCAAACCGGACCACTGACCGGTTCAAACCTTTTCCGGTCGGACCAGACAGTCCGGTTTGGTTTTTAAAACATTGTTCTTTGTATACACCTTATTTTGCAATCATCAATGACAGATGTAAAAGGCAATTTTACTCTTTGTTGTTTGCAGTTGGGGCATTTTTTTAATTCTAGTGTCTATTTTAGACCAGGTTTTACAAATAAAACTGAATTTAATAGGAGAATGCTATTAACTATTACAATAGGTATTGCCTATGAGATGATGTAAGATCTCCTGAGCTCACAAATAAAGCTTTATAAGCAGTGTTTGGGGATTTGGGATGTCAATTGTTATTCAACAAAGAAAAAAACTTAATCCAAGTTTTTTTTTTACTTTTGCTACTTGTTGAAAATTAATTATCATTTTATTTTGTTTATAAAGCTATTTTTGTTGTCTTATGACTTATAGTTCTTAGTGAGACCAATTCGGAATTGATGTTCTCGAATTGCAATGGTTTGCAATTCAAGTTTTAAGTTAATGTATGAGTATAACAAGTTGTGAAAGAAATTGGAACACATTTGAATTCATTCATTCCAAGAAAACGAATATATTAGAGCACAAGAGATTGAATGACTTGGTCTTCATTCATTACAATTTAAAGCGTTGGAAAAGGTATGTTTTTCAATTTTTAATTTACAAATAATTTCTTTTTTTAATAATTAAATTGTATTATTTACTATGACTCTTAATAGAATAAGTAGTTCAATAGATCAAATTTGTATTGATAATATCGATCTTTTGGCGGATTGGGTTTATGAGGAATTAGATTTGGTAAATGTGAGTAACTCGGAAGATAATCTTAGATGGGAAGCATTGACATATCATTTGACGCTATAAATTTGAATAATGAAAATGATAAAACTCCTCTCAATGATGAGATTTTGTAGCAAATGATGATTGGGTTCAGTGAAGTTATAACAGATATTCTCCCATAGACGATTGAATGAAGTTCTACGTTTTTGTTTATCCTCTTCTTTCATTTTACTTATATTTGACGTATATGTTAAATTCTATAGATACAATGTAATTGTAAATATTTTTGTTTCAGATTTTGCTTCTCCTTGGTTGTTTTCTCATCCTAAACTTTTATGTTTAATTGTAATAGTTAGAGAGTTAAGGATATTTATTGTTGTTTTTATTTGACGTTTTGATATAATTATGATTTATTATATGATAAAATTGTAATATTTTAAATACTTTATATTCTTCTTAATTTTATATTTGTATGATGGTTATCTTTTTTTTCCATATTCATTGTGATTATTATTTATAGGTGAAATATATGAAAATTAATGTTAATAAAAATAAATAACTTGTTCTTATTTTAAAATTTTATTATTATAATTTTTGGAGACATAGTTGATGTAAAATTATGAAGTATACATTACAACATACTAATGAATTATTTTGCAAGTTTTTAAAAATTCAGGAATTATTTCATAAATTTAAAAATTCCCCAAAACAATATCTGGTATTGACCAATACCAACACAGTACCATGCCAGAATCCAATTCAGTATCAGGGTCAGTACGGTATTCATAACATTGCTTGTAGTTGAAATCATTTTTTGAATATTTATCTTATAAACGTCCGTTGTATCTAACTATCATCTTATATTTTTATTGAAGAAAAATGGAAAATAAGACTCTGCACCCAAATAAATTACTAAGCTTTACTTCACAGTTTTGGTTTACTAAAAGCCTCAAATTCAGTTTATAATTTTGACTTAATAACAGATGTTAAGTGGAGTATATTCGCAAATAATTTAAATCAGGTATCCTTTCATCCAGTGAAAATTAGGAGGAAAAAAATTTAATTCCTTCTTCCAATC
Organism: Erythroxylum acuminatum; assembly: GCA_026284645.1. Taxonomy (NCBI): domain Eukaryota; kingdom Viridiplantae; phylum Streptophyta; class Magnoliopsida; order Malpighiales; family Erythroxylaceae; genus Erythroxylum; species Erythroxylum acuminatum. The sequence goes on along the minus strand of JANKOD010000005.1, from coordinate 19,118,067 downwards.
GATATTCCCCATGTTGGTTAGAGGTGAATTGACGTTATATCAATGTTCATACATTTGGATTATTTCATTTTAAAATTACACAATTCCATTTTAATATTTAAAAGGAATAACTAGGATTAGAGAATATTATTTTCTTTGTTTAGTTAGGCGTTTATGCCTTACATGCATTCTACATTTTGTTTTTAATTGAAAATGATCCTCTTATAAGTATAAAAATCAAATTACTTAATATGATGTATCAACCATTAATCATCGTGTGTATTATGAATCTTATAAGAATATTAATTCAGAACATTTTTTTGGCTTTCACAATTAAATTGCAAACCTATATCCCATTCTCGAGATGTAGTTTAAGGTCAAATAATTGTCCAAGTTGAAACCCCATATTGAGGACATGAAAACTAGTAACTTTTGTCCACCTAGTACATAATAAAAACTAATGTGAAATTAACTATTCATATATGTACAAGAGATCTAATACTATTATGGTTCAAATTGAAATATATTGGCATTTTTTGTGTATATAAATAAAATTATATTCATTTTGGTATTTATAATGTGGATTTGTTGGTTTTAATGATACAACTTGAAAACAATGACAAACTAAATACTTATGCTTACGATAATTACCCAATAACCAAACCACTCTATATAATACTTGAAACTATCATCAACTTTTGTATATCCAACTTTAGTAGAATACTATTAGTTAGTGTACAAGGTTACAATTTTTTTTCTTTTCGAAAAATTAGAAGGTTACAAATTTTATATGCATCTTGATGAAAGTTTTCTAATTTGAACCCTTTTTAATTATTCATATGCCCTGACTAAGGTCTAAAACAAGGAAAATGCTAACAAATGAGAAAAATGTAATTTTGTATAAATATGTATTTATTGCAAGGAATTCAAAGGGTTGAGTTAGATCCAAAATTCAAAATTAAGAAGGATAATGAGTCAAATTGGATTAGACTCATCCTTAGTGAGGTTCAATCCAACCTTCCTAAAGAATGACCCAACCTTAATTCAAAACTTGATCAATTCGAGTTACACCTCATTCTAGTTTGGTTCATATAATTTGAGCATAATTCTAATTGAGTTTTGGACTATCCAAAACTTGCTCAAGACTCAAAAGTCCAGAACTTTTTACACTCTAACAAGAAATTGACTTGACATCATTTTGTCATTCCCTTCCATCGAGAGTGTAATCACCAACTCACTATTGCCACAGTTGTGTTATGAAGGGAAGAAAGTTGATCATTATCATTCTACAAATTAAACAACACTCTTAGTTAACAAAGAGCTAGAGAAACTTTCTAGTGATGTATTAGGTATAAAATAATGGTAATGCTTGATTATAATTTCGAATTTGATATTATATGCTCCCTCAATTCTTTTGTTGTTTTCGATGTTGAAATAACTTTTCTTTGTCCATAGGTAATGAGTTTTGATGTACTGGGATATCACACCAATAACCATAAAAATTTGAAAGCAAAAGCCATCTTTAGTTATTCAAAAGAATAAAGAATTTATAGTAAAGAAGGTAATTCATGAAAGTAATAAATTAACGGGAAGACCATTGCTTTCTTTAATAGTGGCAATAGTAGTTACACCAACACCCACAAGAATTTGGATATAAAGTGTAAGAATTCCAAGTTCATTAGATTACTAATCACCAATCTAAGATAGAAGTTTTTAGATAGACAACATAACTACAGAGTAAACTACTAAATAGGTAGGATATATTTTGGAAGAAAAAGAGACAATCAAGAAAGTTAATCAAAAGGATTATTATTCTACCAATGGAGGTTCTTATTGATATTTGGATAATAAAAAATATAATTACTACTAATGAGTTTATTATGTTAATGAAAAGTAATATAAAAACAAAATGAAGTTATAAACTCAAAAAGATAACTTATAAAGTTAACAAAGAGAAGTTGAAGTTGACAATCGTCGAAATGAAGACCAAATCTATAACAAAAAGAGATCAAGGCTTATCAAGTTCGTTCTTTTTTTATTTTTAATTGTAATCTCACTTTGTCAAATTAATGTTTTAAAAGGCTCACCATGCACAAACATTTCATTTCACTTTATTGCATAAGTCTTTCTATCCCTCAAAAGGCATTGAAGCTTTTGATTTTAATATAAAGGCCTCTTTATCTTTCAAACAAACTTTAGGGAACATTTTGGAAAGCATTCAAATCATAATTACTTTAAAAAAATTTAAGTTTGATCATTTGTAGTTGTTAAAATCATATTTTTTTAGGTGATTGATAGACCTATATGGGTTAGTAGTTGATTAGGTTAAAGTTGTTAAATTTGATGTACCATAAGTTTGTAGTAATAGTCATTGATAGATTAGTTGACCAATATGCCTACTGGTTGGCTAATGTCCCAATGGCTAGAAAATCTGATGCTTTTAATACATATCGATCAACCAATATATACAACAAATAGTCATTATAATGGCTAAATCTTAGCACTACTTGGATCTAACAGCTAGTAAGGGTCCTAAAATAGTATAAATAGTTATTTTCCTCATTGGTTTTTACATCAAAAAGCATTTGGAAATATTTTACACATATTTCTAAGTGCTTTTTAATTATTTGAGCATTATTGTCTTATATTTATGTGGGTGAGCATCTTTAGAGTTACCGAGTGATAAAATAAGGAATTTTGGGTTGTAATATTTGGTTAGGGCATTATATTATAGTATTTGAGGTGTGATCTAAGTGAGAGTAAGGTTTCTCTTCATTTTAGAGGAAGACTGTTCCTCTTTGCGGAAAAAGATTATATAAGGTTGTTCTTTACTTTGAAAGAAGAATTATAATAGAATTTCAACAAGAATCATGGGAGTGGACATAGATTAGGGTTGTTTATTGAATCATTATAAATTGGTTTGCATTTTTTCTTCTCTATCCTCTTTAAATTATTATTCAATTTTTTTATTGACTTATGTTAAGCAATCCATTTATTCACACACACACACACACATATTGATTGTTATTCAATGAATAGAAAATTGTTTGAATTTTATAAATGCTCAATCCACTCCCTCTCTTAAGTGTCATTAGGGAGGAACAATCGATATCAGAGCAAGGTCTATTAAGCTAGAATTTTCAACAAAATCTTATTGCAAGTATCACAATGACATTTAAAAGCATAATCATCATCACTTAACCAAGAGGGACAAAGTATTAATAGGCCACTTTTCTTTGATGGAAATGATTACCTTCGTTACAAAAATAGATGAGATTCTTTTTAATGGTTGAAAGTGTAGTCCTATAGGAAATAGTTTTACATGGTCCTTTTATTTATATAAAAATTATAGATAATAAAAGGTACCAAAATTAAAGTAAGAATGAGAACCTTTATATACAAGATTAGTTTCCTTAAATAGTTAGGCCATACACTTCTTTTTATTTATTTTTTTTGCATTGGGGAGAAATGAATTCAATAGAGTCTATATATGTGAAATGACTCATAAAATTTTGCACCGTTTCGAAATTACAAATGAGAGAACCAATCAAGTAAAGAAGAGAAACATAAGCATACTAATATATCAATATGAATTGTTTCAAATAAACTATAATGGAAACTTATCTAGCATTTATCATAGATTTATTAATATTATTAATACTCTTAAAGGTCTTAGAAATACCTATACTAATATTGACATGGTAAGAAAGTTGCTTAGGTTACTTTTGAAGATATGCAAAGCTAAAGTGAGGCTATTTTTAAAAAGAAAGCTAAAGTGAGGGTCATAGAAGAAATAAAAGATCTAATAACGCTACCATTATAGGAGCTTATTAGATCTTTTTTTACATATGAAATGAGGCTCCAAGAAAATTAAGAACAAACAAGACTTTCAAATAAAAAGAATTTGGCATAAGGCCTCAAAGAAAGAATCAAATGAACAGGAAGAGACATAAAATAGTGAAGCAATGAAGAAGACATTGGCATAATCACCAGAAATTTTAAGAAGTTCTTGAATAAGAAATTCTCTAAAAGAAAGGATTTTAACAAAGGTAAAAATGATTTAAAACATAAATCCTCTAATATTGTTTGCTTTAAATGTAGAAAACTTAGTCACTTGAAGTCATAATGTCCTCTACTCAAAGATAATGAGAAGTTTGAAAAGAGCTACGAGAAGGAGAAGAAGAATAAGAAGAAAGCACTTAAAGCATCAAAATGGGATGACACAACTGAATATGAAAAATGAGCATTTGAAAGAAGGGACATCTCATATGTACTTTACCACTGTATACAATAATAAGGTAATATCCAACCCTAATTTGTGTTAGTGATAGTTATTTGACATATAATAAATTAGTCAAAAGTTTAGAAATCATGAGTAAGAAAAGTAAAAATTTATCTTCTAAACTCAAAGAAGTTCAAAATAGTTGGATGCATGTATGACTGAGAATGAAAATATAAAAAGTAAATTGCATAACATTAAAGCATCTAAAAATGTAATCACTAATGACAATCATGACTTAGATGTATTAAGACATGAGAATGAAACAATGAAAAACGAGGTAGATTCCTTTAAGGACCTATTGTCTAAGTTTACAACAGCAAGTGAAAAATTAAAGAAAATGCTAGGAGCTAAAAAAAATTCCAATAGTAGGCATGGAATAAGATATAACCATGATAGTGAATCCAATTCTAAAACCACATTTTTCAAAGGAAAATAATTGCATAGCGAACCTAATGGGACAAATGAGTATAAAGCATCCTTATATAAGCATATACATGCACATACCACATTCACTAGGACTAATTCTAAAAGTAAGCATCATTCTTTCATATATTGTTCACAACCTAGGCATAAAGTTCAATACTATCACAGGAAGAATAGACATAACTTCTATGATAATATGAAAATCACTTGCACCATTTTTGGCCTTAAAGAAGCATATATCAAGCTATCGTTAATAGTAGACATCGTACATGTAATTATGGTAGCTCTTTTCACTACTTTTAACATGTTTAATGTCCAATGGAAGTTTTATCATTATGTATACACATATAGTAATGCATTTATGCATCATCATCACTTGTATAACATTGTATGTCATTTTTCTAGTAAGTTTTGACATATTAATGGATTTTATTTTCTCAAACAAATAATAGCAAGCAAATCCTTGAAAGTGTAGGTTGAAAAGAAGAAGGATCCTAAAAATTAAGGAACCAAGCTTGCTTGGATGCCTGAAACACATTAATTAGATTGTTTTGCATGTTTTTTAAAGATAAAAATTGAGCATTATTCTTAAATAGTTTATATTTTTTTTTATCTTTGTTGAATCTAACTTTCTTGTGTTTAAGAAATTCTTGAAAATATTTAAGTAAAATGTGAAAAATAGTCATTGAAGTGAATAAGAATCATCATTAAAGATTCTTCAAAAAATTTCATTATTGAACCAAGTGAAAGAAATGAAAAGGGTAAAATGCTTTTAATGGATTGAAACTTCAAGAAGAATCTTCATTTAAATCATATCATAAGTAATGTTCAACAAGAGATAACTATTAGTTCATACTTTAAAATTATGTCATATATTGCTGTTATTTATCAATTTGAGTATAAATTCTTAGTGATGACTGCTTGGGTTTGTACTATGAAAAAATTGTGGAACTAAACTTAGATCTAATGTGTAAATTAGAATATTAAATTAAAACTTGGTGATATACTAAACAATTGGGATCTAATTTCATTAAACTAATGAATGATGTTATTAGGAAAAAATTGGAGATGATTATATGTGTTTAAAGTCTAAATGTTTATAATGATTTTTGTTGATATTTCTATGAATTATTAAGTGTTTTGATATTTAAATTTAAATTTAAAAATGTTGTTTCTCAAATTATCTAATCAACTAGTCAACTAATATCTTAATGTCGTTGACTAGTATCCTCAAAATTCGCCATTCCTTTGCTTTCCAGTGAGTTTGTAAGTTGCTTTGTCACTAATTTGGATGATTACTTAAACACATTAGTCGATCAATATCTTTGTATGGTCAACCAATGTCACTTCACCCAAGCAGTAATTTCTTTCTAGTGCGTTTATAAGGTCTTTGGTCACTCCTCTAATTGGCTAATGTCCCTTTTTTAAGAAACTTTTCCTTCCAGTGAATTTGTAAGTAGATTAGCTATATATACTAGTAGACCTTATAAGTCATTGGTTAACCGATAGGGCTCTACAGTTGACCAGTTTAGTGAGTTAAAAACAAAATTTCAGCCACCTTCTCGTTTGTTTAAAACTACTTTAATAAAACTTTGGTCAACCAATGCAAGTCTTATGATAGACCAATCTCCATGATCTAAATGTTATCTCCTCATCTTTTCTTTTATTTTCTTTTCTTTTTATATGTTATATTTATATCTTCAAAAATCCAAAACAATTATCTTTTTTTAACAAAAAATTCATCCCCTATTTCGTAAAAACCTTGTCAAATTACATCAAAATAAAAATTTATCATTTTGGGTTTCAAATATGGGAATTTCTATTTTTTCTTTATTAAGAGTTTTCTTTTCAAATTGATGCTTTTATAATTAAATTATAAAAAGAGTCAAGGTTATTTCTCTTTCAATCATGTTATTTTGTTTAATTTTAGCATTTTGGGATTTTTATATTTTTATTGTTTTAAAATTTTGGAGTTTTCAAAACTATACATTTTTCTTAAATTGATTATTGGATGTTGCAATTATGCTTACATTTGTTGCATTTCTAATTCCTAACTTTATCAAAACTTGCGTTCTTTATTTAATTGAATGTTTAGGCATATATAGAAATTAATAAAATTTCAAAATTAGATACAAATAGGGATGTTTCTTTTAAAATTGAGCAATTACATTGACTCTTTAATATTCAATAACCTTCTTTCTCGAATAAGCTTACAAATCTCAATCAAATTCGTTTTGATCTTTTAACCAAGTTAGCTAGATTTATAATACTTTAATTTTATGCATTTATGGATAAATGAATTTTTTTTCTGATTCTAAAAAGGGGGAGAAATAGTAGTGATAGTAAATTTCAGGGTACTGATGAAATTCAGGAGGAGTACTATTTTGTTGCTTTTATATTTCGTGTACGTTAAGTGATATGCTTAAGAAATTCTATGTTATTGACATGTATGGATATTTCCTTGATATTGAATATCTCTTTTGTTCTTAATATTGAATTTTATTCTTTATATTGTATTATGTTTTATACATAAATTAAGGAGGAGCTAATCACCTTCTTTATAGTTGTCGCGTGCTTAATTTTATTATTGTTCTCTAATAAACAAGTGTTTTGTCATCATAAAAAATGAAGATTGTTATACTAAGGAAGGTTTTAATAGATTTTTTAATGATAATAAATCATAATTACTACTAATGAGTTTATTATTTTGATGAAAAGCAATTTAAGAACATAATGAAGTCATAAACTCAAAAAGATGGCTTATGAAGTTGAAAAAGAGAAGTTGAATTTCAACCGTCAAAATGAAGATCAAACCAAGAACAAAAGAAGATCAAGACTTATCAAGGTCATTCTTTATATTGTATTATTAATTGTGATCTAACTTTGTTAAATTGACGTTCTAAATGACTCACCATACATAAACATTTTATTCCACTTTATTGCATAAGTTTTCACATTCATCAAAAGGCGTTGAAGCTTTTGGTTCTATTATCAAAGCCTCGTAATCTTTCAAACAAACTTTATAGAATATTTTGGGACGAGTTTAAATCATAATTTTATTTAAAATTTGATTTTAAGTATTTAAAGTTGTCAAAATCATGCTTTTGGGTGATTGGTTGACCTAGATGAGTTAATGGTCAACCAATATAGGTTAAACTTATTAAATTTGATGTTTTAAACTTGTTAAATTTGATGTACCATAAGTTTTTTTAACATTGGTTGATGTATTGGTCAACCAATGTGCCATATTAGTTGACTAATATGCCTATTAGTTAACCAGTTTCTCAACGACTAGTGAAGCTGGTACTTTTAATGCACATTAGTTGACTAATATGTTATACTGGTCAACTAGTACACTATAAATAACCATTATAATGGTTAGTTCTTGGCTCCAACGGCTAGTAGATGTCCAAAAAACACTATAAATAGGTGTTTTCTTATTGGCTTTTGTATTAAAAACATTGGGTGTATTTTACACACATTTCTAAGTATTTTTCAATCATTTAAGTATCACTGTCTTATATTTGTATAAACGAGCCTCTTTAGAATTATCAATTGATAAAGAGAGGTATTTTGAATTATAATATTATGTTAGGATATTATATTATTGTACTTAAAGGGTGATCCAACTGACATTGATAAAAGAATATTGTAAAATAGTTCCTCTTTACTGATAAAGATTGTATAAAGGTTATTTGTCTCCTTGAAAGAAGAATTATACTGAAATCCCAAGAAGTGTATTGGGAGTGAATGTTGATAAGGGTTATTTGTTGAACCACTATAAACTAATTTATATTTTCTCTTTTATATCCTTTTTAAATTATTATTCAATTGTTTGATTGGTTTATGTTAAGTAATCCATTTATTTACTCTCTCTCTTTCTCACACACACGCATGCACGCATGCACACCCACACACATATATATTCACCCCCTCTTAGGTGTATGAATAACAATGAGTTGAGTTGGGCTTGAGCAAGCTCTCTAGGGCTTGAGCAAGCTCTCTAGGGCTTGCGCCGACCTTAAGGTAGTCCAACCTGGCCCGGGCATAATTATTATTTTAAAAAAAGATAAAATGATGTCATTTTTCTGTTTCAGCTTAAGGCTTGATCAACTTGAGTTTGTCATGTTGGCTTCAGGCCACATCAAGTCGGGACGAGTAGGGGCTAGGCTCTTTTACCATCTCTACTTGGGTGTTATTAAGGACTGACAATTATTATAGAAGAAAAATATTAGAGAGAAGAGATGACTCAAATTAATAAGTCTTAGGAATAGAACAATGGCGTAGGTAGGCCCTCCATTCTGATTAGTATATCATAAAAAAAAGCCATTTGGACTAGGCACGCTACGCTTTCCCTTGCCCAGATGTTTGCCTTTCTAAGTCAAATAATGGTGACCCGCCAAAGACTGGAGCCTCGTAACATGTTGATGAAGACCTCGATGATGACTTCATGACAATTGTGAATCTAGAAGAAGAGAAAAATGGGAGATTTAATTTTTTAAATATATATAATTAAATTTTAAATTAAATTATATTGTGAATCTTGAATCCGAACTTTATTCAAAGTTTAAATATTTTAAAAAATTAAGCCCTCTATAAAATCTATTCAACTCTAATCAAACACATTGATTTCAGATAAAATCAAATTTGACCTGAGGTGTTTTGCTAAACCTACTCAAAGTTGGTTTTATGGTAGCCAAAAGTGAAATTTAAACTCCACAAAAATATAAAATGGGTACAAAGCAATTTGTACCCCACAAAATCAACGTATCAAGTGGAAAAATAAATGCTTAAGAACAAATAAATATTGCCCACATTAAACATAAGTTGAACAATAGAAATTGTCAATATTTTTTGCAAATAATCTAAAGATACATTACATTCTAAGATTAGTCTCACTAGCCAAGAGGTCATTCTTGTTTGAATTTAATAGTGATTTCTATAGTAAATTAAAAAGGGTGCACTTATTTTGAATTTCAAATTAAATTAGAACAATATAAATTGAGAAAAATAAAATTAATACAAATACAAATACAATTGCAACAATATATTCATATAAAATACACATTAATATATCAAATCAATAATTAGTGACATAAAGAAACATTGTAATTTCATAATTTTATGCATATTAAAATTCACATTCTTGTTTTCAAAGACTAATGGGAAATGTATCTGTTCCTATATCACTACCTTGAAAATATTCAACAAACTTTCAGGTTTACATATAAACAATGACAAGAGTGGATTATACCTTTCTACGTGTGCAACTCATCAAATTGCATTATTAACCTCGCTACTGGTTTCAAGCATTTACAACTTCCTATAATATATCTTAAAATATCAATAGCCTCAACTAAGCCTTCATACATGGATTTTAAGTCTCTGCTTGAAAAGATTCAACATAAGATTGCCAACTTAAGCAATAGGACATTATCATTGGCAGGTAGAGAACATATAATAACCCGTTTTCTATTTTAAGGGTTAGAGCTTTAGATTGTTGCACATGGCCATATCATTGAGAATTTGTGAATCACATTTCATTCACATATATATCATTAGCATACACCCATGAATTATGATTTAATAAACATTGCAAAGATAGTATATGCACTCAATTGACATATTATGGGGTATGAAAGGTTTTTAATGATCATGATGTGAATTGTGTATTGTTTATGTCTTGAATTTTGGTTTGGTGGACTATAATTAGTAAACTTGGAATTTATTGTTACAATTGGAAAATTGATGAATTAATTGTACATTTAGTCTAGGAAAAATGCCAAGTGGTAAGACAAATTGATACATAAAAATTTAGGATGATTAAACTTACAAATGAGTGACATGTGGCATATGTAATTAATTGAAAAATGACAACAATGAATGAGTGATAAATGGACTAATAACTAGGTGACATTTGGTGGCTTATGAAGAGGATAAGTGGCTAGCATGTTTAAGGACACATGTTAATCCAAGTTAATGACACTTTGCACCTAGTTGAATTAAGCAAATGCTGGGAAAAAGTTTTTGTTGTGTTTTCTCTTCTTTCTTCTTCTCACACCACCAAAACACTCTCACCTACATATCCTTATGTTTTGCTTGAGCTTTGCTAAATTATCACACCAAATCCAAGCTTTTATCCTTTATAAAGTTAGGTAAAGAATCAAAACATAGTGTTCTTGCTATAGCCTTTGATCCTAGCCGAAAACCATACAATTCCACCTTGAATTTGTGATGATTTTGCATCCATGAAGAATTGAATTAACTTGATCTTTGAGCTGGAATTTGAGCAAGACAAGTAAGTAAAAGATTGATCTTTATGGCATGTTATAATAGAAGGATTATGATGACTGAATTGGGATGGAATGCAAGTGGCGTTGATGATGATGTTGTGCTGGAATGTGATGGATGAATTGGTTACTTTTCTGTTATGTTTTTGATGCATGAAAACAGTAGGTTATAGACTATTAAATGGATTATTTAGGTTGAGATTTGAAGTACAAATGAAGATGGATTCATGGTAAAGATAGGTGTTATTGAAGTGTTCTTGAATATAGAAAATTAGAGTTATAGGTGTGTTTGTAAAAAGGTGACTGTTAATGACATAAGTGAGCAAAATTTTGTAAGACTTAGTGTAACCAATATGGAAGTTAAATTAACCTGAAATAAAGTAACCTTAAAGGACAAGAAATTTGGAAAATTTCAAATGTTAGTGATGTCTCTAAGCATATAAAATTCGTGAAGTAGTGAAGGTAGTAAAGTTACACACATTATTGATGTTGATGACAAATTCTGGAATTTTAATTTCAACCTTGTGTACATGTCAAATCAGATGAGGAATGTCACTCTAAATTGGTATATTTGGACTTGATTAAGGCTGTGAATGAGCCTAGATTGCCGTTTGATTAATTGGTTAAGAGATTGATAAGTTTATGTAGCTAATTGATTTCATTACCTAAAGAATGGATTATTTTGTTGTGGTTGAGTTCAAATATGGAAATTATGATTTGTTAAAGAAATAAATGAGTTCTTTTAATACAGACATGATATTAAGGACATGAATAATGTGTATAAGGTATGGATAAATGAGCATTCAAGAACATGGGATAATTATGAATAAGAATTTGGTAAATGTATGAATATATATTACTGGAAAAATTTCGATGGATGTATAGATCTAGCTTGTTGAAATTCTTGATTTAAAGTAACAATTGTGTATGTGTTATCAGAGGCTTTGATCATGAAAATATTCAAGGATAAGTGTAAAGTATGGTTGATGAATTTGGAGTGAATCAAGCTAACTTAAAGGTACAAACTTGATTGCAAAATGGTAGTATACAAAATATAATGTTTGAATGGTCTTAGGGTGTATAAGCACAAATTAAATAGTTAAGATTTATATATAAGAATACAGACCCGGGAAAGTCAATTGAACATCCATTGAATATGACATATATACATGTGTATGACTGAGTACTCATTTGATTAAACAAGTTAGTAATGTGTAAATATGTATGTATTGCATGTTATAAAAGCACAAATTGAGCGTCCACATCCAGACATTGCTGGATCGTCAAGGCAATATCTTATTTGGAACGTACTGTGAGTTAACCTAGATGTTTCTAACTATAATTGAATTTTTTTTACTTAAATTTCAATTACTGAATTGTTACTTATATAATTGTGATATTCCGGACATTGTTGACCCGACGAGTTTGATATTCGAGATTGTATTGGAAGTGTTTACAAATTGAATGTGCAATTTGAAATGTGTTCTCAATTAAATGTTGAATGCCAGACTTAGATCCGATGATTGTGATAAATGACTATGCACATTAAATGAAAGTGATTGATAGCATATTATGTGAAATGATGCATTCCATCACATGAATGGTTGTTTGCGTGGGCTGTCATACCTGGCGTCTTCATCCTGTGGCAGTGAATTGATACTAATCTCCGTTCTTCCTCTTTTGTTCTTGTCGTTGCGCAGGAAAAGACTGGGTCCAGAAGAACTCGAATCGAAAGAGCAAGTTCGGCTCTTGGTGGAGCATAAGTTGGTGGGACTAACGGAATCGAACAACAGAGATCGATCATCCTCCTCAGACATTTAAGCGCGATCCTCCCTGTAGAAGTCTTGGTCGCTCTCCGCTGCTCCTGATCTGGTCTTTTTGTTGTTGAGGATCATTAAAAAAAATTGAATAGATAAAAGGAGGAAGAAGAAAGGGTTGTTCTTGATTGGAAGTTTGAAGAAAGATTAGATTTTTAGACCATTAAAGCAAAAAAAGAGGGAAAAAAGGAAAGGCTTTTGAAGAGTGAGGGAGAATGAGAGAAATAATGCATGTAAGGGAGCAGAAAAAGGCAAGTGTTGGAGGGATGGGAAAAGGGGGATTTAGTTAAAGTTGGGTGTTTTTAATTTATTTTAGTATAATGGGTGACAAAGCCGAAGTTGAGAAAGGTCAACCATCGTTTTGGAAATTAGTTTTTATATCCATCATACTTCCTTCCGCTTACAGATTCCCTTGCCCTCTTTGTTAAGGTTTTTGTTTTATACTTGTATTACGGGTGCCGCTATTAGCACTCCTTTGATTTATAATAGCACTCCCACCAGATTGTTTTAAATGCAAACAGACAAAATTGCCCCTAACATAATTATGGGATGATATGGTACTTATCAATTGTCTATCTTACCTTTTAGATATAGCATGACAAAAATGCCCCTAACTCACTTTGACATAATTTCTAATGCATATGACATTTATAAAATCCCTCTGTTACTCTTTAATTAAATAAAGATGTTTTCCTTACACGGTGAAGCACGCGTATGTCACATAAATATAAAATTATACAACTCTTTTCAAGATCATCAAATTGCTCCGTCCTTTTTTGCTTATGAAAAAAAACCTCTTTTCAAGATCAAGCAAATATATATATATAACTACAACAAATTAAAACATGGACAAAAAATATCAATAAAATTCTTATGAAGGCCATCTTGCAATAGTTTAGTAATTTAAAATTAGAAACAATAAAATTACAATAATCCATTAAAAAGAAAAAACAGAAACTATCCACCATTGATTAGATAAAAAAGGCAAATTCAATGATATTCACTTGAATTGTGCCAACAACTACTTGAGCGGAGTCCAGCTTTTAGAACAAGTCAAAATAAAATTGTAGCTACTTAGGTAGAGTCATTCTTCAACCA
>JANKOD010000005.1:19086914-19099342 GCA_026284645.1 Erythroxylum acuminatum | reverse complement strand
GGGATAAGTAAGAAGCGGGAAAGACCGAACCTTTGAAGTGGATTGAGAAGTAGACGTGGTGGGTTATGCTTGGAAGAAAAGAAAAGAATCCGAGAAATGGGCATCACTGTCTTCTCTAAGAGACCTACGCATAACACATATCATCCCATAATTATGTTAGGGGTAATTTTGTCTGTTTGCATTTAAAATAATCTGGTGGGAGTGCTATTATAAATCAAAGGAGTGTTAATAGCGGCACCCTTGTATTACCCTCTTTGAGAAGATAAGTGCAGCCTTGTCGGTGGTAATGTTCCAGTGCTCTGTCAAAGTCAAAGTAGAGTTGATCTCAACAAAGGGCTGGCGGTACAGAACAGTAGCTAGAGATGGAAATACAAAAAGACAAGCTAGAGACGTAATACGAGGAAGTGGGCTCCATGAGAGATTCGCTGAAGCATGGATCCGACAGTGGCTATCAGGTAATGTTTTCTTTATCTTTCTTTTACAACTTCTTAGTTGATGATGGGTAGGGCAAGCTGCATCTCTTCGACAGTCAAAGGGGATTCAACATTCTCAGGTATCTAAGTGTATTACTTCTACCTTGCCGCTTATTTACGTTTTCGGTGCAAAGTATGTGTGTATATTGACAGTGGTCATCGCCATGTATGGCTCCCTTAAGTCGGTGGAGGTAAGGGATAGTTGTTCAAGCCATCCTTGGTAGTTTCATTTTTAGTTCTGTATGCCAGTGTGATTTTGTGTTTTTAGTATAGATTATTGTTAGTTACGCACAGTGAAAGTCCTGTGGGTCGAATACGTTCCATACTCGTCCGTTTTCTCGTGAGCCATGAACGTTACCCAGGATGAGGCGTAATGGGTGGAGCTTTCTTCTACTCAACCAAGCACAGTGCGCTTGTTGAAGACGATGATGTGTGGTTATTGCATTGCGATAGATAAACGTAAACTCACTGGAACATCACAAATCTGCTGATAAGTTTACTGCCTCGAGCATCTTGACAAGTCTGCACCCGTTACTAACTTGATGTTTCTTAATAGTCCAACCTTTAGATAACCTTCTCCTTTATTATCAAACTTTACCGGTCCCTTTTGGACCAAGTATTTTAGAGCTGGTTAGATTTTGTTGGCACTTTGCATGCTTCACTAATAGAGGCGTCATTCGCGATTATTATTATTTCCTTTGATTGACTTTCTTATTAGTTTTAGTTTTTTTTATTATTAGTATTTGTATCTTTATTATTTGTAGTAAGTATCTCGTATTATTATTATTATTATTATTTGTGATTTATTATTCTTACTTTTTTTGCTGTATTTATTCTGTTAACCTGCATCACTTTTTTCTAGTCATATCTGCATGTGGGTCTACCGGAAACAACATCTCTACTATGTAGGGGTAAGGCTGCGTACTATCAAATTTTTCCAAACTTCGCTTTACTGCGGGACTTCAGACTAGGTGATGATGATGATGATGATTTGCGTAGATCAACCCATAATTTATGGTGACAACTTTCATACCATTTCAAAGGAGCGAAACTCGTTGAGAAGTTGTTATTGTCTATCTCAAGTGTATTCAGTTTTCGTACTTGAGTTATTCATTTATTGTTCTTTCATTAAAATATTGATTGAGAAAATCCTCTGTTGAAGTTAGTACGAGGTAGTCGTACTATTGGGTATGAAATTCTTTCACGGGTAGTGAAGACGAAGGATAATATCAAGGGTTGAGTGGTGTCGGCCCAGTAAAATCTTGTATAAAATTATTGTCGGTAGTGAAAAATTAAGTTAGATGAGAGCTCTACAAACATAGGTAAAATGTGTCTAACTGCCCAATCTTAATTTTGTTTATCTTTAATACTTTTAATTTTTCTAATTTTTGTGTTTGTCATAAACGAATTGAAAAATTTGTGAAATATTCACTTCGATTATTTCACTTTCCTTTGCAGCTTTGTCGTCAGACGAAACATTCAGGATAAACTCATTTACAAAGAAACTACGTCAGGTGAGTTCATCAATACATCAGGCAGAAAGATAGTGCGGAAGTAAACTGGCGTGGACTAGTCTAGGATAAAATTCTGCTCCCAAAGCTTCACATACTGTTTGGTAGGTACCGAAAACTAGCCTTCCCACTTTAGAAAAGTTGAACAAGTATTCAACTATCCCTAATTAGTGCTCTCTTTGTAAATCCTCAAAAAAAGAAAAAAAAAACCTTAACCACCTGTTGTTTCAATACGATTACACTAATGCCACTTGGATTGAGATGTTGTGTAGATGTATTATGGACACTTAGCAAGAAATACTAGATTGGTGCTTGAAAAACAACCATAAGAAAGGGATGGATGGATATTTGGTGTCGCCTTATTATATGCAGTACTCACTTCCATTTGGAAAAAAAAGAAACAGGAGAATTTTTGTAAATCAATGGGAAAGCAGAGAAGTTTTTATGAAGACGCTAGTCAACAACATAAGATGCCACATCTATTTGAACAAAGACAAACTCAACCGTAGTTCAGATGTCTCCTCGAAGTGGAGCATTAGTTAACATGTAGATTAGTTCCTTTGTGTAATAGATTGGAAACTAGCTAATCCTACGAAAGGAGAAATCTAGTGTAAAACCTAGCATCAAACTAGCTATTATTCATTGCAGACTTTTCCATAGCTTTTTTGCCTTTCAAGGCTTAATATATTTTTATAATTTTCAAAAAGATCATATTCTTGCTAAATTAGGTTGGAAGACATGATTAAAATATTATAAATATTTAATAAAATATTGTTATCAATCTAATTATTAATTCTTTTGCGCGATTCCAACTATATAATGAAAATTTTGATGGATTACATATTAATATATTATAGATTAATAAGAGCTTTAACTTTTATACTGAATATTATTAAACTAAATAAACACCAAAAATTCTATAGTTTTGAACTTTGTATCGGAAAATCTCCATTATCATTTTTAAAAGGTTTGAATTCAATAAACCTTTTTAGATTTTTATGTAAACCATCATTTCATCTTAAATTTGTTTACGATTGCATAAACTGTTTTAAAGAAATCTTATTCATTTTAAAAACTCAAATTTTCATGTGATCAAATATTATTTCAATTTTATTATTATAAACAAAAGCCTAAGTGTCTATTTGTTTCCATTTTTTCATCTTTTTAGTTTTATAAAAAATATGAACTATTTCTTTATTTTTTTTATCATAATTTGATTCATCATAGATTAAGTATGTAAAAATTATTATTATTATTATTTTGGATTCGAGGAAACCCCGTAGACGGGCCAAGCTGGCACACCTCTTCGAGGGCCCAACTAGCACACCACCTTACAGGCGGGCCAAGCGGGCGCACCCCATCATTGAGGGTCCAACTAGTTCTCTACCTACAGGTAAAACTCCGGCTGCCTTAGACTCTTACAAGAAGGACTAGCGTGTAATCGAACCTGAGACCTAACCGAAATCAAGTCCCGCTCTCAACCATCGAGCCACATAGTTACTAATAAGAAATTTGATGATGATAATAATAATAATGATGATAATAATAATAATAATAAGAAGAAGAAATTTTGATGCTAATAATAATAATAATAATAATAATAATAATAACAACAACAACAACAACAATAACAATAATAAAATAAAATATTTTAAATTTTATAAGTATTTAATAAATATATTTAAATATAAAATATCTTAAAATAAATGTATTTTAAAATTAAAATATGCTAATAAATTCATCTTACTTTACTATTTATTTTAACAAAATAATATTTATTATCATTGTGGACATACGTTTAGTATTTAATATCATACAAATAATAAATAATTTCTCATTCAGGTCTTTTAAATTACAATAAGAATGAGTTTAGTCATAGGAAGACTATATCTCCCACTTCAAATATACATTGTAACAAGAGTGTAGGTAATGGTTTAATTAATAATGCCATTTCAACTTGGTGCCGCAACCAAATAGCGTGTGGGAGACCGAGACCAAGAAGGAAGATGGTTACGCAAATCTTTAATCTTTGGACCTTGTCAAATCCGTCCAATGCTACTAACTACTAAGTACTGTTTTATTTTTTTTTTGAGGGAAACTAAGTACTGTTTTATTAAAATTTATATTAAGAAGGATTATAATATTAAGTCATCTTGTTAATTCAAATCTAGACACTAAAACTTTAATACACATTTTAAAATTATATACCATTGATTGAACTTTTCTTTTGTCTCAAAACGAACAGTAACACTACACACATATTCATTAGTTATTTATTAACCTCTCTGTCTCCCTCTCTCTCTGTACTTTGGAGCGAGCCTCCTCACTACTGCACACTCCTTCCCCTGATAAAACCAGCGCAGGCAGCTGGGCGCCTCCATCGAAAAACATGCCTTCATCTTCGTTCACTTCTCTCTGACCGTCGCCGTTGATTAAAAATGGAGGCGCCGTCATTTGTTTCCAAAGCAAGGACCGCCTTCCATTCCGCCGCGGCTAAAGCGGAGCGTGTTCTCACCGATATTAAAGCCGACTTTGT
The DNA here is from genome assembly GCA_026284645.1 of Erythroxylum acuminatum. NCBI lineage: Eukaryota > Viridiplantae > Streptophyta > Magnoliopsida > Malpighiales > Erythroxylaceae > Erythroxylum > Erythroxylum acuminatum. Next base: position 19,094,822 of record JANKOD010000005.1, on the reverse strand, counting down.
CTCCGATCGCTCTGGTCCTCTCTGATTTTCTACCTTCTTTTTTGTTATATCTATTTTTTCCCCTCCTTTTTATCTTCCTGATCTTTTTCCTGCTTTTTCCACTTCTCTTTCACTTTCCTATTTTGACCTCCGTTTTTGGAATAAAATTGCGTTTGTATCTGCACGGATCGTTGACTTTTTGCCTTGTGTCTTCCTTTCTTTCTTTTCATTCGGAGAAGATTCGGAGAAACAATCACCTGAGGAGTCGGGAAAAGAATTGGAAGACAATTCTCGGAAAAATGTCGCCGAGTCAAAGGTGAGTTATTTTTGTTCCTTCCTTTTTTTTTTCCCAATTCTAACGTTATTTTTTCCTAATTCAACGGAATGTATTTTCTCTTTTTATTGGTTTCATCTGGAGCGCAAAATTTTTGTTGGAAAACTTAGTTTTACTGCGATGCTGGAAATGTTTTGTTTGGTCGCCGAGAAGAGAGAAAACATGGAAGCTTCTCGCTTCAGATTGGGTTACAGATTGTGTTCGTTTAAGTTAATCCGAAAGGTTTTCTTGTTATATATATATATTCTTTCTTATTTTGGTTTCTCAATATCGTTTACTAAATTTTCTTAGCGACCAATCAGGCCATGAACTTGACTCTTTAGACGCGACTTAGTTGTACATTTGGATTATACATTGTTGTGTTCGCTAGAATGTTGAACGTCGGGGCGTGCTTGTTTGATATTTTGGTTCTGATGTTATTTTTCATTTTTGTTTTGTGTATACGTTAACAGTTCAAAGCGTAAGTATTCTCATTGTTTATAGTTTTTCTTATATTTCATAATATGTTGCGAGCAAAATATTGAGAAAGCTGCTTTCTTCTTGTTAGTCGCTCCGTATTTGTTCTCATGGTGGAATTTTGGTGTGATTTTAGGGTAACAAAGAAGGAAGGCACTCCAAATGGAGACCTTCACCTATAGGGACAAAGCAGGATTGGCAAGATAAATTCAAGAACATAAGGATAGGAAAGAGACCTCCTGAAAGTCATTCTGAGAAAGTCGAAAATTTGCCAATGGCTGTTCCATATTATGATGAGAACTTGTACATTTTGAACATGAAGAATGATGCTGAGGGAAAGGTAATGGTGACTCCAATATGTTTTGTGTTTGTGTGAAAGCTGATCTACCAGGTATCATGGTTTCGATAATTCTATGGTAGATGAAATTGATTTGAAATGCTGTTTTTAGTCGTTTCATTAATAGTAGTAATTTGTTGATATATGGGTGTCTTAACTTTCTATTTTTGTTTGTCATGTTATTTGGTCCTAATTTATATTTTACATCTTTTCTTTATTTTCTTCTTTCTAATTTTGTAATTGATATTGGCAGAGTTCCCAAATTTCTTACATATTAGAAAGATTGAATGGCACCAACCAAGATGCCATTCCCTCATCATCTGTCTTGAAGCAATTGGCCATAGCTGTTGAGTAAGCTCTTGTTTTTGTTTGTATAATTTTTTAATTGAGAGTATTCCAATGTAGCATTATGCTCAGGGAATAGTTGCTGGCTCCAATTGAGATACTCTTTCCATTGCTTTTCTTTTTATTCTCTAATTTCTACACAACATTTTAAGACGTATTGTCTCTGTTCTTCAGTGCTGGCAAGAATTGTAAGTCAATGAAAGATCTTTTGGCATCATGTGGTGGCTCGTCACCAATCAGGGAGAGGGCAAGCTTAAGCCTTGCAGCTGTTAAGTCACTTGTGTGCCGTGACAAAGAGGATAAACTCACATCTGAGCTTGGTGATGATGAGAAAGTTTCAGTGCTGATGCAATCATTATTTGATGCAGGTAGAAGGTCATGTTGAGAATTTCTTTTCATGATTAACACTACCTTATGTTCTTTTGCGCTATCCTGTGATGATCTTTACTTCCGTTGTAATATTTGCAAGATATTCGCAGAGGGAAACTTTCTCAGAAGGAATGTCAACTCTGGCTCTGAAGCATTGTTGTTAGCAAAAGACATTCATGGTGCTCCTCCCATGGGCTTTCTTGTTAAACTATCTGAAGTAATTGGAAGCTTTAAAACCCTCCGGAAAATGGCATTATTGTGGTGCAAAGTTGTTTCCGAGGTAAGTATGTTGTGATTAAAAATTGGCAGTGAGAAATTAGAGGATTTTGTTTTAGTATCTGAACTTCTATTGTAATTGCTGAATTTGTCAGAATTTATCCATTTTGAAATGAATAAAATAATCTTGATGAAAACTCTTTGGTTTTTCATGCGGAACTATGTGTAAAATCTTAAGATGCTGTAAACAATTATCATGCAGAAGGAAAAAAGTATTCTACCTTTGACAGCTGCCACTACATCCTAGAGTGTGCCTTCTTCAAGATAATTAGTAATTTGTACTTATATAATTGTTTCACATTCTATGTTAATTTAATATTGGAACATTACCATACTTTATAATTGTAGCTTGCTCATACGTATGTATTTGATCTTTGAACACATGCAGCTGAGAAGACATTGGTCTGAAGAACTTCATATACCTGGTGTGCCTCTGGATGAGGTGCCAGATTTAAAATGCTGTCTTCTGTACCAACAATTTCAGGTTATAAATTGTTGCCTTTCCAGAAAAAAACGACGGGATCTAGCCATAGAGTCACTAGAATCAATTATGAAGGATGCTGGTTTACAAACTGAAGAATCAACAATTTTGAAAGGCCCAGTTGTTTCTAGCCATATCTTTTGTGCTAGAATAAGCAGTGGAGAGCTTGTTCTGAGATTGGGAGCTAATTGTCCAGCTGGTAATTTGACCATGTTAGAAACTGGGGAGCCCATATACACTCCAGTTACCCAGGTTTGGCTAGCAAGTAGTTCAGATGATAACCATGTCTTGGAACCTACTCCAGTTGTTCATATCAAGGTGCTTCTGCTTATGTAGGAAGGACCATTGCTTACTGAAGATCTCATCAAAGAAACAGAAGAATTTGTGCTACGAACAGGCAGGTTAGTTTGTTGAGTTTATAACATCTTAATGGACAAATTATATCTTAATTGCCAGTACAACCTTCTATTTGCACCTTTTTATTATGAATCTGAAACCCTTCTTAGGTTAAGGTTTTTATACATTTCTTGAGTGAGAAGACCCAAATAATCCCGATAAATGAAATGGTTCAAAGGTCTATATGCTTTAAATATGTGCCATTACATTCTTGTTTGATCAGGTGCGGAAAATGTCTAGTACTCAAGTCTTACGGTTGACTATCTATCTGATAAGTTGATGATATAGAAGATAGTAATTGAGATTAATGAATTGCAATATTTTTTGTGATTAGTGTTGGTGCTGGATGTTCTCAACTCCTGTCAGACATGCAGGCGTTCAAGGTATATTTACAAAAAGAAAATCTGCCTTGTTTACTTACAAAATGTATGTACTAACAATGCATGCATTAGGCTGCAAATCCTGGTTGTATCTTGGAAGATTTTGTAAGATGGCACTCCCCTCCAGACTGGACAGAAAATGACTCTAATGATGTGGCTAAAGAGTCTACCAGTGGATTTGATTCATCTTATTCAAAAGGGCAATTAAGTAGTCGAATGCAAAAAGAAGGTTATTCTCATTCTTTTGTCCCATAAGTTGCTGATTCCTTGACTCTTTCTGAACATCAAGGTTAACAAGTTAAAAATTTGAATGGTGCTGGATGTTTTTGTCCTTTATTTGGATATCACCTAGAAATACATCCGCTACTGTGTAATCCATTGTACTTCAAATTGATCCATATAGGTATAGTTTGTCTAAAGTGCAAATATTGCTTTGTGAACTTTTACATGTTGATGGTAGGTAACTTGTGGCGTGAACTCTGGGAAACATCTAAGCCAGTGCCAGCTGTTAAACAGGCTCCACTGTTCGATGAGGATTTGGCAGTGTATGTTGAAATGGCAAATGTTCCATCTTGTTTAGATTCTAATTTGTTACTAAAGTTACAAAAGCTTGGTGTGTCAAATCTGCAGGGAAGGTATACTGAACGACTTGGAGGATATCTCACCTTCTGAGCTTTTTGAACAACTGTTTATTGCTTTGGTAAGATGGTTATTCAAAACCAGAAGTTATTGTCATACACAGGGCTATGCCAGAGTAAATGGGCCATAACTTATTAAATCCCTGCCATCCATGTTGTCTTATTACTTTGCCACAGAAAATCCGTCATTGTCAGTTAAACAACAAATATTTTATATTTTGCAGCTAGACATTCATATTAATCACGTCAGCTCCTTTTTTTATCAATTTCCCTTTGGTGTCATTTAAGACTTGTCCCTTTTTTGTTTTTCTCATCTCTTCCTAGCCTCTTACATTTATTGACTCCTGGATTTGATGCATACAAGCAAGAAAGCCTATACCGTTCTCCCAAGTAGATTAGGAAGTGCTTAAAATCAGAAAAGAGCAATTCCACTTCTGTTACTTGTTTTTCCAGTGTCAGTTGAGGCTTCTTATTCTAATGTATGCATTTTCGGATAAAGTCAATCATGAACCTTCTGTCTTCTTTTCTTTTAATGATGCGAGATCTTATAAACATTTCAGCTTGGTTTGGGATTTGTAATGGCTGAGACAAAACTCTCCAATAACACTGATTTGTCAAAGCTTTTTCAAGAGTGCAAAGACTACATTATCATCACTTGTCAAGGAAGCAGTTGGGGGGAGAAATTGGATGATCTATGCCAGGTAACGTTTAGTAATATATTCAATATCAAAATTTTATGCGACTGAGAATAATGTTGTTTCTTTTGAATCTAAGCTTTAATCTTTAATATAGGTTTACGAAACGGTCGAGGCCATGGCACTCAATCCAGAGGAAGCCATGAAGACAGTGAAGCAGACAGAAGAAATTACCAGTAATGGAGCTGAAATGAAACGTAGGTTCATGCGTCTGGGCCTATACTTTGGAAACAAGGATAAAACCCAGAAGAAAATATCACAAAAAGAAAATAATTCAGAGGAGAGCCAACCTCGGCAAGCATTTGCCAATTTCTTCGACAGTAAGTCATCTATATTAAGAAAGAAGCCTCCAAAGCCCGATGGAGTATCCCCACAGTGGCAGGAGACTTCCCCAGATGAGAGCGAATGGACAGTTGTGTAGCAATACTGTTCTGGTGCCTTTATATTCCTTCCAATCGTCCTGTTTTGGACTTATAAAATGCAGCCTTGCGTTAAGTGTATATTATTTTGAATACATCATTTTTTTCCTGATGCAGAGAAAAGAAATAAGCAAATGAAATAGTTTCTTTCTGGTCCATTTCTCTTATTTCTTTGGGCACTAATGCTATTGCATCTCATTTCAAACAAATATGTCACTTGATGACATCATTATTCCATCCAGGACTTGCATGTTCCAGCATAAACTACCAACAACAACGCCCAAAATAGCAAAGACTAGACGTTTCATAGTGTCCTGTCCTGGCACTGCTGATTCTATCTGCTCTCACTCCTGTTCATCGTCGGAGGAACTGGCGTCATCCACCGCGGTGTCTTCGTCCGTCGTATAATCTTTGGAGATGAAACTTGGTACAAGAAAATTGGCAATCCCATATACGAACAGGAGTAAACCTCTGCCCAACACAAGAAAGACATTGGATTAATAACAACAAATATGAGTGAGTATATAGATTTTCGCTATTTACCGCATAAGCTAAGTAACTACCCGGTTTTAAACAAGACCGTTAGGTCACCGGCTTTATCTGGAGAAGTTGCTGAAAGTATGAAGTAACGGGCGATGCTAGCCCTTGTCGTCATTGACAATCTTGGGCGACACTGGAGAACCCTCCTTGTGGTGGGTTCTTGGGTAGAACTTACTAGGAACAAGCTTGCCTTAGTTGGATACTTAGGTTTGGTCCGCCTTTGCAAGGTAATGATTGGAGAGTGAAACTGGAGCTGGAGGGACTTCATGTGCATTCCTTGGAGAGTGAAACCGTTGAACTGTGGATAACGTCGCAAGATATTAGCTATTCCTTTCCTCGGCTTCCCATAATGATCCAAGTAACTTGTGGACTCAAAAACTATTATATTGGGCCGGGTTAAGCTTTTGACTTGGCTGTAAAGTACTTTAACGTCTACTCTTTTTCAATCACACCTTAATTATCTGTTTCTATATTCCACGATACATTTTTCATTTTCTTCATTTCCGTGCTCGATCCTAAATAATTCCTTCAAACGATTGGCACATATGAATGTCCACTTAGAAAAAGTTCACAAAATTCTGAGATAGAATCCAACTTCCTTTTCAAGGCCTCACAATAAAAAAAAAAACTCCTCAGTTACTCTTTGTACCTTAGCTAATTATATAAAATTTGATCCATTTTCTCATATGCATTAGATATTCTTGTCATTAATAACGTCGCAAGTGGAGTCTAGAGATTGTTTTAAAGTAGTTAGGAGTACATACTGGCGTGACGCCATGTCAAAGAAGATTGTAGCCTTAGAAGCCAATAAGACTTGGACGGTGGAGAATCTTCTACATGGAAAGAGACATTGATTGCAAATGAGTTTACAAAGTGAAATACAATTCGAATGGAATAGTGGGACGTTATAAGATTAGATTTGTGACGAAGGAATTCAACTTTGATTGAAAACTTAGATTTCTATAAGACCATACCAGTTGTAGAACTCATATCCGAATTTTCTTGGCAACAACTGTCTCAAAAGGATGCAAGCTACACGAAATGGAAGGACGTGAACAGTGTCTTTTAGTACTGTGATTTGTAGGAAGACATTTACATAAGTTTGCCTACGAGTTTGTTCACAGAGGCAACAAAGTTCATCGACTTACAAAGTGAAACCTTTAGGTATTATGAAATTGGTTCTTCAAGTTAACAACCTTAAAAAACTATGAATTTGTTCAGGTATTCACATATCGCAAAGGTAAATGTAAAACTTAACACAGCAGCATGTATCTTATACAACAACAATACGTAAAGAATATATGCATATAAATCAACGGAACCATGACCGAAATACCTCCAGCCATTGCCTCTCCACCGAAGTCTGGATGTCTCTGTGTTTGAATCTTCTATCCTTTCCTTTGCACAACCGATGGTGTAAACAGATGCTTAGTGAAGATAGGGACCTAAAACCAACGTTTTAAAACCACTTCCATACCTACTGCCCATCACAGAGGAGGAAGGTCGGGAATATGGGCGACAACATGTGCGTGTGCAGAGGATAAATGCTTTAAATGGACCATATAATCATACGTGAACAGTAGGAAGGTTAGGTAAAAATCTTACATTCTCCCCCTTGGTCCATTTAACCCAACACTACACTTAACAAGAAAACAAGTATATGAATCATGACGATAGGTCCTCTTATAGTGAGTATTATCTTCCATGTATTACATATACAAAATTTCTTATTACTAACTCTTCAACTTAATGAATAAACCATATATTTATTCTAGGTCCAAATTAATGACATTTCTCAAAACCAACCAAAATATGTGTGCACAAAATTTATGAGAAAATATCAAACTGAATAAGAATTCCATTGAATCAACAAATGCACAACAAAATCACATTATGGAACTAAGTCCCATTTGCTACGTGAGCTTTAAATTGCTTAGGTGACATGCCTTTAGTTAAAGGATCCACAATCATCAAATCAGTACTAATGTGCTCTATGACAACTTTCTGTTCCTTAACACGTTCTCTTATGGCTAAATACTTAATGTCGATATGCTTACTTCGACTTCCACTCTTGTTATTTTTAGCCATAAAGACCGCAGCGGAGTTATTACAATATAACCTTAATGGCTTAGAAATTGAGTCAACAACTCTAAGCCCAGATATGAAACTTTTCAACTATACACCATGCGAGATGGCCTCAAAACATGATACGAACTCAACTTTCATAGTGGAAGTAGCAATCAAGGTCTACTTGGCACTTCTC
>JANKOD010000005.1:19063714-19077432 GCA_026284645.1 Erythroxylum acuminatum | reverse complement strand
TATTCAGGTTAAATGGCTAAGTCGTCAGTCTAATGTCTTAGCTCATCGATTAGCTCGTAATTCCCTTTCGTTTTTTTATAGTATGGTTACCAACTCTCCTCCGTTACGTATTTCGGATTTTTATTAGTCTAATGGATACGGTGGCTTTCCCTAAAAAAAAATTTGTTTTGACCAGTTCAATCGTAAAAATTTTGATCTGTCAAATTTTTCAGTTCAATTTACTTTAATAACTTTTGTTATTAAAAATTGATAACTTTATAATCAATCAAAAACCAAAATAAATTAATTAATTTTCATTTAATAATATCTTTTTTTAATTAAACTTTAAATTCATCAGTTGATAAAAACAATCTCTTTCAATCATATTTCATATTCTTTAATTTTATTTAATCTTTAGTTAATTTGATGATGGTCGAATATCGGTTGAACCTTTTAAATCCTAAATCTCTTGTCTTACCAGTTTAATTTTAGGTCCGATTTTTAAAATATCTATAATAAGTTAAGATAGAATTTAAATCTTATAAAATATTAATTCATACCTAAAATAAGGCTATAGGTTAAAGTTTAAGCTAAAAATCATGATTGATTCTAACATTTTTAATGCTTTGATATATAAAGAAAGGTTAAAATTTTAAATTTAATTAAATTTGAGTATGGATGGATTAAGTATCCGGAAACTTGATTTTTATAGAATTTTGAATATTTATTTGTATTTCAACTCAAATTTAATTAAATTAAACTTTATTCAAATAGCTACTAATTGGACTTGGTCTAGCATGAGTTGTGTTATTACGTACACATTGTAACCAACAATGTAATCATCTTAACATGGAATAATATGTATGAAGTACATTTTTTCTACGTTAAAGTCTTTCTTGTAGAAAAGAAAAGTCGAAATAGATTGACATTTCAGCAAACAAAGCCTTGACTTTAGGCTATAAAATGGCTAACATATGCCTTGTTATGGAGTCATCAACTCTAAGTAACAATACTCTGAAACCATAGCAGACGACCATCCACTACTACAAACTCCATGAGCAACATGGGTTCTAACGGCCACCATCACAATGTCTCCGACCACAGTGTAGACATCTTAAACCAGTTTAAGAATACTGGTAATCCAGACCAACTCGATCCATACAAGCATCTCCATATTGTCCAAAACTCTGACGGCACCTTCACACGCACCCTTCAAGTACCTGAAGTGGAAGCTACACTCGATCCCAACTCTCCAACCAAGGTTCTCACCAAAGACATCTCCGTCAACCCTTCAAACAACACTTGGGTACGAATATATCTGCCACGAAAGGCGGTTGATTCACCTGTCACCGAAAAGCTTCCTCTTGTACTCTACTTTCATGGTGGAGGGTTCGTTCTCTTCAGTGCAGCCTCAAAACCCATTCATGATGATTGCTGTCAGATTGCTCGTGAACTTGATGTTATCGTTGTCTCATTGGAGTACCGTCTCGCACCGGAGCACAGGCTCCCGGCTGCTTATGACGACGCAGTGGAGACGTTACACTGGACGAGAAACGCCGACGAACAGTGGCTGAGAGAATGGGCTGACTACAGCAAGTGTTTTCTCATGGGCTCTAGTGCAGGAGGTAACATAGCATATCAAGTTGGCTTACGTGGATCTACTATAGTCGATGATCTTGAGCCTCTGAAGATCAAAGGGCTGATATTGCAGCAACCCTTCTTTGGTGGGGTCAAGAGGACTGAGTCTGAGATGCGTCTTGCAAATGACGCTATTCTGCCCTTGCCTGTTTGTGACCTCTTGTGGAACTTGTCACTACCCATCGGGACTGATCGTGATCACGAGTTTTCGAATCCAACGGTAGGAGGTGGGTCAAAGGAGTTAGACCACATAAGATCACTGGAATGGGCGGTGATGATCACCGGCAGCGATGGAGATCCATTAGTTGACAAACAGAAGGAAGTAGCTAAGCTGATTAAAGAAAAGGGCATACGAATTGCAAGTCATTTTGGGGAAGGAGGTAGTCATGGAGATTTCACGGAACCTCATAAAGCTATGGCATTCTTAATGTCCATGAAAGAGTTTATTTTGGCTGCAGTCAACGGGTAGAGCTGTAATGAATGAGACGTTTAAACTAATATATTAAGTTTACAAATTAAAATATTATTGTCAACCATATTGTTATATTTAACAAAAGAATCATTTGAGGGGACCGAATCTTCTATTCAATAAAATACCTTTTTTAACAATCCTGGTATTGTAAGTCTCTGTAATTAAGTATTTTATTTTATTTTATTTTATCTGTCATCCTGTCTCTTTATTTAAATTAAGCATTAAAGTCTCATGTTGCTTGTTCGATACTTGACTTTGGGTATGAAATAGTCTTAAATTTTTAGACCAATTATTTTATTACGTGAGGTGCTTACAAACCAGCGAAGAGATTAACCACTAAATTTACCCCAATTTAGACCCAAAAAAAAAAATTCTCACATTGCTTAAACCAATCCCTTGCTAGCATTGTAATTTAGTCATCACGAGTTAGGAATGGAACATATAGTTTTTTTTTTACACGGGAAAGAAAAACATGGAGACTAGTTCTGAGAATCGAATCCCTGACGCAGGGATCGAGGGTAAAGAGTTCCTCACTGGTCCCGGTGAAGCTCATCCAAAAGGCTCCAGGGAGGCTCGCGCAGTAAATGAAGGCCCGGCGTCGCGACCGTGGCTAGAGCTACCAAATGATCTGCACAACGGTTCCCCTCTCGAGGCGTGTGTGCCAAATGAACGTCCCAGTCACGACGAATCAAGTCGCGAATACCTGTCACCAAAACAGAAAGCTCAGTTAGATCAAAAGGGGAAGCCGAAAGAATATTAATGACCGCAAGGGAATCCACTTCCAGAAGCACGCGGCGATAACCCCAATCCCAGGCCAGAAGCAATCCCGAATACACCCCGTTGAGTTCCGCCAAGATAGGTGTGCCGACGCCAATGCGCTGCAAGAAGCCCCCGCACCAGTGCCCCTGACAGTTTCTAAGAAGACCGCCAGCAGAAGCTATAGCAGAGCCCAGGTGCACGGCCCCATCCGTATTCAACTTGACCCAACCATCGAGAGGAGGAGTCCACCCAACCAACGATCCCAAAGGCAGCCCCTGAGACGGAAAGAGAATATGTTCCAGGGCACGGGCTCTAATGATCGAATTCGTGTAAGCCATGACAATAGAATGCCCATTAGTAGGCCAAGTAAAACTCGGCTCAAAGATGCTGTTATTCCGCCAGTTCCACAAAAACCAACAGGCAACCCCAAAAATAGTAGCCCACGCGGCCTGTTGGACGTGTACATGATGATGAAGATTAAAGTGGAGCCATTGGTCAACCCCCGGACTAAAAAAATCTCCACCAACTATGGGAACAGGAAGGTGCTGCCAGAAGGACTTGACCCGAGGACAATCCCGTAAAACATGAATGATCGTTTCCTCCTGACCACAGGAGGGACAACCCGCCTCCATGGTCAGATGGCGAGCCACGTGTTCTTGATTAGTAAGCAACTTCCGCTTAGACACCAGCCAGAGAAAAGATCTGATGCGTTGAGGCCCCGCCCACTTCCATATGGCCTCCCAGTGACTATTGAAATCATCAGTATGGAATTGTTCAATCAGGTCGTAAGCAGCCACAACGGTAAACCGCCCATTCGAAGCCGGACCCCAGCTCAACCGGTCCTCCTCACCAGCGCCAATAGTGACCAACGCAATAGCCATGCAAACAGAAGCGGGGAGATTAGTTTGGAAGACTCGCCAATTCCATTGGCCATTGTCGTTGTGAAAATCCTGAAGAGTAGCGTACAGAAGACTCTCAGGGATGTCAGTCTGAGCCAGTAAATAAAGGGGTCCCCAATTAGCTAACCAGTGGTCCAACCAGAAGAGAATGCGTTGCCCATGACCAACTTGCCATCTAGCTCCTTGCCGAATGAAATGCCAAACGGCCGCAATCCCTCGCCAAATACTCGAAGCACCAGACCTCGCCAAGGTTTGAGGGATATGCACCATATCAACATTATATTTGGCCCGCAGAATCTGAACCCAAAGAGCCTGGGGTTTAGTAAGGACATCCCAGCTGAGTTTCATGAGGAGAGCATCATTCATCGAACGAATACGCTTTATGCCAAGACCCCCCGCCTTCTTGGGTTTGCAAACTTCCTCCCAATTGACCAGATGGATTTTCTTGGGATCGTCCTGCGGTCCCCAGATAAAATCCTCGTAACTTTTTCAAGATCGTCACACAGTTGACGAGGGAGGCGAACCGTTTGCATGGTAAAGATGGGAAGAGAAGCAATGACAGACTGAGTGAGAGTAACCCGACCGGCCAAAGAAAGCATACGAGCTTTCCACCCAGTCAACTTCTGCTGAGCGTTATCCAAAATATATTGGTACGTATTACGAGTCACACGCTCGTGTAATAACGGGACGCCCAAATATCACCCAAGATTGTTAGTTTGCGTAACCCGAAGGGCTTGGCTCAGGTGGCGCGCTGTTTGGGTCGGAACGTTCTTAGAGAAAAAGATCCTGGTTTTACTGAAGTTGATGCATTGCTCAGAAGCCCGACAAAAGTTGTCCAAAATCTGGGTGATTATTTGCATCTGCGCAGCAGTAGCTTCACCAAAAAGAACCAAGTCATCAGCGAAAAAAAGATGAGATATCGGAGGGCCCGAAAAACCCAAATGGATTGATTGCCACTGGCCGCAGGTAACTGCCCGCGAAATGAGGTGCCTTAACCGTTCCATGCAAAGCACAAAAAGATAGGGTGAAAGGGGATCCCCCTGATGAATACCGCGGGAGGGAGTAAACGGGTCAGACAATGTACCTTGCCAAGCAACCTGGAAAGAGACCGTAGTCACACACTTCATGATAATCCTGATAAGAGACAAAGGGATACCAATTTCCATTAAGGTATCATAGATGAACTCCCAGCGAATTCTATCGTATGCTTTTTCTAGGTCAACCTTCAATGCAAGATATCCCTTGTGACCGGTTTTCTTCCTCATCGAATGGATCACTTCTTGAGCGATGATGATATTATCAGTGATCTGACGACCTGGAATAAAACTGCACTGGGTCTCCTAAACGAGATAATCCATGTGAGGTTTTAACCGATTAACAATAATTTTAGCAAGCACTTTAGACATAACAGTACAAAGGCTAATGGGCTGAAACTGGGTGATGCTCAAAGGAGAAGGGATTTTAGGAATTAAAACCAAAATAGTTTGGTTTAATCCCCGTTCCCAGTGATCCTGATTAAAAATACCTTGAATCAAGTTGACCACTGTAGGGCCAACCTGGGCCCATTGGTTTTGGAAGAAGAGAGCATTAAACCCATCCACACCCACAGCTTTATTAGGATTGAGAGAAAAAACCGTTTGCTGGACTTCAGTAGCAGTGATAGGCTGCTCCAGATCGCGAATCCGGGCCAGGGAAAGGTGAGGAAAGTCACCAGAAGCGGGAAAAGGAGCACACTCAGCGGTATTAGGAATGTATAACTGGATGAAGAAGTTCCGCACTAGGGTGCGTAGTTGAGCAGGACCGGACACAAGCGTCCCATTGTTATCCAAGAGCCGAGTAATGTGTAACTTCTTCCGTTTAGCAAGAGTGACGGTATGGTAGAATTTGGTATTCCGGTCACCCTTAGAAATCCAATCACATTTGGCTCGTTGATGCCAAAAGAATTCTTCCTCACTCAACACTTGCAAAAGGTCGTTGCTCAACCGTTGTTCTAAATCCAACAGCGCGTCCGACGAGTCCGTCTACATCGCTCGCTGGATGCCATCCAGACGGGCTAGAAGACGTTTTTTCGATGGAAAATATGCCCAAAAACCTCGTGATTCCAACGCTAGAGGTGGCGAGCGAAACCCTTTAGGGATTTGCTAAAGGATTCATCCGCTGGCAGCCAATGTTCGGCCACCACTTCGTTGAAACCCGGATGAGTAAGCCAAGTGTTTTGAAAATGAAACCCAAAAGAATGAGACGCCCGAGGAGCAGAATTCGTGAGATGAACCAGCAAGGGCCGATGATCAGAGCCCAGAAAGGGAAGGTGTTGATTGACCGTGAGAGGAAAGGCTTGAAGTCAAGAAGTCGAGCCAAACATCCGATCTAAACGAGCTTGAGTCAAGCCACGACGCCAAGTGAATTTAGACCCCAAAAAGCTCAAATCATGGAGACCGCAGTGATGCACCCAATCCCTAAACTGATGGTTAACAATACGAGTGTGAGGGGCTCCCCCTTGTTTCTCCGAAGCCTCCAGTTTAGCATTGAAATCGCTCCCTACTAACCAAGGCTCCGAAGTAGTAGAACCAATCCATTCTAACAACCTCCAAAGAACCTTCCGGGTAATCTGTTGGGGACTGGCATAAACTGGCGTAAACGCAAAGGAAAGATTATCAAACCGGACCTTCGTGTGGATGAATTGACGATGAGCAATGACCACCGAGACTTCAATACCCTCCTTCCAAAGAAGTTAAATGCCTCCAGAAAAACCAGCAGCCTCCACTCTGAACGAGTAATCAAAGCCTAGATTCCTAATCACAGTATTGGCCCTCTGCCCACTAATACGAGGTTCAAACAAAACCAGAATGCCCGGGTGATACATACGTAAATAATTACGTAGTATGGCCTGGCTATTCAGCCCTCCCATGCCTTAACAATTCCATAAGAGGATAGACATCATGGACATGGCGTTGACTCGGGCATCAACACATCCGATTGAACGGTAACAATATCGGAGAGTGATCTCGAGCCGTTACTCTCCAAAACTTCCATTGTAAGAACCTCTGTCTCAGTAGTAGATGAGGGCCCCGCAGAGACATCGGGAGGCTCAGTAGGCGGCAATAAGTCGGGTGTCGACTCACCGCCTGCCCTAGCGGGAATAGGAACTTCCTGCATAGGGCAAGTGTCTGTAGATACACAAACTGGAGGAGTAATTAAATTAGTATCACAAATCATCTCAGAGTGCGAATCAAAAGTAACAGCAAGATGTGTGTCAGAAGTAGAGGGGATTAGGGGTACCTCGTTGTTTCTGATCTCACCTACCTGTGGACTAGGGGCAGCTGTCAAACAAGGGGTAATCACTGAGGATGCAGTGACCTTAGCTTTACCTTTGCTAGCAGCCCGGTTACGACGGTGACTAGAATGGGAAGAGGAGGCTCCATGCTGATCCTTTGAACATCGCATAGTAACCAAATCAGCCAAAGTCCAACGGGCCCCTGTCCCTGTCAAATCTGGCAGAACTGTTGCAGTCGTCTCAGTAGCAGTGTTCTGCTGGTCTGGCTCAGTTTCTGACAAGGCTGTAAACCTTGAACCACCCACTTGAATAGGTAATGGTTGTTTGCGCGTGGGACGTTGATGGGATCGTTGAACTGAGGCTGGAGGGGGGCGTCGTTGCACCACCATCCAAGGCCCGTAGCCGCGGACGCCGGTCACCGGCTGAGCGGCGACTGCTGGCTCCGCCGATGCGCGTGAAGCGGTGGGAGCGGAGTCTTGTCGCTGATTTGCTGGGGGGAGGGAGGAGGCGTCGGACTGAACCGAAAGACACTTGCTGGCGTCATGTCCTACCATGCCACACGAAAAACACACTGTCAGAAGACCTTCATAAACCACCATCACCGGCTCACCATCAAGCTCCATCGAGGAGGTTAAAGGGACGGTAAGATCAATATCAACAGCCACTCGCGCAAACCGACCGCGCTGTGTTTGCATGGTCGTTTCATCAATGCGAACCGTCTGGCCCACTTGGTTACCCAACGCGGAAAGAATCAGAGGATGATAACGAGAGATAGGCAATTCCGGGAACCTAATCCAGGTGACTGCTCTGGTAACCTTTCCTTGGGAGGGACGAAAGCTGGGCGTCCATGTCTGGACAGACAATGCATGCCCGTATATGACCCAAGGGCCATTGGTCAGAGCATTGAGATAGTCAGACTGATCGATGAATTTCACTAAATAATAATCATTGTCCAAGTCTATGATTTTCGTAGGACCTTTCGGCCGCCAAAGCAGAGCCAAACGGTTGCAGAGTACCTGGTAGCCAATCCTCTGACTAAGAAGTTTAATGACAACCGAGTGAGCCCACTGTTGGTCCAGCTTCTCCTTAAAAGGTTGAGAGAGGAAGACACCCTTCCCTTCTTCACCCGTTAGCTGGATAATGTCTCCTTCCACTATCGCAATCGGCTCTTCCACTGGCCAAGCATGGGACACAGGTTCCACGTCCACCGTGGAAGTACCTAATACCGCACTATAAGAAGGTTTAGGGTCCGGTGGAGGATCCTCGTCACGCGCACGAACCCTAACCTTCTTGGGGAGATGGCCGTCAGGCAATAGGGAAGCCATGAACCCCACGAAAAGCAACGAGAAAACCAGAAAGCTCTTGACGACGAAGATGAATAGTACACAAGACGAGAGAACTTTAGTAGGTATCTTTAGGTAGGCTGTCCAAAATTCATTGAATAATTGCGTGGGGGCACCCATCATCCTCTTTGATTTCACCAAAGAGTGGAACGCATAGTACTATTAGTTGGTATACTCGAAAAAATTACTGGAAAATGAAATTAATATACATCCTTAACTTCTGCGTGAAGTTGGCTGAAATGTTGACGAAATAGACGTTTAAAAGAACTAGAACGACCATGTGATAAGACTTTGGCAAATAACATAAAAGAGTCCTTGTGATATACTTAATTATTCATCTTAGCCCCTGTGTTTTTAATTCGTTCATCTTAGCTTCTGTGTTTTGAAATCTCATTCAAGATACCCATTTGAGTTTTTTCGAACAAAATTACCGTTGGATTATTTGAATACAGATTTTTTTTCTTATTTTGTCTTATACAGATTTCCAAGGGTAATTTTGTCCGAAAAAACTTAAATGGGTATCTTGAATGAGATTACAAAACACAGGAGCTAGGGTTAACGAATTAAAAACATAGGAGCTAAGATGAATAATCAAGTATATCACAGGGGCTCTTTTATGTTATTTGCCATATTGTATCCTGCCAAATCTGCAAAGCAAGTTGCCCCAAATTAAATTACATTGACCAATTCATCATCTTAATTTTCTGCATGGAAAAGTACTTTTCATGATACATAAATAGATACCCTAGCATCTATCAAACTGTTCAATCATTAAGACACGATCAATTATAATTTGTTTCCTAAATTAGTAAGTACAGTATCCAAACTAATGGTACCTTCAGGTTTTATTAACTTGAATGAAGCTGATCTAGAACTTTATCCGATTCTAGCTAATTGGTTTTTTTAACACTCAACTTTTTTTTAGTGGCCTATGAGCACCAAGTCCATAATTACCCACTTGCTATTTAAGATTGCCTTCACTTCATTATTTTCCCGATCGAGCTGCATGAATGCATTGAAGCTGATAATTAAACCTAAATATCATGCAAACTGATCTATAATCCACGCACACACACAAGGGGAAGATATAATTAATTGATTGACTGCACTGAAGAAAAACTAATGTTGTCATATTTATTTCGAGTGGCCAAAAAGTCTTCAAAATAGAAAGCTACAGTAAGTTGCTGAATCTTTACTTGGATAATGCAATATCATTGGTGGGACATGGTTAAGTAGTTTCCATTTTCAACAAAGACGGTTGGGTCATATGGGTTGCATTAATTCTCAACGCGGTCTTCTTCCGATGAGAAGATAAGCAAAATTTAAAACACTTCTAAATTATCTTACTCAGCCTCTCATGGTGCTCTCTATATTAACCCCTTCTACGACCCTCCATTTCTTGCCAGAGTCATCTTTAGTTGTACGTCTAAGCATTGGCAGCAAAGATGACTTCTAAGTTGTTTCTTGTTTTTCTACTTGGTGCCCTAGTTTTCACTATCAATGCTAGGAAATTTGTGAATGAAAAGGGTTCTGTTGAGGAGCAAAAGAACTTCTTTCGCCGTGGTGGTGGTGGACTTGGTGGAGGAGGTGGTGGTGGGTTTGGTGGTGGAGGGGGTTTAGGAGGTGGGGGTGGCCTTGGTGCTGGCGGCGGAGCAGGATTTGGAGGTGGTGCTGGTGGAGGAGCAGGAGGTGGTCTTGGAGGAGGTGCTGGTGGTGGTGGAGGTTTTGGAGGGGGTGGCGGTGCCGGAGGAGGCGTAGGTGGTGGTTCTGGATTCGGAGGAGGAGCAGGATTTGGAGGCGGTGCCGGTTCTGGTGGTGGTCTAGGTGGTGGAGGAGGATTTGGAGGAGGTGGCGGAGGTGGACTGGGTGGAGGAGCTGGTGGAGGGTTTGGTGGTGGTGCGGGTGCTGGTGGTGGTTTTGGTGGAGGCTTGCCTTAAGTGATTGTCAGTGTTGAAGCAATAAGTTGAACGATCAGTTGGTTATCAAGTGTTGTTTAATTAAGCTAAGCTAAGTTTGATTGTCTTAATTTTATGCAAATGTTAATAAAGAAATTAAAAAATTAAAATTCTATATACATATTTTTTTGCGTTTCTTCCTATGTACATAATAGTCTTAGGTAATTAATTAATTGGCAAGGGAAGGGAACTCACTTAAAAAATATATATTATTACAATGATCAATTATTATGAGGATCGTAATACGCTTCTATTAAGCACAAGTGTAACAATTGGTGCATGCAGATATAAAATTATTATTATTCCTCTGCTGCATATATATATATAGATGTATCCATCACCTTCAAAATTTAGTTAAGGATCCAAAAACTGGTATTGTGAAAGTTGTTAGGTTCGATGATACATCTCGTACATAATATATATATCAAATATATGTAGCGGAAATAAAACGGAACCTTAAAAAATAGATCTTCTCATGCATATAGATATAGAAAAATAAAAATATGAAATGTAAGATGTTTAAATACTTTTATGATGATCTCTTTTGTTCTTTAATCTTCTCTGCATTGAGTTGTCATAAATTATACAACGATAAATCCAGACCGTCTCTAATGAAAGTCCACACAAAGATAGAAGGATGAAACTTCACTGGGAGATGGCTAGAATTCTTTCTTTATGCTAGTAAAGACAAGAACTCTTGAGAGAGTTACAGAGAAAAACTATGTAAGAAAAAGAATCTTTCTTTTTCACTTGTGTCTTACATAAATCTAAGAAAATCATCTCTATTTTTTACACCATTCGGCCTTCTATAACTCTATCACTAATGGAAAGTTACGGGAAGCTAATGGTCGTGAATATCATGCAGTAATGGAAGTTACAAGAAGTTAATGACTATGAATTGCATGCTTTAATAGAAGCCCACAACACTTGTTTCCAATTCATTCCATGCAACGTTTTTTTACCACAATCACATTGCGATATAATCTAGAAACACTTTCTTATATCTTGAATCACTATTCAAGACTATTTTACTCATCATTTGAATCTTTTATGTGTGTGACCCATTAACTTTCCGATTATGTTGACTATTTGAATTTACACTTAATTCTAATAAGGCAAATCATTAGATTGAGGATATTAGACCTTTTAAATTAAACGCCAGATTGTTTCTCTATTTAAGGAACATACCATCATATATACTACCTTCTAAAGTCAACACATTTACGGAATTGAGTCACGATGAGTTGTATATTATTGCTTTACATTATTAGAACTTGTAGGTGTGATTCCAATCTCAACTTTACGTGAACATCATTAACACTTTTTTTGGTTAGCCCCAATTTCTCCTTCGGCCTATGTATACTTTGTCTAATAAATTAATCATTGTTCATAGATTTCCATTATTACGTTTGATGTGATGTGACTTCAACTTTACTTTGAAATTAAAAAAAAATGAAATAGAACTTGAATAAAAAATTAACTGAGACAATTATAACGATGAGGACATGTTTCATAAGTAAAAATTGGGTGATGAAAAGAATGGTTCATATATTGGAGTTATTTAGAACAGTGAAAATTGTTATGCGGCTGTCATCCCAATGTAGCTAGCTTTTGCAATGTGCCTGATAACAAAAGTTAGCCCTCCCATAAACTTCATGCAGCTTCTTCTTCCTGTATTCTTACAGTACACCATCACTTATATGCGACTTGCTTGCCAAATTCTAAGCGCTATTTTTTGCGGGTATGCATATATGTATATATATAATTTTAAAAGCTATTTTGACACTATTCAATGTGACAATGGTTGGTGTTATGTAAGTGCAATATGGTGACCTAATTCTCACAAATTGAAACTAATTAGCTAGTTTGAAAAATATTAATATTTTTTGGTTAACAATACGTCAGCCATGCATGAAGCATAAGAAATAGATATCTTAGCATTTTGCACAATTAACAAATGCACGCAATTGCAAAAAGGAAACTACTAAAAGATTCTAGGAATTCTTTCTTGTCTTAACATCTGTGGACTACCCAGGAGCTACATATTATGTATATGTTGGTTTAGGCCGCCTTAGGGGCAATTAGTTAGTAATAATTTTTGTGATATAATTATTTAAAGAACTATTTATCTTATGTGTATTTGTTTAATTAACTGATGTATAAGATAAAATATATGTTATAAATGCACATTGTAAATCAAATTATGATTAAACTATAATTATTGTATTTATATATTATTTCTAAATTATTTTTAGTCGTTGTTCTATTAAGAGTAGACAATAATAGAGTAGAAAGACTAGCACATTTTGTGGTTTTTCATTATAAAGAATAAAGTATAATGATATTTAAATAAGTGTGTAAGTATTTGCTAGAAAATATGTTTATTGAACTAACTTGATATTAGAATTCTATTTAGGACATTCCTTATATGTCTATAGAAATTTCCCAAAGTATCTCATACAAGAATTGTTATGTTTTAATACTACTTATGATCTATCCTAGTAAAATGTAACTTATTTAGTATTGACCGGATGTAACATGAATTATATGGAAGTAGTTGAATGGTTAATATAAGATTCATTATCTTAAAGTAATTAGAAAAAATATTTTGTTGTTCTCAGTTATTATAGATTCTAGAAATCTTTGGTCAAGGTGAAATGACACTTTGAAAATAATTTTTAAATGTTATTAATATAATCAATTAATAATGATAGAGAACTAATATAATTGGAATCACATGAAGTAGACATTAATTTTATTCTCTATGTTTAGTCATCATATTATATCACAAAAAGATTGAATAATTCGAAAATTTTAAGTATAAAAAGGTTAGTCAAAACTACTTTTATATACTTAATATCCAAATAGTTGTGATGTGTTGCTAGACGTCAATATTGATTTATAGATATAAATTATTTAATTAGAGTTAAAAATAAATTAAAGGAATTTAATTTATCTAATCTTAAATATAATTTAGAGTCATAATTTATATTTGTTGCCTGTATATTTAGCAACCTAATGTGTTGGATCGTGTACGGTCCGAGTATTCACAATACACTGCGAAAAAGACCATACAACAACATGAAGTATGTACGAAAATACCAAGGATGTACGAAAATACCTTATTTCCGTGTATAGGTCACTTCTTTTTCGGATTCCAAGACACTGCAAACGCGAATGCTCTCTACCGATATCCACACGAGTATGCACGATCCGGGCTGCGGCTGTGGTGTGCTAGCACGTCCTGAAACTCTTTTCGAATGCCGCACGATTTTTCTCTCGGATGGTGGCTAGGGTTTCGTGACAATTGTGTCTTACTTTTTAATGAGACCTAAGCTTCTCTATTTATAGAGAAAACCTAATCCCATTGAAGCCCAATAAGTTTCGGCCCATTATATC
>JANKOD010000005.1:18998813-19009293 GCA_026284645.1 Erythroxylum acuminatum | reverse complement strand
ACGTCAATCATGATCTATGATTATAAATTGTTTAATTAGGGAATTAAAGATAAATTAAAAGGAGTTTTAATTTATCTTATTCTAATTATGAATTAGAATTATAATTTATAATCACGACCAACATATTAGAAACCTAATGAGTAACACATAAAAAGGTCTATAAAGGAAAAAGTGAAATTTGAATTAAGTTGGACTTAATTGAGAAGTTTTATAAACTTTAATGGTCAATATGTGATATTTGATCTTATAAGGATTAATTAATAATTATAATTAAAGTTTGACTTTAGTTGTAATTTAAATAAAATCCAAGGATATAAAAAATAAGATTTTTCATATAAAAGGAAAAATTAGAAAAATGGATGCTAGCACTTCTTACAAATTTTCCTTTCAAATTCGATTTGAGTTTTCTCTAAATAGATATGTGGATACTATTAGAAGTCGGGCAATTGAACGGCTCGTAGAATTGATAGTTTCGAAGAAACAGAAAATTGTAACAAGAAATTGAAACAGGTTAGTAGTTTTTATCAATTTCTTGTTTTATGTTTCTTCATAAATTATGTTAAAGTTGATTCTATGAAAAAAATATATAATATTTCCATTGCGCTAAGATTTATCTTGCATAATTTTTCCAATAGTATGAAGCTATCCTAGTCTCACTCGGATAGCATCATACTTGGATAATCATAACAATTTGTCCGCAGAAAATGCGAGATATATGGTCTCAGTTCTCGTAATCTTCTTGGTTGGTAGAATCCTGTCCCAAGTTGCTTCTAACCCATTTCAGGAGTGGACCAACTTGAACTCCTCATGTTAGTCTCAATAGTCATTAGTTTTAGTACTCCAATATCCCCCGTCATTCCAGGAACAACTGATGTAGTTATTATCTACTCCAATCGCATACACTACCAACTGCTTAATGTGGTCGTTATCCATTTTCCATGTTGACTCTTCCACTTGCGTTAGTGGTTATTCAACCAACGTCAAATCTTCAAAACGCAACTTGTTTTACTAACCAATTAATATGAGAAATCAGAGTCAACGCCTTACACTTAGACATCCATTAGTGAGTGGTCTCACCATCATGTGTCATAAATAAGGTTTCAAATTGCCAATTATTCCTGTGATACTGTAATTGTAATAACAATACATTCACTACAAGAAACAGATTGTTTGCCGACGGAAATTATCGACGGAAAACGTTAATAAACTGTCGGTAACTAAATTTTGCGACATTATTCACCGACGAAAAAATCTGTTGTAAACTCGGCTGTAGGTAAATTTGCTGACAAAACTTCGAAACCATCGGAAAATATCCATACGGAATATACCTTCCATCGGTATGTTTACCAATGGTAAAACTTGTTATCGTCGGTAAATATACAGACCGGTAATGTGAATCCGTCGGTGACTCTACAGTAAAAATAGTAAATATTTCAGATTGTATAATACCAACTGTCGGTAAATATGATTCACTATGCCGACGGGAAATTAAAATTCCGTCGGTGAGGTAATGTATTCATATTCATTTTTTCCGACAATTAATCACTATCCATTGGTAAATATCACTAACTGTACCGATGGAAACTAAAATTCCATCGGTAAGTACCGAAAATAAGTTGCATTTTTTACGACGATTTTTCATAAACTACCAGTAAATATGACTTACTTTACCGCCGGAAACTAAAATTATATCGGTGAGTACCAAAAATAAGTTGCATTTTTTACGTCGATTTATCGTAAACCGTCGATAAATATGACTAATTATATCAACGGAACTTGATATTTCGTCAGTGACTCTAACATAAAGGTATTAAATTTTTCTTTTTAAAATCACGATATTAAATTTTATTTCATAATCTTATGAATTATGCATAATTTCAATTGTTACAAATAATGTGTGCATAATTTTTTGAATTTTTTATATTTAATTTGTCTTAACATAAAGTTTATTGATCATATAAAGTTAAAATTTTCTTCATTGATAATAAAAACATTAAATTGTACATAAATTTAAACCAAATGACTATAACAATCTTATTGTCCTAGTGACCGCGGATGGTCTGAGTCTTTACCCCTCCCCTTCAACTGCTCCATGTCATTTTGGAGCTTAATCATGTACTCCATCGTCTGTTTCAACTGACTTGTTAATGTCTTCATTGTGCTCTCAAGCTGATGGATATGTTCCATTGTTGGCCATCTACTTGATATTGTTGTATTGGACGTAGAAGAGTGCAAATAACATGTGTTCGCAAATGAGCCTAGCCCGAAGATCCTTCTACGACTATCCTTACCACCCACTGCATCAAAATATGCTTGACTCTCATCAACATCTTGTTTTCCCTCAAACTGTCGTTGAACGCTTTCTTGTATTTGTTCCTATTAGGAGGCAATGCTTATATTAGTAAGTGATAATCATTAAGAATGAATATGAAAGCATAAATTTCACATATATTAAGTTCTCTACATTGGCTATTAACGAATGCCACACCGTCATGCTTCTTAGTGTGAGAATGTAAAAGTAGCTGACAGGGTGTAGGTCTTATGCCATAGACTTTTCTTACATAACAATAAAATGTTCTAATTAGTTAAACTATAATTTATAAAAATTTTGGCAAAGTCTCCTCTATTTTTATGATATTACCCCCTATTAAACAAAGAAAATAACTCAGCACAGTCATATAAGGTACCAGACATTTATAACATGATCATTATCCATAATGCAGATATTTTCATTCAACATTCACGCATCAATTTAAGTTGAATTACAATAAAGTTATAAATTAGAATATAAGTGTAAGATTTAGATACTTATAAGTCTCTCTGTATGCTCGTGGTAGGTAATTGATCCTCCTGTATATACAGGAAGACTCTCCCCCTGGTCCTCCACGTCTGTTGGTCGAGTTATACTTTGAGATGAATATTGCCTCAGGTGATATCCAATACTCCTACCAACGACTCCATATGCCATCAGAAATATATAGCGGTTGTACACCAACCTTGTGTATCGCATCAATAAAGTCGCGATAACGTGTACAAGTTTACCTCTCCCATAATTGATGTATGACCCCGTCGATACCAAAATCCCAGAAAAATTGTTTCTGAAATAAAAGATAAAAATTCGATAACTTATAATATAATAATATTTATCTAATTAATGTATACAAATCAATGAAAAAAGAAAATTATGAATTATTGTATCTCAAACTCCTGAAAGTAAAATGCCTTTGTGACCTGAGAGATTTTCTTCCATACATAACCCTCAGGATTAATCATCTCCTTAAATGTAGATGTCATATTTATGGAACACGGTCCAAACAATCAAGTAAAATTTTCTTAGCTAAATATAATATTTTATAGCATTTATAATTACTATATAATCAACTCTACTAATCAATGACATATAATTTCTTATTTATTGTTATGTTAAGCAAACATGCTATTATCAAGAGAACAATATAATAATCTATATTTCTTGTATAATAAATTAAACCACTCCAATAATTTTCGACATACCACCATTAAACTAATAGTTTCTTTCTTTTCATAAATTAAGTAATAGTTCAATGTTCTTTTATCTATCTTAGCACTCTTGTCGTTATAATGAGATTTTCTTATCACTTACGTGAAGAATAATAAGTTGCCAATCAAATTTATTTATAAGGTTGTGTCACTACATTTTAAGTACTCTTTTAAATTTGTATGTATGGTAAAAGGAAAGGTTATTTATATCGTAAGAGGAAATGCCACTAGTTTAACCTTACTCAAATAAAATTTCTTAATTATAACTTTTGCATATTTAGTTTGTCAAACACAAAATAATCTTTAACTTAATCTCCCTGTGAAAGAATTAATGCAGTTCTTAAATTACACATCTCAAATTCTTCGATGCTTACTTAAAATTTATTATCGTCTTTACTAATGATCAATATATCATAAACATGCTAGGAAATAATGACCTTTCTATTATTTTCATTAACTAAAATTCAAAAACCCGTCGTCATATATTGAAGATAAAGAGAAGACTTTCTTACCTAGACGTTAACCGTCAGAGAAGACAACGCTCGTCACCGGAGACGCAGCAGCTACACGGAGGACACACAGTCAACAGTGGATAGAACAGATCTGGAGGAGGGAAAGGAAGCAGCACGCAGGTGCGAGAGGGGGGGAAGGGGACGGTTGGGAGGCTTATAACCTAACCAAAAACGACGTCGTTTGGTTTAAATAACAAATCCTTCAGCCACTAAGAAAACGACGTTGTTTTCTTTGTCTACCGAATGACGTCGTTTTCTTGCGTGCAGCTTTAACTTATTAAGTTAACTGAAACGACGTCGAATGGTTTAAGACCAAAAAACAATGTTTCGGTATATTCTAAAACATTATGTCCACAATCGAAACAACGTCGTTTAGTCTTGAACCATACGACGTCGTTTTAAATCTGAAGCAAAATGTTTTATAGTAAACACATTTTGTTGCTGAAGGCTTGATCAACGTAACAAAACGACGTTGTGTGGTAACTTTGCAAAAGGACATCGTTTACATAAAAAGTTCAAGGAGGGACGATGGAGGACGACGCACAATTGCCGACTATATTACCGAATGAAAAGTCCGTCGATAACTTTCCCTTTATTTTTTGCGCCTTTTCCATTTTCCTAACAACTTTACCGACGGATGTAATAAAACCATCGGTATTCTTCGTTTTCTTTTTCGTCGGTATTTCTTACTTTTCTTGTAGTGATTATAATAAGCTCAAATAGTAATTATACAACTTTTCAAATTGAAAACTATGATATGAAATGTAGTAGAACATATAAATCTTAACTGGAATTCTTGATATCTGGTGTTATTTTTCTATTTTGTTAGGTTTGTCTTATTCAGATAATAGAATTGGATTAATGATCCAGATCTAGAGCATCAACATTCGCTTCTATACAAATATTCCAGAAGCAAAACATATTTTGTAATTGCAGAAGAGGCGAATTATTGGTGGCATTTTAAGCATGCTTTTCGTTTGATTTGATTAAAAGAAAAATAAACAAACCCTAATTAACGTCACAGATGCTGGCGTTAAATTTGAAATTTTAAGCGTAGTACAGGACAACAAGAATGCCTCCATACTGCAGCATGTCAGATGAATAAGACAAACTAGGAAACAAGATTATGCTTGTCCACCAGCCACGATAGAACCCAGTGACTCTGTTTTGTTCATATTTAAACTTCCCATTATCATATGACCCAAGAAGAATCTGGGTAGGTCAGCATTCCACACCGAATGGCACAAAGTCCCTGAACAGAATAGGGAAGACCCGGCACTTAATTTCGAAGTCCGAATTCTCTGTCTAATATTATGATGTCTTATTCTGTATCACAAATTTGAGCTATTTATTTTTGTGGGTCCCGCATAAATTAACACGAGACCCACATAAATGAATGACTGATATTCATGGGAACACCACAATATTAAATAGGTGATCCTGTCCCTTCATTTTGAGAAGGAAATCCTAACAGCTTAAGTTGACTTCGTCCCAACTCACTCAATTTTTTCTTCTATGTTCCCACAACAAGAACTATTTATATTTACCTGTTAGAAGAAGTAATTAATAATTAAAACTAAAGATCAGGTGGATGAAATGTAAGTTGCAATAGAATTCTTGATGAAGAAAAGGAATTAAGGAGATTTTGTGGTACAAAATAATCTTCTAATGAACCATCATTAACATAATCATCAGTATCTCTGCTATTCTCTACACATAATTCCAATGACAAATCCTCAAGACGCAATGAGCTTTCAGGCTCTTGCTCATTAACTATCAGTGAATCTGAAGATTCGTTTGCCAAGACAATAGTATCGATGCTGTCGTGGAAAGACTTGTTGGATTCCTCAATTTCACTGCTTCTTACAGTAATCCAATCATCTTCCCAAGTCCAATTGGAAACATTTGAAACTATTGACATACTACTTCCAGTTAATCTCCTCATCCTCTCTGCCGGAGAATTCGAACAACCTCCACCATCAGGACTCTCCAAGGAGTCCATTGAATCCCAAAATCCATGATCAAGCACACAACTTGGAGAATTACTCCTGGTGAATTCTCCAACTTCTTTGGAGCAGAACTGTACCTCAGACTCATCAAGAAATGGATGTTCAAGCAATTCTTTAACATTCCATCTCTCTTTTGGATCTCTACATAGACACTTGCTTAAAAAATCCTTACCCTGATCCGAAAACCAGCTGGGAAAGTCCGGTACTTCATTGGAGAAGCCAATTTTGTACAAGGCTGAAACCGGGTCACTTAGCTCCGACCAAGGGTTTATCCCAGTTGCCATTTCAAGAATTGTGCAACCAACAGCCCAGACATCAGCAGGAAACTTTTGTTCTTCTCCACGGGCCACCTCTGGTGCCATGAACGCCGGTGTACCGGAAAATGTTGACGTGAAACTTCTGTTGTCCTCTACATATCTAGCACAACCAAAATCAGCAATCTTGGCTCCGTCTTTGTGGATCAAAACGTTCTGACTCTTTACATCACAATGAATCAACCCATTAACGTGCAAATAATCCAACCCTCGCAAGATGTCTCTCGTGTATGTCCTTATCACAGGCTCATCAAGTTGACCACCACTCCTCTTAATCACCTCCTGAAGCGTCCCGCCGGGGACGTACTCCATGCAGAGATTGTACGTAGCCATAACACAGTTCTCATCTCTGATACAAAAACCATTGTACTTGACTATATAAGGAGAGCTCAACTGGGAGAGAATACACTGTTCCTTCTGCAAGAGCAGGGAGTTAGAGAGGTCGACGGACTTGAGGGCAAAGAGCTCGCCGGAAAAGACAGAGGTGGCTAGCCAAACGGTGGCGGTTGAGCCACGGCCAATGATAGGGCCTCTAGTCCACTCCATATGCTGAACAAATAAGTAGCGAGTAGAGAGAGCAAAAGCAGAAGCTTATTGAGAAGAGGAGAAAGGAGTTTTTGGGTTTAGCTATATCATATGGAATACGCATTCTATATATATATAGATTTGACTTTACGAGTTGTGACAAATGTACACAAATATCACAAATCTAACAACCTCATACATTGTTCTAACGCTGGGCCGATTGCGTGACTTGTTGGGTAATTAATTACTTAGGGAGGAGAAGTGTGTCCTTCCACGTGGCAGGAGGAGAGTTGGGGAGGGGCTTGACAGCTTGGCCGCCGATGGGCGGTGAGTGGCCCAACTCCAATGAATGGGAAAAAGCCACCGCACATGAGGACATGTGGGCACGTGACGGAGGCGTGATTAATGGTTTGATTAGATTAGTTTAGATTAGATTAGATTAGATTAACCCAAGGAATATACTTTTGTTCCTTTATACAGTCTAGAGAATGCGGCGCCAAAAAGACTTACCCTGGCTTATCCATCCATCAACAAAGCCGCGTGCTTTCCGACAGGCCTCCGCTTGCTATTCGTTACTTGTGATTCAAACCGCTTTTAGATGGGATGGGAAGACTCTACTTGGCTCATACTTTTTATCAGGTCTCTTCAGTTTTTATTTAATATTTAAACATTTTTTATGTTTTCTTAATTTTTATTCGCTTAATTGCTGATTTTACGAAATTTCCGACGCTAATTATTGTTTAATAGTTTTGAACAAAGGAAGTAGAAGGATAATGATTGTTTGTTTTCCTATAAGATTTACATTTTAAGTGAACTCACCTTCTAATCAGACTATTATATGAAAAAAGGGAAATGTTTAAAAATGTAAACCAACCAAAAAAACGCGTATGAACTGTCTGTCAAGTGCCTCAAGAACCGGCGAAGACCTCGTGAAGAACGAAAGCAGTGGGCATCTAATTAGACTTGGAAAAGTAAGAACATACATGGTCAAAGAGGTTACTTTCTCTCAACTTCCAACTGGGTTTCCAGCAATCAAGTGATGGCGCTAACAATTAAAGTGCATTAGAGTGAGTCTCAAGTAATTCCAAGATAAAAAAGTTAATACAAGATCAGTTCTCCTTTCACTTTCCATGTAATCTTGTTCCCCTTTTGACGCGGCCAAGGGGGCAGCTTTTTTTTAATACATCTCAGACTCGCCAAAAGAATACCCACCAAGGCTTTGTGAAATAAAGAATCAATCTTAACTGTTCTTTTCATATTTGGAACTGTTGCATGCGAATGAGTTTTGATATCACACTTAAATAATTAAGACATCGGTATCTACCCAAGAATGTGTACTTACCATCCGCGTTCGTAAGTCATAGTTTCTAATCCTTAGGAATATAGAGAAAGTCATGAAATTGAATTGATAAACAAATAATGTAGTCGAGGATCATAGTGGGTTAAATGAATAAAAGAAAAGGAAAAGAAATCGTAAAAATTGAAAAACTTTGCTTTCACAGTTGTTGAGTTTGACTTTCAAATTTTTGTCTTAGGTAATTTAGGGGTTGACCCATTTAATAATTGGTAATGATTACTTGCTCTCAACTGAAATTTTTATTGTTATATTCCGTGAGCCTTTTTTTTTAGAATTTAAAAAATTCATTAAAGAAAATAATGAAGTGTACATCTTGGAAAGGGTCTCTCCTGTGTGAGAAAACAACTAGGTACACTAAATATCCTGTTGAGACAAGACAATACAGCAACGTTCAAAAAGGAAGAGAAATGTTTGATGTCGTATTACAATTAGGGTAGAACAACTCTCCTCTTTCTCGAACATTCAAACATTTACTCGATTTGGGAAGAGGAAATCGACGCTCTGGAGGCGAGACTCTGCGAGCCAAAGTTTTATTTAACCTAGAACTTGAGATTTGGTAGCATCTATAAGTAATCACTACTAATCCTTAACTACATGGGGTATGTTACCCATATTTTACTAGTTGTCAATTCAATTTTCAAAAACTAAAGAAATCCAGGATCACTCCCCAATTTATTTTTAAAATTTCATAAAATTTAAATAAGTTTTAAATATGATTTTATTAAAAATAAAGAATGATACACGGGATAAAATTTTCCATTCTTTCAAAACTATGAATTTTCCCTTTAATGTATAAAATATGTATAATAGAGTAGATCCTTCAATAATAAGTATAATAAATAATATCTCTCAATTACAATAGAAAATTATCTAAATATGGTTTGTAACTATAAAATATATTACATCTATGTCTTAAAAATTACTAGTGACTATATCTTAATAGTTGTAATTAACACCTTACATTGATCTTAGTGAATCAATCAACATTAATTTGATAACAAAATACTAATGTCGACCGCTAGTGAGATTTTCTGAGAATATCAACAATATGACTAATCATAGATATGTGGAAAAGAGTAACAAAGCCATTATCAAAAACTTCATGGATTGAGAGACATTTCATCTTAATATGTTTAGTACGCTTGTAAAATATAGGATTTGCCACAATTTGAATGACACTTCTAATGTTAACATACACGGGAATATGACTAGATTGTGGATAAACCAATTTAAAGAGTAAGCCATGAAACTAAGTAATTTCATAATATGCTAATGGCATAGTAAGATATTCAACCTAATTTGAGGATTTGGAAACTCTTTTCTTATTTTTTACACTTTGAAGAATTAATACATCATTTAAGCATACACACTAACTTGTTGTAGAATGTCATGTGTCAGTGCAACCAACCTAATCAAACAAGCTTCTAAATACTCTTGTTGTTAATTTTAAGGTTACTGTGTTTACTTTTCATTCAATAAGGAGCATGAAAATGTTTGAAATTGTAACATGTTTCTTATTTATATTTATTTTAAGTATTAAAATGAATTTTATGAGTTGAGTTGAAGTTTGAAGGATCATGGAATATAGTGAATTAATTTATAATTTGATAAAAGTAGCTAAATTTCTAACAATTTGATCAACTTTACAGTTAAATGAATGATGTAGAATCTTGACTAATGTTTGGGTTATTTAATATTTTCTCAAAATTACTTCTTATTTAAGTCAAAAGTAATGGAATTGATTTGATTAAGGATATACAAATGCTTAACTGTGGGAGAATTTGATGTATGTTAATTGCACTATGTTTTTGGTATAATTTTGAGAGTATTTAACTTAGATACTTAATTTAGCTTACATTTTATTTATAAAAACTTATGTTAGCTCTTCATTGAAGAAGGAATGAACTTGGATAAATTGGAGCCAATTTCAACAAGTTTTAAAGTGATTTTAGAGGAACATGGTTTGAATATGGCTCCAGGTTCACCAGCATAACACCTGCTCGGTAGCTAGACCTGGCAAAACGGGCGGGTCACCCGTTTATCCGCCCGTACCTGCCCTAACAGTCCAGGTATGGGTTGGTATGTTTTTTTACCCGATTCATATTTACCCGTACCCGACCCACCCGTTGATTTTGCAGGTGGGTCGGGTCCAACCCGCGGGTACCCGCAAATTTTTTTTAAAATAAATAAATATATATATATATGTAAGTTATTAGGCATACAACCGCAAGTCCCCTTCTGCAT
>JANKOD010000005.1:18961796-18979080 GCA_026284645.1 Erythroxylum acuminatum | reverse complement strand
TTAATGAATTATTATTTTATATTTTCAGTGGGCCTCAAGGAATTTTTTTAAAACTATTATCTTATGCATTTAGCGAGATTATTATTTTATCCCATTGGCCCAAGTCGGGATCAGAGAAAATTATTATTTAATTGAGATTATTAATTTATCGAATATTCATTTATCGAAGTTTTACTGTATGTGGAAAACGAAGAGAAACCAAATAGAGGACAAACCTGGAGTCACAAAAAAATCACAGTAAACCTTGAAGACGAAGACATAGCGCGGCGAGGAGAAAAAATTGTTTTAGAGTAGAAGAAAACCTGTTGTGAAAAATTAAGGAAACGTAATTTTCTGATTTCCGTAAATTTATTGTCGTTTCTTTAATTTTTAAAACGCCGTGACACAACAAACCTAACCAAATGTGATTTAATAGAAAATTTCCTTTTTAATAAAAACCACAACCAAAAACGGCAAAAAAAAAAAACGGGCCTTAGCTCTAACTATTGGTGGATAAGTTATTTCTTGCTTTGAATTAAGGTCAACATATTTAGCTCTAACACTAGCTTGATTGCCCATCAACCTCTTATTCACTAAAATTTACGTTTAAGTTGACATGGAATGAGATTAGCATACCGCCAAAATTAATGATAGATTTAGCATTTAACTTAAGTAAAGGTTTGAATTTAATATATAATTTATTCTAAATAATCACGATTATTTTACTAATCAAAATTTTTATAAAACATAAAAATACAAAGTTAAACTCATATAAATTAATGTATTTTTCACTAATTCAATATATGGTTGTTTAATTATATTTTTATATAATTTTGTTTTAGTCATAGTTAAGAATGCGTATCTATTTTGAAATAATAAAAATATTTTTATTATTTAAAAATATTTTATTGTCTTCGAAATACTAAATAAAGACTTTCTATTAATTTTTTGATGAATTATTTTAACACTGATGATTATGTAATTGATTATTAAATATGCAACACAAAAATGTATGACTACTTGGCATAACTTTAATAACAAATTTATTAAAATAGCTAGACAATCAATTTTAAAATAGTTTTAATGTCATAAAGTACAATAATGCATAAAACTAGAAGTGAAGCTCATTTAAAAAAAACTATTTTATTATCTTATTTTTAATTTATGTTTATAATCTTTTAGGTATGGGACAAAACTACTACTTTTGATATGAATAATTTAATTTCTACTAAAAATTGATTTCAAAATTATTTTGTCTTTTTATGTCAAAAATCATATTCATTTTAAGAAATAAAAACTTTTAATGGTCTAATTTGAAGAGTAAAACTTACTTCTAAAAAGAAAATTTTAACACTTTTACTTTTGAATAAATTTTAGTTAAGTAAATATTTCTAAAACTTTCATTTATATAAATAACCGAAACTTAAAAAATTCTTTCAGTCTATAATTTTGAAAGTTTTAAAACTTGTTTACTATAATATTTTAGGCATTGGACAAATCTACTACTTTAGATATGAACAATTTAATTTCTACCAAATTTAAATTTAAAACCATTTTATCTTTTTATCACAAAATGATATTCATCATAAAAAATAAAAATTTTAATTGTCTAATTTTAAATGTAATACTTATTTCAAAATAGAAAATTTAAACACTTTTAAATATATTTTAGTTATGTAAATATTTCTAAAACTTTCATTTATATAAATAACCTTTTAGTTTCACAAAAGCAATTCTTTTAAAAATAAATTTGAAAGTAAAACAATTTTATTTTTAGGACTTTAAAAAATGAATACTTATTTTAAATTAAAATTTTACTACTTTAAATGATTTTTAATTTTAAAGTAACTTCAAAATTTATGATAATTTTCATTTAAAATAATTCATAATTCCAGAATTATTTTAATTTTAATTTTAGAAGATTTTTAATTAATAATCAAGCTGTGAATATAATTTTCCTGATTTTGGTAGTTATCATAAATTATAGAATCAAAACAAATAACTTAAGCATATAATTTATTTATTTGATATCTAACAATAAAAATAAAGAAACCATAACCAAAACAAACGAGTGAAAAAAAAGACCCAATATTTTGTCCCCGTCCCCTGAATTCTGTCCACGGGTACAGATTGATGAGCCTTCAAATCTCGGCCAAATAAAAGATCAGATCAGTGAACAGATAAGCACCCATTTTTTGAAGCAATTTCCTGGTCAAGGGACCGGATATTAGGTGACCACAGAGGCCACATATCCAGAAGATGGCAACTGGTGATCTAAATATTTCGTGGTGGATTGCAGGTATTTGTCATTAGCATTCAGACACAGCCTTGCTGTTTCGAGAAGTTTCCAGCAAATTTGCAATACATCGTGGCTTACCTGTCCCAAAACAGAGAGAGAATGGGAAAGTTTCAGTCATTCTATGGACAATGTCATTGCTCAAAATTTGGATAAGAGAAGATGCCCCAGGTCCTTATGAGAAAATGGCCTTTGTCAGACTTTGGGACATAAATCTAATTCCCATAAGCAGCGGGGCAGCTTTAGGCTCACATGTTTTTCAAACCTTAACCTCTTAGAATAACGGCTACAAAGTACGATAATCACTACCTATAATCATCAGTCTCAACCACTGGCTATGCATGTCTTGAATTTTGAAGTAAACTTATGTCAACGAACTTTTCTCCATCGTTGACATATGATACTAAATCAAAGGACATTATTTTGAAGGATGTTAAGAACCTACTTTAAAAGATGATGCGATACAGTTGCAAGCTTCGAGCGCCATGCTTCCACGGGCAGCCTTAATTACAGTGCATCACGTCAGCACAAGGACAAGTTATCCTGTTACTGGAATAGAAACTAAACATTGGGAGCCGTAGTTACCTTGGATGGCTCTTCTTCAATGTAATTGACTATATCATTGATAGCAGCTTCAGACAATGATATGAGCTCATGCACGTACGGTGACTCACCAAAGAATAGCATGTCATTACCCAAAATCTGAATAAACCACAAGCGAAAGAGTAGGGAGGTATAAAATACAATATGAAGCATGTAGAAGCACTGCTGTGAATGCACCATTTGACTTCAAGTTCCTTAAGAAGGTTCATGTCTTATGAAATATTCTACTTGGATCTATATTTAGAATGTAGTAATAGCCCAATAACTTAGGAAGAAATCAACTAACCAACAGTATATAGAAATTACTGGGAAGATTAGTTAAACACACCAAGCCATCAAAAGAAAGTAGACAAATAAATGAAGAAATGGAAATATCTTAGCATGCAAACTTAAGAGCTCATTGAACTGGAAAAAGTGTTAAAAGTACCTCTGATGAGCATGAGTGGTATGGGAGCTTATTCTGAGAAAGTGTTGACAGCAACAAAACTATTGTACTTAATACTCTGGTCTTTACTTTGGGTGTCATCCTAGTACATTTTGAAAAATAAAATCAATAGCTTTGGAACATTCAATAAGTATGTTGAGCAAGGTCGCAGTAGAAAGGCTTTACCATGATTGAAAATGGACAAGGGAGAGAATGTTCTTAATGACTTTATTGGTCTCTTGCTCACAGTTACCTTTTGTTTCAAAAACCAAATCAGTCAAAACACTTGATAAAATATCTGGCGCATGAAACATAGTTCTTGGTACGAACATATCACAACACAGTGTAAAGGAAAAAGATTCATAGTTCTAACTGACAATAAGCAAACAGCACAATCTACAGTTTTGCAAATATAGTAAGGTATAGAATCTTCAGCCAGCTGTAAGATAGGGTTAAGTTTGTTGAAATATGGCGTTCAAACTTGATAAGATATTTTCAACCTGAACCTAAAGTTTCAAGTTCACTTGATATTGAGGACATTATTACCATGATAAAGAATTTAAATAAAAAGGAGTACTTATTAAAAAAAGTTTTGCTTTCATACAAGAGAAAGATTATAGAAGACGTCAAAAAGTCGCTAACTTGAAAATCACAAAAGAACAATATTTTTTGAGACCTGGAACCATGACAACAAGGCCACATAATTTGCAAATGGAAGAGAGTATCCCATCAAGAACAATGGGTGCTTGGGGCCCTACACAAGGAAATAAGTAATTCAGCAGCAATAAAGTTTCAGAACATTAGATGATCCAAAATGGAAAAGGGAAAACAACAAACTTATGATGCATATCAGTAGAATAAATTAAATAATGAGCTGCCAATTTAGAATTCCACAAGCATATTGCCAAACAGGCATTCTTTGTGGGAATAGTGACACATGAACAATCTGAAGCTAAGTTTAACAACTAGTATGTGTTAGGATAAAATATGATATGTTCAAAAGCTTCATCTTCTTAAACTTTTGGGTTGAATGGTTACTTAGAACAAAATCATTTGTGATATATTAGGATTTATCCACACGTCTTGTTAGGGGGTGTCATGCTTCATTGACAGTATGATGCTATTTTACCTCAGACCCCAACCTACAAGCTAAAAACAAGCAAGCACACACTGACATGCATAAAAAAATCAACTAGTTCCAAGTCCCAATTTATTGTCTTCTTTTGGCTTCATCTGCAACCTCATTTGCAAGTGAATAAAAACCCAAACTATCCTGGACAAAAAATAGACAAGAAATAATTTCCTTTCATATTTTCACAATGGTCTTAAGGCAAAAGCTTCACTAATATTAAGTGACTAACCATCTCTCAAGTATACACTTTCTAAACAGCTTAGTGCAGCAACTATGAGTCCATCTGAATGAGAAACTAAACCACCCATTAAGGCAACCTGCGTTATAGCGAAGTGTCAGCGGTCTACGTAGATACTTAATGTATCAAAACAATGCCAACAAAAGGAAGAGACTTACCTCAGCAGTCTCCAGATAAAGACTTAACTGCCTTACTTGAGATGAAATAAAACGTATTGTGACCTCACCAAATGCAATGCAAGATTTGACAAATACTAAATGCTTTTTGTCATCTTTCAAGGCTTTGATTGCCAAGCAATTGCTTGAATGAACAAGAGTATCCTGGATGTACATTAAAGTTTTTGAATGTTAGATTCTAAAGAATGATTTATTTTTAATCTAGAAATGTCCCGTAACAATCATTTATCCACATTCAACAGTAAAAACAGGGTAGTATTGTAAGAACAAGAAGTAATTCTACTGATACACAGTTACATTTGCAGTTTACTCATATACTGTACACCTTTACAAGTGAGTTAAACACAAATGTTGCAGACAATATCAGAGAATGTCAACTGAGGGCTTGATACAATCTCAAGACACTCATAGCCTTTATATAATAGTAAGAACCAATTTCATAAAGGAAGTATCAATTATGCAAGGAAAAATATCCTAGGAATAAATAAGAAATCATATCTAACTTTTCATAATTTAAATCTGACTTTTCTTAATACTCCCCTCAAGCTGGAGCACACATATAGATTTTACATGAGACCACCCCAAAGCCTTAGTGAATAAATCCACAAGTTGGTCTTTTGACTTAGACATATGATGTCTTAATCAATCCTTCTTAAAGCTTTTCACGAACAAAATGATAATCCACCTCAATATGTTTAGTTCTCTCATGGAAGACTGAATTAGAAGCAATATGAATAGCTGCTTGATTATCACATATCAACTTCATGGAGACAGAGTGCTCAAAACCAAGTTTTTCAAAAAGGTGCCTCAACCAAGTTAACTCACATGTACTATATGTAATGGCCCTAGACTCAAACTCAGCACTGGAATGTGCAACAACTAGTTGCTTCTTGCTTTTCCATGACATTATGTCCCCATCCATAAATATAGGCTGCGTTTGGAGGATAGCTGATCAGCCAAAAATTGGCTGATTGACCAAAATCAGATGTTTGACTTAGTCAAACAGCTGTTAAATTTGTTTGGTAACCGGCTGATTGGGTTGGCTGATTCAACCCAACCAGCCAAAAATCAATAAGCTGCTAGTAGCAGCGTTTGGGGTAATCAACTGATTACCCCAAACCCAAAATTCCAAAATACCCCAGCTGAGCTTCGCCTCCTCACCAAGCACGATCCCAACATCCACCCCATCATCGCCGACGCAGGAGCAAATAGAAGAAACCCAAACCAAGAGAAATGAAACCAAGCTCGCAAACACATGGGGATCTCGTTACCCAAAATCATTTTGCTGGTAGACCTCCTTCTCGTTACACATGGGGATCTGAACAAGTACCATAGGAAAGTAGATCTCCTTTCTCTGGAGAGTTTTAACTCTGAAGGATATGGCCACCAAGAAAATGGCCTCAAAAGCAGAAACAATCTTGAACATCAAATCAGTTAGCAGTATATAGCAATTATAAAATTTCAACATTAACCCATTTTCACAGCAGACAGCGGGCAGCGGCGAGACGCAGATCTAAAGCAAGAGGCGACAGGGGGAGCGGTGAGACCCAAGCGGGAGAGGCACGACAGTGGAAGCGTGACCCAGATCTGAAGGGAGGCGCGATCCAGATCTCATTTCTTACCCGACCGATCTGGACTTTGTCATCGAAATGGCCAACGTGGACGCTGAGGCGGTGGATGCATAACTTCTTAATCATATATTAGTGAATAAATTTAAAATTTAAATTATTTCAAAAAAAAAATTAAAATTTAAATATAAGGTATTAAAGCTTAATTTGAAACTATCTTGTTTTATCCTTAACATTGTCATTTTTATTCTCATGTTTTATACTTAACTCTCTCTTTCCTTTCTTTTTTATTTTCATGTTTATCTTTTTCTAATATTATTTAATTATTTAATAGTTGTTTTGTTATCAAAAGAAATATAATTTTCTTAAATTATTGTATATAAACAAATAATAATTTAATAAAAAAGATCTCGAATTCAAGAACATTTCACCATAAATTGCCAATGATGTTAGATATATGCCACATTTTAAGATAATTGAATATGTTCTTCCTCCACCTTCATTATATGATGATGATTATTATTATTATTATTATTATTATTTTTAGGGAAGAATGATGATGATGATGATGATGATGATTATTATTATTATATATAATATTCATACATTTATAATTTTTTTAAAAGTCATGTCCTCATAAGTCATTTTACACATAAACAGTTAATACTAAATAGCTAATTTTACCAAACATCAAATAACAAAATCAGCTGGTCAAATCAGCTATCAGCTATTAGCTATCAACTAACAGCTAATGCAATCAGCTGATTGCCAAACAGGGCCAAAATAGCCTTAGACTGTCGGTTATAAGAGTTCACAAAATCTACATCTGCATGTCCTCGAATCTGAGTATGTGCATGGTTCTCGTATAGAAGACCTTATCTTGGCAAACCTTTCAAATATCTCAAAATCCTGATAACTACATCCCAATGGCTAGTTTGTGGAGACTCCATAAACTGTCTCACTACACTTGTAGCAAACGAGATATCTGGACGAGTAGAAGTCAAATAATTTAGTTTACCAACATGTCTTTTATACCTACCCAGACCTTACAAATACTCTACTCTCTCAGCATCAGGTTTAACATTTGGCTCTATAGGATTATCAACTAGCTTAGTTCCCAACAGGCCTGTTTCCTCCAAAAAGTTGACATACTTCCTTTAAGATAGACAAATCCCCATCTTCAATCTTGCTACCTCGATACCCAAAAAATATTTTAGTGAACCAAGGTCCTTTGTTTGAAACTTGGCCTACAAAAATGACTTTAGACACTAGATTCCTACTTTATTATCTCCATTAATAACAATATCGCTAACATAAACAACTAAAAGAATTCTACCAGCTTTAAAGTGACGATAAAACACAAAATGATCCAAACCACATCGATGTAGACCAAACTCTATAGAATTAGGATCTAGGATAACATGACTGAGAAGCGAATTGGCAGACACTTATTAGTGTCAGTGGAGACATATTGAGCATCAGAAAAGTATTATGTGTCTTCAAAAAATCTAGAAAACCAATTCAAAGAAGGCTGAAACATTTGTACTCTTTTTGTAAACAAGAGTACCTGAGAAAACTACAGTTTATAGCTTTTGGGTCTAATTTATCTATGCCAAGGTGAGGCTGATGAACAAAACAAACACAACCGAATACCTAAGGATTACTAGAAAAAGCATCTTGGCAGGGAAAGAGTATAGAGAATGGAGTTTTAGCCGTCAACACAAAAAATGACATTCGATTATAACATGCAGTGAGTACAGCATCTCCCTAAAAACTTTTGGGGTACATTCATGTAGATTAACAGGGTACGAGTTGTTTCAACAATGTGTTGGATTTTTCCTCATCTACCCCATTTTGTTAAAGAGTGTGCGAGTAGGAAGATTGATGCTAAATACCCTATTGGTACAAGTAGCTAGAGAAATGAACTAGAGAAATGAACTCTAACATTATCACAACGAAGAATATTGATTAGGGCATTAAATTGATTTTGAATTTTGGCACAAAAAGAACGAAAAATAAAGAATAACTCTAAACGATCTTTCATAAGATATAACTAAGTTATTCAAGAAAAATCATGAACAAAAACTACGAAATACTTGACACGACTTAGACCCCAAATATATGTGTGGACTAATATAAAAGGTTTCTCAACCCTTTTATTGACTCGAGGAAAAAAAGAAGAAAGATGATGTTTTCCGAGCTAGAAATAGACTCTAACCCTGACACTAATTTCTTGAGATTTTCCAATGATGGATGACCCAATCGATTATGAATATCAATAGGGAAGCTGATGCTGGACATGCAACAGATGACTGCAACTCGCCAAAGTAGTACATCACATTTGCTTCACGCTCTTCTCCAATCGTCGTCTTGGTCTTCAAATCATGGATGATGACATTATTAGGGTAAAAACATACAGAACAATTTAGTTTTTTAGTCAATTTGCTCATAGATAGAAGAATGAAAGGAAAGTTCGGTACAAATAATGTAGAGGGCAAAGTAAGAGAGAGCCAAGGATGAGAGGATCTAACACCTTTAATGGTGGTTGTAGATTCATCAGCAATGATAAGCTTATCATTATGAGAAGAGGGTAAACGAAAGATAAGATCGAAATTAGTTATGTTACCTGAAATATGATCAATGGCACCAAAATCCAATACTCATAAGTGTCTTCTAGGGATAGAAGTTGCTAGATTACCTCGATGAGCCACAGATACCATAGGAAAAGACAATGCCTGTTGGGCTAACTAATATTGCAAGTACTTAGTATACTCACCCTGAGATAAGGTAACAGACGGTTGTGAAGTTGTAGACGAAGAATGTTCTTCAAGAGATGTCATGTGAATCACATGCAAATGAGAATACTTATCCCGACAGATCTTATGATCATATCCACCTTTATCGCAATATGTGCACTCAAGCTATTTGTTCAGTTTTATAGATTAGAAGTTTCTAGGGTTATATGGTAAGGGAGGTAAAGAGGTTTTGACGATCTAAGATTAACCTTGCTCTGTTACCATGTTGTAGACAATATCAGAAGATGTTGAGGGCTTGATACAATCTCAAAACCCTCATAGACTTTATGTAATAGTAAGAACCAATTACATAAGAGAAGTACCAATTACATAAGGGAAATTGATCTTAGGAATAAATAGGAAATCTGTTGAGACCCGATTATTCCAGTAGGTTCCAGAATCATGTGCGGGTTAGTTAGTTAGAAAGGATGGGAATAAAAAGGGGTAGAGGGTGAAGGATAGGACATTCGGGATGATATTAGGGATTTGGTATTGGGAGGTTACTAGCCCTCGAAGCTAGTTCTTATGGAGGATTGCTAGCCCTCGAAGTCTAGCTGATGAATAATATTCATCTATATTCTATATCTGTTCTATTTTACTACTGCTGTGAGTATTGTTCTGTGGCTGTTGTGAGTTTGTTCTGTTGTTGTGTGTGCGATTGTTGATTCTGCAGGTTCAGTGTTTGTGTGGAACCAGAGTTAGAGATTTTGGTCTCTAACAAATGGTATCAGAGCAGTTGAGTGACTGGGATGGTTGTGACGAGAATGGATACTCGAGTTGACAATATCGAGCGTGAGATGTTGAAGTTGACTGAAGACATGGGGACGATGGATGAGAAGATGAATAAATTGGTCGGAGACATGGCATCATTGTTTGAATGCATGAGACAGATCCAAGAATCATTGGGAACTAGACGTCGGGAGAAAGCACCCCTAGATGAGACCGACGACATTACAGACTCGAGGAGTCAAGCTGGAATACCTAGAGATGAAGAGTGGATGATGAAAGAAA
Organism: Erythroxylum acuminatum; assembly: GCA_026284645.1. Lineage (NCBI taxonomy): Eukaryota > Viridiplantae > Streptophyta > Magnoliopsida > Malpighiales > Erythroxylaceae > Erythroxylum > Erythroxylum acuminatum. The sequence continues at coordinate 18,968,858 of JANKOD010000005.1, read as the reverse complement.
AGAGTCACCGAAGGTTGGAGATCCCAGTGTTCTACGGGGAAGATCCTATCGGGTGGCTGTTTAAGGTAGAAAGATACTTCGATCTGAATGGAGTTCCGATGGCTGGGAGGTTAGCGGCGATAGCAGTATGTATGGAGGGTGAGGCGTTGAACTGGTTTCTGTGGAGAGAAGGTTGGTCGCCGATGAAGGATTGGCCGACCTTTAAGACAGCGGTGGTGCGACGTTTTGAGAGTAGTAAGGCCGGTAATCCTCTAACAGCTATCAGGCGGTTACGGCAGCTGAGAACGGTGGTTGATGATAACCAGAGGTTTGAAGTTGTCACGCCGATGTTGAAGGAGGTTTCGGTGGAGTTGGAGACGACGGCTTACGAGAATGGGGTGAAGGATGGTATAACGTCGATGCTGAAGGACGTTTCGGTGGAGGGGATGACGACGACTTCTACGAACGGGTTGAAGGTGTTAACGGTGCAACCCGAGTATCTGATCCAGTGGTTGGACCTGGCCCAACGGCCGGAAGGCCAACACTGGGCCTTATTAGATCCGTCCTCCAGAAGCAACAAAAATCCGGGCGTTGTTGGAGGATCTGGAGCATCGGGTTCTCATACTTGGGGCATGCCAGCTGCTTCACCAGCTAGCCCTAATTCGACAAACACCTCCTGGATCCCTAATCGCAGGTTCACCGACGAAGGGAAAGCGTCGACTATGGCGGTAAGCTCCAACAACAGACCCGTTCCAGTACAAAGCAAAACGCCGGATAAATGGGGGTCCGGTTCAATTAGCGAGGAACGAAGGAGTGTCCGAAGTGAACACTCTTTCCCTTTCAAGCGACCGACGGCAGAAGGGTTGCAACGTAAGCGGCAACCAGGGCTGTGCTACTGGTGGGATGGAAAGTTGACGCTTGGGCATGTGTGTGGGGAGAAACAATTCCACTTTCTCCTAGCTGCTGAAGAGCAACTGCTGGAGTTACAAGAAGAAGAGAATGAATGGGTACAATTCAGAAGAGTCTTCGATCCTGGGGGAAGTTTGATTACCTCCATCATCGAATTCATTCCTCCCACCTTGAGGACAAGGTGGTTCTTTTGGGGGGGGTATTGTTGAGACCCGATTATTCCAGTAGGTTCCAGAATCATGTGCGGGTTAGTTAGTTAGAAAGGATGAGAATAAAAAGGGGTAGAGGGTGAAGGATAGGGATTCAGATATGATATAGTGATTTGGTTAATGTGGGGAGGTTAGCTAACCCTCGAAGATTAGCTACTGGGAGGTTGCTAGCCCTCGAAGCTAGCTGTTCAATATACCAAATAGTTACTAATATTCATCTCTATTCAATCTGTTCTTATTGTATTACTGCTGTGTTTGTTGTTCTTGTGCCGTTGGGGTGTGTGATTGATTGGCTGTGCAGGTGTTGTGTTTGTGTGGAATCAGTGTTAGGGATTTGGTCCCTAACAAATGGTATCAGAGCGAGATTAAGATCGGGAGTGGTATTGACAAGAATGGAAGGTAGAATCGATAAAGAGAGGTTAAGGATAGTTGAAGACATTGCCAGAGTTGAAGCGAAGTTCGTTAAGGTGGCCGGAGACCTTGCGTCTATATTAGAAATTTTAAGAAGAAAGGAGAATAAAGGGAAGGCTAAGGAAGTTGTCCAGAAAGTAGAAGAACTTTCAACGCAAAAGAATGAGGGAGAGCCTTCGGTGCAACTTGAACCAAAACGAGGGGAGAGGAGCCGGAAACTGGAGATTCCTCTGTTCTACGGGGAGGATCCGGTTGGCTGGATTTTTCGAATGGAGCAGAACTTTGAGTTAAATGGCGTTTCACCAGATCGGTGGATGCAGGCAGCAGTGGGTTGCATGGAGGGTGAAGCTCTAAGCTGGTATCAGTGGCGGCAGAACTGGTCGCCGATAGTCGAGTGGGCGTCGTTCAAGAAGGCGGTGGTACGAAGATTTGTTAGCTCTACGGCGGGAAAGCCACTGGCGGAGCCACAGAAACTGACGCAGACGAGAACGGTGGCCGATTATCACCAGAGTATCGACGTTGTCACGCCGATGTTGGGGGAGGTTTCGGGAGAGTTGGGGACGACGGTTCACGAGAAGGGGTTGAAGGAGGAGAAACAAGTGGACGTGTTAATGGTGCAACCCGAGTCTTTGATCCGGTTGATGGACCCGGCCCAGCTGCCGGAAGGCCAAAAATGGGCCTTATTAGATCAGCATCATCTCCACTCTAACATACCACAACCATTTGGAGGAAAGGGGTCGTCGGGTTCAAATGTATGGGGTGTGACAGAAGCTCCAGCCGTTAGCCCTAACCCGCCTCCTACTTTTGGGGACGTCCATCGCAAACCGATCGAAGAAGTGAAGGCAGCTCCTCCAGCTAGCCCTAACTCGCCGATCGCTCCTGGGATTCCAAATCGCAGGTTCGCCGACGACGAGAAGATATCGACTCCGGCGGTAAGCTCCACCACCAGATCTGTCCCAGTACAAGGCAAATCACCGGAGCAGTGGAGGTCAAGTTCAACTGGCGTGGGACGGAGCACCTTCCGAAGGGAACCTTCTTTTCCTTTCAAGCGACTGACGGCAGAAGGGTTGCAACGTAAGCGGCAGCCAAGGCTGTGCTACCGGTGGGATGGGAAGTTGACGCTTGGGCATGTGTGTGGGGAGAAACAATTCCACTTTCTCCTAGCTGCTGAAGAGCAACTGCTGGAGTTACAAGAAGAAGAGAATGAATGGGTACAATTCAGAAGAGTCTTCGATCCTGGGGGAAGTTTGATTACCTCCATCATCGAATTCATTCCTCCCACCTTGAGGACAAGGTGGTTCTTTTGGGGGGGGTATTGTTGAGACCCGATTATTCCAGTAGGTTCCAGAATCATGTGCGGGTTAGTTAGTTAGAAAGGATGAGAATAAAAAGGGGTAGAGGGTGAAGGATAGGGATTCAGATATGATATAGTGATTTGGTTAATGTGGGGAGGTTAGCTAACCCTCGAAGATTAGCTACTGGGAGGTTGCTAGCCCTCGAAGCTAGCTGTTCAATATACCAAATAGTTACTAATATTCATCTCTATTCAATCTGTTCTTATTGTATTACTGCTGTGTTTGTTGTTCTTGTGCCGTTGGGGTGTGTGATTGATTGGCTGTGCAGGTGTTGTGTTTGTGTGGAATCAGTGTTAGGGATTTGGTCCCTAACAAATGGTATCAGAGCGAGATTAAGATCGGGAGTGGTATTGACAAGAATGGAAGGTAGAATCGATAAAGAGAGGTTAAGGATAGTTGAAGACATTGCCAGAGTTGAAGCGAAGTTCGTTAAGGTGGCCGGAGACCTTGCGTCTATATTAGAAATTTTAAGAAGAAAGGAGAATAAAGGGAAGGCTAAGGAAGTTGTCCAGAAAGTAGAAGAACTTTCAACGCAAAAGAATGAGGGAGAGCCTTCGGTGCAACTTGAACCAAAACGAGGGGAGAGGAGCCGGAAACTGGAGATTCCTCTGTTCTACGGGGAGGATCCGGTTGGCTGGATTTTTCGAATGGAGCGGAACTTTGAGTTGAATGGCGTTTCACCAGATCGGTGGTTGCAGGCAGCAGTGGGTTGCATGGAGGGTGAAGCTCGAAGCTGGTATCAATGGCGACAAAATTGGTCGCCGGTAGTGGAGTGGTCGACGTTTAAGCGTGCGGTCGTCAGAAGATTTGGCGACACAAAAGTGGGCAACCCATTAGCAGAGTCGTTGAAGACTCCGCAGACGAGAACGGTGGACGTGTATAACCAGAGGATCGACGTTGTTACGCCGATGTTGAGGGAGGTTTCGGGGGAGTTGGGGACGATGGCTTACCCGAATGGGTTGAAGGAGGTTTCGGTAGAGTTGGTGAAGATGGATTACACGAATGGGATGAAGGACGACGTACGGGTCGAGGTTCAAATGGCTCAACCCGAGTCGTTAGTTCAACCCAAGGAGTTGGGCCAGCTGACTCAGCCCACCTGTAACAACAAAACGCCTAAGCCTCTTGGGGGATCGGCAATGTCGGGTCACATATGGAGCGTGAATGCTACTCCATCAGTGAACCCTAATCCACAGCTCTCTCCTTGGGTGTCCATTCGGAGGCCGATCGAAGAGGGGAAGGCTTCGACTCCAACAGTGAGTCTCAACTCCAGGATTGGTCCGGCGCCAGGTCGACCGCCGGAGAGGAAGGGTGTTAGCTCAAGGAAAGAAGACCGACGGTTCATCAGAAGAGTATTCGATCCTGGGAAGGGGGATCCTGCCGTCGAGGAGTAAGTCCAGCAGTTTTATTCGATTATGGGAGAAGTTTGTTTTCTTCCATAATCAAATTCATTCCTCCCACCTTGAGGACAAGGTGGTTCTTTTGGGGAGGGTATTGTTGAGACCCGATTCCAGTAGGTTCCAGAAGAAGTTAGCCATGTGAGAGTTAGTTAGGAAAATAGCATAAAAGGGTGTTAGGGAGAGGAAGGTGGGTATTCGGTATAATATTGGGATTAGTATTGTGGAGGTTCTAAGCCCTCGAAGCTTAGTGTTATGGAGGTCGCTAGCCCTCGAAGCTAGCATATTAATATACCTATAGCATATTAATCATCTATACTCATCTCTGTTCCTTCTTTGTTCTTATTCTATTCTGGTTGTGTGTGTGTTCTGTGGCTATTGTTGTGTGTTTACTGAAGCGCAGGGCTCGGTTTCTGGAGTTGAATCAGTGTTAGGGATTTTGGTCTCTAACAGATATCCTGTCTATCTCCTTATAAAGATATATGTCTGTACATAAAATTGCAATTTTTGTTCACTAAGTCTTTTCTACGTAGTTTCCTTTATCTTTCTAGAGTTTCAACCCTGCCAAAGAATTGAATGACAAGTTGGATCAACAATTAGATTATACAACCAGATGCAACAAACAACAGTGCCAAGAACTTGAGGCTTACGCAAACATCAGATTCTTGGCAAATAGTCAATACTCCTCTTCATCTTAGATCTTGTTCTAAACAAATAGCTAACCCATATGAGTTTCAAAAGCCATAAATTGATCTTAGTTTCTTCAAGCTATCATTTTACGATAGCCAAAGCAGCTTTTTGACATAAATTGATGAAGAAAATAACTCGATACTCCTCTTCATGTTTATCTTATCCTCACAATTAGTTAGACCATTTGATATTTTCACAAGCCATATATTGATCTTATTTGAGAAAACATACAAGTTTCCACTTTCACAATAGCCAAAGCAGCTTTTGGCATGAGTATATGAAGATCTACTAACAAAACAAATCCATTGAAGATTAACACCTTCTATCCTGAATAAGATGCTTAAACCTTCCAATCTGAAAACCAGCGGGGTGCCAAATTCTAATGCTTAGCTCAACAAAAATAAAACGAGGTTCCTCAATAAACTAAAATAAATATCAAACTTCACAGATTATCGTACCAACTACAGAGCAGTTTTAAGTCAAATAACAAGTATATATGCAGAAAACCATCAAGATAAATTAGCACAAACGTCACCAGACAATAAGTTCAATACAAATCTGTGATATCTAAAGCCATAAACTCGAGAGTTTCATGTAAGGTATTGAAATTCTTACAATCAAACATATTATCCAGTTGAATCAATCAGGGTCAAGGTAACAACCAAAAAATAAATAAAGATGTAGATTGGAATGGCTAAAGATGTTATAACGGCCACGAAATTGTGATCGCAGACTAACCACCAACATCTGGCGGAACCAAATTGAAACCCAATTCATTAACACCACCACTTTTTCCTATGGGAGATGCAAAACCCACCGAGGAGGAACAGAAACACTAAATCCCAGATAAACTACACCTAGAAAGTATTAACAACAAAAATAACAATAGAAACAGAAAAAAAAAAGTAAAAGTAAAAGATCAAACCTTTCTTGACCAGCAGTGTCCCAAATCTGGGCTTTGATGACCTTAGAATCAATACTCAAACTTTTGGTGGCGAACTCAACTCCAATAGTAGACTTGGATTCGAGATTGAACTCGTTTCTAGTGAACCTTGAAAGCAAGTTGGATTTACCCACACCAGAGTCACCAATCAGGACCAGCTTGAACAAGTAATCGTAGTCATCTTCAGGTTTATATCCTGCCATATCACTCCTTTTCCTTCAACTTCCAAAAGAATAGGTTTTGATCGAATATCAGACAAAGCGTGCAAGAAAGTTTAGTTCTTGCTTGTTGTTTCGGTTATAGAGTGACCGAGAGTACGGTTGGTTTGGTGTACTTTAGGAAAAGGTATAGGAAATGTTTGGAAGTTGTGTGTAAACTGTTTTGAAAGAAAATGACAGTGGACTCATAGCGTCCTGTTTGGCTTCAACGTGTCTCTAAGAAGCAAAAAGATGGCTTTTACTTGACCTTTAATGTAGGAGTGCTTGTAGCATAACATTTTACTTTGAGCAAATTAGTGTTTATTTAGGACAGTCGACTGTTGTCTTCGGGTCTTTTTAAACAACGGGAAGTGAACATGAGTTAATTATAAATAAAACTACCAAAAAAACACAAAGATTAAGCGTTAAGACTTAAGACATAATTTTTTTGTTTTTTTATAATATCATTTGGACATTATTCTTATTAATTACTTTTACTAATTAATTCTATCATTAAGTGATTGATTGCAAGTAAATAGTGGCAACCATGTACCATAAAGTTTCATTTACATGGCTACTTAATTTTAGAGAGCAGATATGTTGCTCTTGAATTGCTGTACTTAGGGATGACAGTAGGTTTTCAATTCGATTAATATTCGCACTACCCGATCCAATAGATTTGGATATAGGTAGTAAATTGTAAAAACCGATAGATATGGATATGAATTGAGTCATAAAAAATGGATATGGATATGGGTAGAATAAAACTCGAACCATGGATACCCATATCTTACCCATTTTTTATTAACTCTATTTTTTCTTGAATATTTATTGTTAAATATAATAAAATATTAAAATTTTATACGAAGAAACAACTTTAAATTCTCCACTTTATTCTTCAGTACTCACATTTTTCATCATATTTTATTTTCTTATAAGATGATAATAATGCAAATGATATGGAGATGGAGTTTT
>JANKOD010000005.1:18934815-18961696 GCA_026284645.1 Erythroxylum acuminatum | reverse complement strand
GCGGGTTAGTTAGTTAGAAAGGATGGGAATAAAAAGGGGTAGAGGGTGAAGGATAGGACATTCGGGATGATATTAGGAATGGTTATTGTGGAGGTTGCTAAGCCCTCGAAGCTTAGTGTTAGGGAGGTCGCTAGCCCTCGAAGCTAGCTATTCAATATACCTATAGCATATCAATATATTCATCTATATTCATCTTTGTTCCTTCTTTGTTCTGGTTTTACTACTACTGTTGTGTGTGTTCTGTGTTTGTTCTGTGGTTGTGCTGGTTGATTTATAGTGCAGGTTCTGTGTTGTTTGGGTAGCTCTACGGTTAGAGATTTTGGTCTCTAACAAAATCATATAGATCTAACTTTTCCTAATATAAATTTGACTTCTCCTAACAACAAACATTTATAATCTCTCTACCTGTCTATAATTTTAATCAAGGCAACTAGTTACAAGTAAGCTGAATGTGGGAGAAACAACTTAAAATCAGCAAAACCTAAGAGGACAATATAAAATGACTTGTCTCATATGTCTGAACATTCCACCAAAGGCATACTTGAAACAATGAAAACATAGACTCTGACTGCATATTTCATCACAGAAAGGAAAGAGCAAACCTTAAGGTCATTTAGGTTACCAAAAGCTACACGGCATTCAACCAAAAATGTTAAATGTTGTTCTGTCTCCAATCCGTAGTCAACCTAATAGTGAAGAATATGAGGGTTGTAAGGCGATCTCAAAGTTAATTTAAATCGTAAGTCACAACTCATTCAGCAATATAGAAAGTAATTACCATTTGAATAAAGCGAGTTATCAAACGCATTGCTTGTTGATTTTCATCATCTTTCACGTTAACAAAATCCATACCATCATGTAGTGATTGAGAAATTTCGAAAAGAAATTGTATGGTTGATTGATCACATATAGAACCATCCCTGTCAAATGTATAATCATAACAAATACCAGAAAATAATAATAGTTCTTTAAATAATGCAAACACATAGCAGCAACAAAAAGAATAGCATGAGAATGAGGAAAGGAAAAATGAGTGCTACAAGGCATGATAATTCAAAAAGGAGTAACAAAAAAAGGTTACAAGATGGCTAAACTTTGTTCGGCAATTGAAACTCCACTACTTGTTACATGTAATCTTACTCCGATGATTTCCATTGAATTTATTGCTCAAAACATATGGTGCATCTTTTACATGGATATATAAAAGAGTAGTTTTTAATGTTCTCCAAACCGAATCGTGGGGGTTTACAAGCTAAAAGAATGCTCAAACTAAAATTAAAAGGATGTGTAGAATTTGAAAAATACGATGATCTTTTCAACACATTAGAAAATTATTATATTAATCAATAAGAGTAACTTAAGACAAAGAATTAACTAGTATTCTTAATCCAAACTCAATATTTATAAGCTCATATATCTAATCTGCATGGGGCCTGATTTCATCCAACAAAGATGTAACCAGAGAATTGTTGTAGGCTTAGAGAACAATTGCCCAATGACATCCAAGAGTACTGACTGAAACAAGTTCAAGCCCCTTGGTTGCTCAAAACTAATATGTCTCCGCATTTGGATCATAGATTAATGGCTGAAATTTGTGGATTTACATTACCATCTTAATTTAACCACATAATAATTAAAGAGTAAAATTAGTTATTATGCATTCAAAAACCCTCCATCTGCAAGTACCTTATAGTTTGTATGACATTGAACTGTAATGGTAGTACACCCTTTCTTCTTCACATAATCGTAAACAAACTATTCAGCCTAGAACTAAATTTTGTGAGGCGGCTATTTTAGGAATGGGGAAACACAAGACCATGTAGGTAAAGATAATCATGACATTCAATAGAGCAACAACAATCCAGTGAGAATTACGCTAATACGCGAAACCTGAGGAGGTCCAATAGTACGCAACCTAATAAATAACTTAAATCTAGCTCAAAAGTAATAAACAAAGTACCTTGTTGCCATCTTAAGAATATGCATATTGACTCCATTGCGAGCACCTCCATGCATTACATCCAAGATGTCAAGAAAATGACTCTATAAAATCAGACATAAAAGCATACAATTGAGTATTCTACAGAAAACAATTAACTGGTATGGACCACAAAACTTTAACAAGGAAAAGCATTTTCTATATATTTTTCAGCATGCAATCATATATCCATAAGAAACAAAAGAAACAAGGAGACAGTAAGGGGGTTGGGGAATGGAGAAAAAAGAAGAAAAGCTTTGGGAACGATCGTACCAAAGCAAAGATATCTGTTAAGTCCATATAGGAAAGAAGCTTTGTTAAAAAAGATTGCAAGAATCCTAATTCGTCTTCAGATATCTCTTTGTTAACTGCTCGTTCCGAAATGCCCTCTAGAACTGCATTCAAATAATTGTCCTGCCAAAGGAATTAGATTTAGACCAATGTGAACGATGTAGTAAAAATACGAAGAGAGATCTTAATAGAAAAGATTTCAGCTTCTCATATTTTATAGTCTTATTCTTCAAAAACAAAACAAAAAAAAGCATATAGTCTTAGAATTGTTAAAAGAAAACAAACCATGAGAAAAAAAGAGACATGATAGTTAAAGCTCTAAATGAGTAAACATCACTCTAGATAACTCGGAAAATGAATTCTCAAGTCAACCTTCCACATATACCTTTTACATTTAACGGAATATGTACTTGAAAACAATCCACTAGAGCTGTACATACGACCTAACTGAAATTTCTGCATCAAAAGGGCATGTATTTCGACAGTGATGCACATGGAAATTTTAAGATGTGCAAAAGGAGAGCAGTGTGGATCATGAAATGCAATTCTACAGAAACAGATAGTAACACATCATAGCAGTTCTCAGTTACATCTAAAGTATTAAAGAGTGATAAGCTTACCATCTCATTTTGAAGAACAATGTCCACATAAGCATCTACAACCTTCAGGTACTCATCAAGTCTGTCATACTCACTAGCAACCTGAAATTATAATGATGTTTAATTTACCAACACATTTACAAAACAAATCAAGCAGAAACATAACAGAAAGATGGCCAGTTGGTCTAAACAAACTTTATGAAAATTTAGGTAACAGCAACAAAATTACAATGGTTAGTAAACAAGATGAAGTTGACGAAACAAACACATCATCTCTAATGACTTCGATCTATTAACCTTCCAGATCAAGCCACTACTCATAGTAGCTTCAAACTGTATAGCTAATACGTAACAGCAATAATAGGATGTCAAACCAAGAAAAACGAATCCCAAGCCAAGAAATAAATAAAAAATGTTAAATCCATTGAATAAATAGAAAAGAGTTGCAGTGGATCACATGGGATTAAGTACAACAAGACAGTTTAATTCCATTTGAACATATAAACATACCAGAACAGAAATTTTATACTACCTTAATAATTTCGGTAAGTACTTTATTGATAATATCCATTGGAGGTCTGCTTTCAGATAGCTTGAACCCAAGTAATCTGTAATTTAAGCACTGCTCCGACCAGATTTGAAAAATAAAATCAATAAAAGTGAATAAAGAGGGAAAAGGGTGCATAAGTTAAGCTCATAACGGAAATCTTTCTTTACCCTCTTCAAATGCCAAAGAAAGAAGCTATAAAATCAGTATCTAACTCAATTGAGAATTCAAACGATACCTGCTCAAAAGAGCCATCAATGCTGCTCTTAATCAGATCAAGAACATACATGGCATTGGAGCTGACTACTTCAACAGGAAGTTCCTTAAGTAGATGGTGAAGAACAATTGACACACAAGGCACAGTCTGAAAAACATCCACCTGATTCCTCCCAAATCCAAGCTCCATAAGTACAGCATCTACTAGCCTCTTTTAATGGGAATTTGCAAAAGAGAGTTAGTGAGCCCAGTGTTATATGCCAGTGTAACTAGAAGATGATATAACAGTAGAGACTTTCACAAGTCCTGTCTTTCAAAAGTAAGTAATACAAACTGTTGCTATATTGTACTCCTTGGGTACAGCACCACTAACATGCACAGACAAAACTGACGGCACATCAATACTATCATACTTTGCATGAAGATGTTTCCATTATCAGCTATGATTACAATTCCTAATCAGTTACTGACCTCAGATGAACCCTCAAATATGCATTTCATAATGTATTCAATAGTCGGCTCCATCAGACTGACAAGCAACCTTCTGTTCTCACTAAGATGTCCATGTGAAGTTTCGTACTCCAATAAAAGCCGCCTCAATAGAATCTTCATGTCATTAATACAAGTCACTAGAAACCCTGTCATAGCAAATTTAAAGATATGCAGTCAATGAGTTTCCAACCTACTTAAATAGCCCTTTCAACTTCCTTTATCAATAAGTCATGTTGGATTTTGGTCCATGAATGAAACAGAATAGCACAACAAAAAGGTATACATACTGCTAGCACCTAAGAAAAGGCTTCAAATCACCAGGTGGAACCTTTAGTTTTTACTATTGAAAGGGAAACAGCTTATAATTTCAAACTATTGAAAATCAAAACAAAATTTAAACCATATGCCAGTCTTGAATTAAACTATGCCATCTCTATATTCTGAAACACTTAGCACCAATAAGCAACCAGTGTATAAAAGATTACATGCCATTTGTCAAGAAAACAGAAAATCTTACCAGTGTGGGAGGCACGCAGCTTCCGTGCACAGTGGGCCATATACAAATGACAATAAGCAGAAGCCAATGGATCTGCAATCCCTCTTGTCATCATGACCAGTCGCTGGAGAACGTCCTCAGGATGGTCAAGCAGAAAATGCCAGCAGGGTAATATTGACAACTCCAAATAACTGAAGTCATAATGCCAAGAACAAGAAAAAACTAGAATGTCAAAGAAAGATATGAGAGATAAGGAAAAAGGAAGGAGAGACAGAAGAAAAGGAAGAAAAAAGAGTTTGGAGATGATTGATGTCTCATGGAGAATGAATAACTCATAAAAATAAAATCTTTAAAACCAATGGTTTTGAATCTCACTAAATTATGATGTCCATTGAGAAACAAAAGTAGTACAATATACATTCCCAACTATTGCTAACAATAGTGTTTGGAACCAAAAGAAGATTGGAATTCAGGGAATTGGAATGAATTCTATGATAACAACTTTGGAGTGAATTGGAATTTTGAATTGAAAAGATATATTTTACCATTACACACTTGGTCAAAGTTACCCTTATGAAATAATAAGGTTCAGCCATGCATAAAAATAAACAAATTTAATAATAAATAAAATGGACAATGAAGTAATAACTATAAAGAAAAGAATCAAATAAACTAGTTTTCCTAATATGTAACAGATTTCTGATTAAAAATTTGTATACATGGCTTCAGCAAAGACGTCAGATAATTGTTACAAAACCAAGTCAGAACCTTATTCTGAACAGATGAGTGAGTTTATATTTGATATAACATGATTTTTTGTTTTCTGTTTCTGAACAGATGAGTGAGTTTATATTTTATATAACATGATTTTTTGTTTTCTGTTTCTGAACAAAACCAAGAGAATATATACATATTCGTGGAGAATAGTATATAGGGATGGAGAATAGCATATAGGGATGAGAATAGCATATGTACATAATACATAAGTTTTATGGTGAGCAGTGGAAATTAATTCTAGTTGTCAAGCAAAGGATTTAAAATATGATTTGAAGAAAAGGAGAAGAAGATGTACCCTTTCTTAAGGTGTGAAGGAACAAGATTTTTTAAGCCAATAATATGGTGATGATGCAAATAGGCTTATAGAGATGAATAAGCATAATTTTGCTTAGACATATTTTAAGTTACATGGACACAGTATTTATTTGCATATTCCACCTGCATGGAAAGAACTGGAGTAGCTAAACAAATTCTATGGAATTCAAACATACTCTGTAATAGCTGAACCAAAGAAAGGATAAAGTCTTGATAGTAAAGGAAATCAAAATTGCATTTAGAAGCAGTGTTACGCATTAGAAAAGACCACTTCAACTGAAATGTTAGGAAGACAATATGCAACCCAGTCTTAAACACAGTTTCCATTTGTAGCTCACTTTCAATAACACCTAACCCATTTCACCCATATTGAAACCAATTGCATCCATACCTAAAATTATTTTCAAGATATTATTAACACAATAACTTACATTATTAGGAAATGATCGTTTTCGTACAAGTAATTATTTGCGAACACGATATGTCAAAGCATATCAGTGAATCCCAATTGAAATTAAATCAGAATAGGTGCTACAAAATGCAGCAGTGTTCAGGTCCTTATTTGAGTGAGAACAACAAACCACACCTCACACTTTCTGTTCAAGGTTCACACTTTCTGTGTTAGAAAAAGCATCTGCTATGACTTCAATAAGCATTGGCAAGATTGTAAAATATAAATAAATGGAAAAGGATCATAAATCAACGAGAAAACAGCAAAAGAACAAGTTTACACAAGGGCTAATTATAAAAGAAAAAATCTCGAATTTAATTCAATTTTATAATATTAACCAAACTTCAAAAAGTGGCAATAAAATTATCTAACTTACAATTTTTCTCAAAACTAGTTTACGGTTAACCCTTCAGTTGCCACGTCAAGAAACTTTTTGACAAATAGCTATCATGTGTCCTTTTATTGCCACATCACATTAATTATTTAAAAGTAAAAAAATTAAAATGTTATAACTTCCAACCCTAGCAACCGTCCAAGCCACCACCCCAAATACTCCTACCACCATTTTGATTGAAGAAACTTCTAACACTTGCTGTTTCAATAGCATAGCCAAAGAATATAGCATTTTCACGTAGTCTCTAGAAACTATTGATCAAGTGTGAGTCGTGGCCTTGAGTATATCCAATTGAATTCATGTTGATGTTAATCCTAGGATTTGCAGCTACCACTCCTTTGTTAAAGTATCTAGCTCCAATTAACTTTGAATTGCACATGGAGGAATTGAATTCTTGTTCTTCCTCACAAATGCCCTTCCATTTAGATGGCTCAAGCATCATACAATCATCCATAAAACTCGCACTCTAAGGCTAAACCCAGTATCAATAACACTAATTATTACATCCTTTCTAAAACCTAAAACAGGCCATAGACTAGATAAGGGATTTTAAGGAATGGAAATTAGTAGTGTGAGTGGTGTCAGTAGTGACAATCTTGTCTTTGTAAGATGAAACAAATGTGGTGTCTTCTTTACAGCTTCAAGTTCCTCTATAGACAAAACTGCATTGAACGCATGGGCAGCATTTGTCATATATGTATATAAGCAAGTTCACAGTTGAGGCCTAAAACATAGATTTAATGGAACTGATTTTAACTCTTTCAAGGATTTAAGAATAAAGTTCCTAGAAAACTTGTTTAATCCATAACAATTGCAATAGTACTCAGAATTAGAGTGATGAATACCAAATAGAAAACATATCCCAACAAGAGATTCCAGACAACTTGAAGCCAATCAACTTTTAAGTTGCATAACATCAATAGTGTTTGCAATGTTTAAACAATTTATTGTGCATTTCCTTTAATTTATCTCATTAGACAATAGATTACTCCAGAAGTTGTGACCTAAGCATAAAATAAACACCAAGTTAGAAAACAACGGTAGCCTGGGATGTGACTTAGACAATGGCTTGTGTGACGCTCGTTCTTCAATCACGATGGTGGTGAGGGGATATTTTTGGGCGGTGGCCTGCTCGATGGCTAGGGTTAGCAAAAATTTTGAGATAGAAGATTGTGTGAGGCTTGGACAGTGGCTAGAGTTAGAATTTTTAACATTTTAAGTTTTGCTTATTTTTGAATATTTAATGTGATGTGGTAATAAAAGGACAAGTGCCAGCCAGATGTCACAAAGGTTTGCCGACGTGACTTACCACATTAACACCATTAACTGTAAAGTCAATGATGGCTATTTATGAGAGAAATTGAAAGTTAAAGCATTTTATTATTACTTTTTAAAGTTCTTGCTAGTATTACAGAATTAAATAAAATTCATTTTTTTTTAATTAACCATTTACATAATAACTAAAATTATGGAGATATTTTACATGGGTGAAAATTTTAAGAAAGTTGAAAGATATGAACTTAACATGCGTGGAAGAAGCTCTCGAATGGAACCGACTTTGAAAAACCAATTATTGCAAGTTTCTTTAGCAGCAGAGTGGATATCAGTCGCTTTAAATTTCTCTGCCAAATAAATCCAAAATCATTTCAAAAGCTACCTAACTGCTCAAAAAACAATAGCAATAATGCACCTAACTGCTCAAAAAACAATAGCAATAATGCACTATATGCCCTTAGACATGATTAAATTTATTAGTCCAAGATGAAGACTAAAAGTCTGAACGCCAGTATTGACTATATTGCTTTGTTCCCCGAAGTACGACCAACTAATAATTACAAGACTAGCACTTTTTTAATTAAATACGCCATATATAAAGATTAAAAAGTAACATTTCCTAATTAACACAGAGATTTTTTAGATGCATGAAATGCAAGTTATTAGTTCAAGAATTCACAAATAGGAATAAAAACATGAACCCTCTCCTTTGGTTTTCAAACAAAGTATATTAGCATCCATTACATATTTTCATTTGAAGCAGTAATTCAGCTTGCATTTGTGAAATCCCCTAGTTTAGACATTTTAAATTTGTTAACATAATCCCCTAGAAGGATCACATCAACAACTATGTGACCACTATAGTGTCCACAAAGTTATTCGAAGTCAGATAAATAAATAGACAGAGAGACCTATACTAAGATAAAAAAACCTGGCAATGAATAGAGAAAGGATTCATTTTCAGAAAATTCAGCTTTCTGCCTGATGCGTTCCCACACCATTTCCCCAAGCATGTCTAGTATATCTGTGGCAAGAACAAATAAGGTAGGATAAAAATGTAGAACTGTTGTATCCATAAGAAGCTTAGCCACCTGCACAATAAATAAAACAATAATAATGTCAAAATTACATGTAAGCAACTGGGAAGTACATGAATCCTCTAGTCAAGTGGATGATGGATTTTCATATTCTAACCATAAAGTCCAACTGAATTGCAAATTGCGATAACAATGCTTAGGCAAAGTTCAAAGTATACATCATCCACATGTATCTACATGACAAATGAAATAGACAAAGTAACTTCCTACTACATAAAGTTGGAAGAGAACTTTACTAGACCAGCTATAGGGATTGCCAAGCTAAATCTCTTGCAGCATAGTAGTGACAAGCATAATGATTACCTACTCAATTAAGGATGCTTAGAAATCATCCATAGAACTGAATAAAAGTCACCTTTATAGATAATCTTAAAGCTGTTACACAATCTTCAGCATGCCAGGCACGAGTAATTTCATCTTTGAGCTCATGTAACCGGGACACATATTCCTGACGTGTGATGATCTTGTCATCATCTTCAAAAACTTTTTTAGTATCATCAAGCTCCTCTAGACGAGTGCTTTTCAAAGACACCTCTTTAGCTGCAAAAAAAATAAAAATTCATCCAGCACATATTAGGTGAAATCTGCAGCTACTTGATCGAATACGTAGTAACAAATCCATAACAGTCCTACAAAAGTAGGATGCTTGAAGAAAAGGTCAAGCTTTCCACTAAAACAGTTAGAACTAATCCAACAAAATGAAAACTGACTGGAAAAAAAATTAAAGAAAGAATGAGCATGATTACCTTTTCCAGTTCTCAATATGACATCGGGCATCTGTGAAACATCTCAGTAAGTCTACAACTAAACTAGTTCCAAAAAACAATCATACATTCTATTCAACATCTATAGAAGCTCAAATAGAATTCTTACAGAAGACACTGAGATCATCTTCGAGACGGGGAATTTTTGCATTAGAATTCTCTTAAATGAGGTCCACTCCTTGGACGGAACTCCGCCGGAGTTATCGATACTGATGGCCGCCGGAGAATCCTCAAATGAGGCCGCGTCACATGCCCTTAGGGGGTCAAAGAAGTCATCGCCAACAACGTCGTTTCCAGATACTTGACCATCCGGTTGTTGTGACGAGAGTTTCTGGGCCTGGTTGTTGATGTTTGGGTGAAGGAGCTGAGGAGGCGGCAATGGTATTGATAGCGGGTGATTATCGGCGCGTGAGCGGGGCAACACGCGGGCTTGTTCTTCGGCAATGTAATCTCGCTGCCTGAACTCCATCCGAGAAAGAGAGAGGAATCGATCGATGGACTCGAGTGGACTGTTTGCTTTTTTTTTTACTTTATGGTTTTAAAACGCAGCATTCCATCCCTCGGAAAATCTGTAAGAAAGAAATTAAAAGATGAAAAAAAATTAAAAATATATAAGAAATTATTGAAAAGAAAATATGTGCTAATTTACATAATGTTTTTTAGAATTAAAAACAGCATATTGTATATTTATCATATGAAAAAGATTTCAACAAAAAATAAATCCCCACTAAAATTAGACTGATACAAATAAATAATGATCCAAAACAATTTTGTAAATAAGAAATTAATATCTCTCTAAAGAAAATATTAATTTCTTAATACAACCTATTATACTTACAAATAATACGAGAAAGAAAGAAAAGTATCTAAATTAGTATAAACTATAAGGCTATTAACAAAGTATTACAATTAATTAGATATCTTAATCCAAATAAAAAAGAGTTGCTCTTATAACACTTAGATATTTTTTAATAAGTTTGGCCTAACATGTGGGTTAGAGAGAGATTATCTACCTTCTCTCTAACCAATCATAACTATCTACATATCCTTATTCTTTACCTTATTATTTCTAATCCCTGTACATTCCTATCCATCTCCTACCACTTAACATTGAACCAGCTTCTTCCTAATCTATTTCTCAGCTTCTCAATTTTCAGTAAAAACCTTTTTCTTCAAAAGATAGCCTCTATTAAGGACATTGGGGTCCTTTTATTTCTATATTTGCTTTCTTGCCTCTGGACTTTCTGTTTATGGTAACTGCATCTATAAAGTAGTTTTCTGTCAAAATTTTGCCTTCTTTTTAGACACTATGCAAACCTCCCAAACTAACCTTCAAGCATGGCTCTACCAAAGAGAATTTTCTTCCTTTACCCTCCGTTAGTATAGTACAGATTATTTTATCCTCCTTCCAACAACTTGGGGAAAGCAGGCAATAGGAGGGAGCATTAATCTCTCACTACACTTATTCCCTCTGTTAAAGATGGGAAAACTGTTGCTTCCCTAGGGCTAGAAATTCTCTAAGAGGGAGTTAAATTAAGGGAGAACCCCCTAATAGCATTCTTTTGGGACAAAAGACTTGTTGTCCTTGTAATACAAAGATGGGAAACATCAATATGAAAAAATAAAGGATTAATAGATGCATTAATAGCAAAAGATAAATATATTATATTCAAATTTTCCTGTAAAGCTCAAGCCTTTAAGATCATAGAGGAAGGACCATGACATGTTTCTAAATTCCCACTTTTCTTGCAGCCTTAGCAACTTGATTTTCAAATTGAATCTAATAGACATAGAGTTATTCCTATGTGGTTGAATTTATACAGTGTGTGTGCATCTTGAATATTAGATAACAAAGGGGTTAAGTATGATTGTTAGTTTCCTAGGCAAACCTCTGTGCTTGGATGACAATACAACAAAAAGGAAGAGATTGGGATTTGCTAGAATGTATATGAATATGGAGCTCTCAAAAGTTTTACCTGAAACCATCACAGCTATGAGATTGGGACTTGATGGGGCTCTCTATGAAGAATGATGTTTCGCTACTAATGGAAGCCCTCTCTTATTTCTTAAGGTAAGAGATGGATACCTATGTGTAGTTTTTTTAAGGAGTAATTATGGGGATTTAATAGAAGAGGGGAATGTTGAACCAGGACAAGGAACTAGTATCACTTTGGAGCAACCATCTCCTTGCCTCTCCATAGAGGTGCATCACATAGAAAATCTTATAGTTGTTGATAAAAAGTTGGTTAATGGTGAAGAACAGCTTGACACTAATCCTAACCATATTGTTGAAGAGCATGTTAACGTTCATAACCATATCGACACTAATCCTTCACCTTCTAGTGAGGGTAAGGAGGATGGACTCCTAAATGGGGAATTTTAGTCAGTTACCAAAAGGAAATCCAACAAGAGCCAAAAATAAGGTTCTAAAATAAGTTTATTGATAAATGAAAATCATCATATGGAATGTAAAGGGATCAATTGCCCTAAAAAGCTATCAGCTTTATGGGATTTTGTCTATAATACAAAACTATGGATTTTTTTTTCTCTTTTGAAAACTAAAGTTAGATTTGAGAATATTAGGATTCTAAATAAATTGGGCGATAGGTGGAAATTTATTTCTAACAATCAACCTCATAGTTTTGGGAGAAGTAGTACAGGATATGATCGTCAGTCTATCAACCTAAATCCACTGGAGGCCTCGGTCTCAAACGGATCCGCCCTACCAATGATGCCCTCCTCGCCAAGCTCGGCTGGGCCCTTCTGACGCAATCGACAGCCCTTTAGGTACAAGTTCTCAAAGCTAAATATAGACTCGATACTTCCCATATCTCCCAAAATATGGCGAGGATAAGGACCTCGGTAGTTTGGAGGGGCATTTCGGGAGCCTGGCCCCTTGTAAGACAGGGGAGTAAATGGCTGCTAGGCAATGGCTGTCGAATTTTCTTCTGGCAAGATAACTGGGTGCCAGGTTGAGGCCTGCTTATCCACGTGGCAACCTCTCCAATTCCAGATCATGGTCTGATTGCCACGGTTGCCAATTTTGTGAGTGTAAAGGGAAACTAGCTTCGGCAGGAGTTTCAGCAATACCTACTTTCTGTAGTCTGTCTTGAGGATTAAGGGGACGATCAACTGGCGTGGGGACCTACCACCCATGGGAGGTTCATTGTGGCATCCGGGTATGAACTACAGGTAGGCCCCTTTCTGGACACGAATCATAAGCTGTGGGAGGTTATATGGACATGGCTTGGACCCCAACGGATTCTCTCTTACATGTGGCTATTGGCGAAAACTATTGACTAATCAGCAGTGAGTAGTCAGGCACATCACAGTGGATAGCAGTTGCCATTTCTATAGCCAGGAAGAGACGACCATTCATGCAGTTCGTGACTGTCTGTGAGTGCAAACTTTCTGGCATAAATTTCCACGGGATGTGGTTGATACGACCTTCTTCCAACAGGATGAGGGGATTTGGTTGGTGACTAATCTCAGTAAGCACTCACAAGTCCACTAGGTCGACTGGGCTACGACCTACGGTGTAACCGTTTGGGTCTTATGGAAATGGCGTAACAACAGCCTATTTGAAAGGGATTTTGTCTGGCTGGAGGATGGTACACGGACTCTAATGGACTACGTGGAATGGATTGACTGTGGGAAGTTTGGTGGGCTGGACTAAGCCGCCGGAGGGTTGGGTGAAATTAAATTCGGATGGGGTGTTCCAGCTAGGGCCTTCCACGACTGCAGCAGGAGGATTAATTCACGATAGCCATGGGAGGTGGTGTGGTGTTTTTCAAAAACTTCTTGGGAGGGGCTCGCCTTTATTTGCAAAATTCTGGGTAGTGTTCTCCGGCGTCCAGGTGGCCTGGGGCCTGGGCTTCAGATGTGTCATCGTCGAAGTCGATTCACTAGAGATAATTAACATTCTCTCTACTTTCCACGGACCACTAACTGAGGAATTTTCTTTGGTTGCAGGTATCCGTGGACTTCTGCAATGCGACTGGGAGGTCCAACTGCAACATAGCTTTCGCAAGGCAACCAGTGTGCTGACAGATGGCAGCTTTTGCACGAGTATTAAGCCCTTGTCTGCACCTCTTCCAGGAGCCACCGGAGGTTATCCAGGAGCTTATTCACCGAGATGCGCAAGGCGTGTTGTATCCCTGTCTTCAGCTCTAGTTTTGTTTCTTCCCTTGTACTAAAAAAATTACCACAATGGAACTATGAAATTTTGTTGGTTAGGCGAGGAGATGGAGACATCAGGTTCAATTACTTGGCAAGAAATTAACAAAAATATGGAGTGATAAGGTCTATCATCTTTGTCGAAAATGGCAGATGTAATATCTCACTTCCATAGATCACATACTTGACATTCAAGAGAATATTCAAGCACAAACCCCACAGAAGCGGCATGTTAGAGTAGTCACATCACTTATCATGGCATCATGTAAAATATAAACACCTCAGAAAAACTAAGTTCTCTCATTTCATTCATGAACATAAGCATACATTGTCATAACATTCCTTGTATTTAATTTATAAACATAAATGTCCATTGTAATATTACACTCATAACTCCTGTTTATACAATAAATGACATGTCAAAGTTCGCAACTATATACAATGTGCACAACACAAAAACCCTACTGGACCAAAATATTCTATCTAAATGCTTCAGTATCAGCTGACCAAACCTTTGAGCCATTTCTGGTTCCAAAATTGACAATGCTAGGTTGCTACTAGATTGTCTTAGAAACTAGGTTGTCTCAGTACCTGAAAATCAACAATGCAATTTTGATGAGTTTGTAAACTCAGTGAGTGAACCATCATCGATGTGTTCACTCATATCAGGACACGTTATCGCAAACACATATAATCCAAATTCTCAAACACATAACATAATTTAAAATCAAATCCCAATTATCACATCATTTAATTGTCTACCAAATTCTCACATTTTAATAAGCACATTTGAATTACAAATATTTTATATAATACTATTTCAACACAATTTAGTAAATTCATCACAACAGTTCATATAATAAATTCAGTAAATGCATATGTGACTCCACTTTCTTTTTAATTTTGTTGTGACCGAGCACCTATTTAACTGTCCCGTATCGGTTGCAGATACCGTGCTCATTTTAGATATTGTCCCTACCTATTGTGGATACCGGACTCATTAATTGTTGAACTAGTAGCTCTGTGTGCACATTTATAAGTTTTAAGCTACTTTTTCACTTTGGTCGCTCCGGTCACAACTTTTTTATCTAATCATGTATATCAATGTCACATGCATCATTTCACATAATATGCTAACAATCACTTTCATCCAGTGTACACAGTCATTTATCACATTCGTCAGATCCAAGTCCGACATTCAACATTCAGTTGAGCATTTATTTTCCACATTCGCACACACATAGTTAACACTCCCAATACAGTCCCGAATATTAAATTCCTAGGACAATCAATTGTCTGGAATCATCAATATCACAATCATATCAAAATCATTTCAATACATATAGATATAAGGATTAAACAAAAACAATTCATAACAAAAGCACATATCTAATTGAGATCACACATCTAGGTCACTGATAGGATTGATTTTTTTAGATTTTCTTATGTATTTATATGTGATTTCAATCCTATTTTTATAGATAAAATGTGCAATCTGTGCTCAATTTGTGTTGATTGCTAGGTAGGATATATTGATATATTTTTTAGACTAAAAATACAAAATTTTCTAAAACAAATTGGAGCACAATTGACAAGACAATTAGTTAAAGGCAGATTAAAAAAAATTAAAATAATAAATAGGTTGTGTACGCAACGTTTAGGCAGCGTTAAATAACGTTGTCTAAACGCAGTGTTAATAAACGCTGGGTGACACATGCATAGCTCATGCGTGGAAGGAGTGAAGACATCCGAGGGTTTTAATGTAGGCGAAATGTTTTAATTGTCTTATCATATAGCTACACAGAGGGCATAGTGTCGGCATAGGAGGAGCAAAGGGTTTTAACGGAGAAAGTGTTTTAATTTGAAAATTCAACTTATGGCCATAGAGAGGAGCGCCGACAGAGGGAAGTTCGAAAAACATAAAAACTCATTTGTCTTGTGAACTTTTTGGCTATATGTACAGGGTCGGCGCAGAGAGCAAGGAGGGACGTAAAAGCGAAGCACTGTTCCATCTGTTTCAAGTTATACAGTGGCGGCACATGGGGACGGAGGAATGAAGCACTAAATATTGGAGCTACATCAAACGAGAACAGCTCTTGCATGGAATGAACAGTACGACCCCTCCACATTTATTTGGCTCATCGTGAATAGTAAATAGTGAATAGAAGGGAGTAGTTTTAGAGTGCCGAAGTAACGAAGATATGATTTGTGCTTGGAGCATGAAGATATAAATAGAGGGCTAATTTTTCGACACCGATTCAACAAGAATATCGACGCTAAGTTATGGTGAAGCTATTTTTGTCATTTTAAAGTTGTGATTTATTTTCGAATTGTTGTGTTGTCGATATTAATTTTGGTGGTTTTGAAATTAATGATCTTGATATATTATTTTGGTCGTTTTATTTCGAACCTATTGCTAAAATATTGATTGTAATCTGTAATCGTTACTTTTAATATTTGTGAGTAGCATCTAACGATCGTTAATCGTTAGGAACAACATAACTTAGGTTAGATAACCCGAACGTGTGAGGTTACTGCCTATATTGATCGTTTTCCTATTCATAAGGCGACTGCCAAATTGAATCTAGAGATCGTATCCTAGGTTATTCGGTAGTTAGATTTAATTAATGATCGTATCTTGGTTAAATACAACCTAAGGGAAAACCGAGATTTGTAGAGCGTTCTACTAGTCTCAGATCAATAGTTCGAAAAAAATTGTAAAGACTTTAGAATGAAGAAATATGCTTGATTGTGGTTAGGCCAAGATTGACCCTAGAACCGGACCTTACTCATACTCGACACTTCTCTCATTTTCGATTAATTGTTTTAATTTGTTTTCGATAGTTTACTTTTGAATTCCAAAAACCCCCCATATACTTTACTTGCATCAATTAATTTCATTTCGAAAATTAACCGAACAGTCCTTATGGATTCGATCCCGACTTACCATAACTACAAATTTTAGTGTGCAGAGTCAGGTAAATTTTGCAGTGCACTCAACACGCGCTGTCAACAGCTAAGGGTTTAAGTATGCTAGCTAGTTACTTGGGAAAACCAATATGTATGGACGAAAACACTGCTCTGAGAAAAAGGGTTGGATTTGCACGATTATGTGGATATTTCAAAGGAAATGAAAGACACATCCCTATCCTCAGTTTGACAGATGAGCATTCCCTCAGAGAAAATAAAGCTATAGTTACATACCAATGTAAACCTTCTCTAAAAGCACAAGGAAAATAATGGAAACCTATGAGGAGAGTTTTCACTATAGGAAACTATTGGGAGGTTATGGGTATGGAAAAGCTTAATTCAAAAAACAAAAAAGATTGGGTGGAAGCAGAACAAGTATCAGATAACCATCAAATGGTTCAAGCTGAAAAGGAACCACCTAAAAATGGGGAGAGTGTTTAAGTAGAAAATAGTCCATATTTAGTTCAGCCAGGGGAAATTCAACAAAAATCATTGAGTAACTTAAATAAGTCACTAGGGAATAAAAGGGAGAATGAAATGAAAATTAACGAGAATAATCCATGCCATAAAGACCATGATATCTAATGGAATGAGCAAACCTAACGGATGGCAGAACTGCAGAGAGGAGTTACTCAAGAGGAACAATTTGAACATGTTATCTCTCGGAAGAGCAATAGGAGCAGTAAGAAAGGCTCCAAAGGAAAAGTAATCTCATATGACCCTAATAGTCTGAAATGTAAGAGGAATAAACAACCCTTCTAAGCTTAACGTGGTAAGGGATTTTGTTCAAAAGGAAAAGCCTTTGTTATTTTGTTTATTAG
This sequence comes from Erythroxylum acuminatum, assembly GCA_026284645.1. Classification (NCBI taxonomy): domain Eukaryota; kingdom Viridiplantae; phylum Streptophyta; class Magnoliopsida; order Malpighiales; family Erythroxylaceae; genus Erythroxylum; species Erythroxylum acuminatum. Next base: position 18,944,037 of record JANKOD010000005.1, on the reverse strand, counting down.
AAACCAAAATTAGAGAAGCAAATTTGAATAAATTAAGTTGTTTGGGTAGCAAATGACAGTTTCTTACAAACCACCAATGTCATGCTTATAGAAGGATTATTATTGTTTATGATGGTGATCTCTTGGAAGCGAATGTTTTGGAAACCAGCCAGCAATTATCCACACAAAGCTTAACTTCAAAATGGAAAAATCTTGTGCTTGAGCTACTTTTGCCTACATTTTTAACATAATGTTTCAAAGAACTGAGCTATGGACTTCTCTTCGAAGACTTAAGGCATTGGTTAGAGTTCCATGGTTAGTTAGTGGGGACTTTAACACCACTCTTTTTAGATCAGAGGCGGAAGGAAACTGTAACCTACTCAACTACACTTCTGATATGTTTGATTGTATGCAAGAGGTGGAATTAACATATTTAAAATCTGAAGGTTATAGGTTCACTTGGTCCAACAAACATAACTCTAATTGGCTATCCGGAAAAAGCTAGATAGGGCTATGGTTAATGTGGACTGGTTAAATACTTTTTCAAAAAGCTCAGCCAATTTTTTTGGCTCGGGAATTTCTAATCATACTCCTATAAAGGTTGATAACTTGTTTAAAATGACCAAAATCCATCACCCTTTCAGGTTCAACATTTTTCTGGTTAATATAGAGGGCTTTCAAGAAGCAATTATGAAGGCTATTAAACAGTATATTTGTTCAGAAAAGCTCATGGCTGTTAAACATGGATTGAAGATGTTAAATTTAAAGAGATGTCAAAACTCCACAAAGGAGATAGAAATAGCAAAAAAACAAGCTTTTGGAAATTCATAAATCTTTGGCAGCTAACCCTACTGATTGTACACTAGTTATAGCTGAAAAGGAAGCCCTTAAGACCTATTTGCAAATAGTGGATAATCAATGTTAATTATTGAACTAGAGAGCTAGAATTAATTAGATTAAAGATGGTGCAGATACATAAAATTCTTCTTCAATTCAGTGTCAGTTCAAAGAAATGTAAACAAAATCACATCTATAAAAACCGAAGCTGGTGAGATTGTATTTGGACGAGATGGAATTGTAAAGGAAGCCATGAATTTTTATAAAAATCTCTTAGGCACATAAGGTCTCTTTACAGGAATTGGAGTAGACCTTAGGCATTTTGTTACAGCCAAGATTCCTGAACATGAAGCTTCATTGCTAATTAGACTTGGTACGAATCAGGAAATAGAGAAGGTGGTTTTTAATATGAATCGCTCTAAGGCTCCAGGTCCAAATGGATTGAATGGGTTTTTCTTTCAAAAACTTGAAATAGTTTGGGCAGATTAGTTAAAGAGGCTGTGCGGGAGTTTTTCCAAAATGATGTCTTGCTTAAGAAGATTAACAGGACCTTTTTTTGTTTAGTCCTTAAGAGTTCCAACCCGTCCACTTGGAGTAATTTCAGACCTATATCTTGTACCAATTTTCTTTATAAGATCATCACCAAGATTTTGGTAAATAGGCTGAAGGATGTTCTACACTTACTCATCAATGAGAATCAAGGGGCTTTTATGAGTAGCAGGAATATTAGGGATAATATCCTTTTATTGCAGGAGCTTTTGGAAGGGTACAATCGCAGCAGAAGTCCTCAAAACTATGCTATTAATGTGGATCTACAAAAAGCTTTTGATAGTGTTAACTGGAGATTTCTGCTACAGACTATAGAGGTTATGAAATTTCCCCATAGGTTTATCATGTGAATTCAAGAATGCATCACTACTACCTCCTATGTAATATTGATTAATGGAAGCCCCACAGAGTTGTTTAAAGACAAAAAAGGACTTAGGCAAGGGGATCCTCTTTCTTCTTACCTATTCCTAATTTGCATGGAGGTTCTCACCCTTATGCGGAAGCATAACACTTCTAATGACTCCAACTTCAGGTACCATTCCAAATGTAAGAAGTTTTCACTAACTAGCTTATGTTTTGCAGATGATCTTATTCTTCTAAGTAGGACAAATGTTCATTCAGTCTCCCTATCGATGAGTACTCTCAACGCTTTTAAGGAGCTGTCTGAACTGAGTATCAATCTTCATAAAAGTTATTTCTTACTTCCAAAAGTGCTGCTCACCTATCTAATTCCTTTTCACAAGCAACTGGCATGGAAACAAAGATCCACCTCTTCAATATTTAGGCATTCCTATCTCATCTAGGAGACTAAGATATTGTGAATGTATCCCTTTGAAAGAAAAAATTCAGAAGAGATTGGAGTCTTGGACTAATAGAGCCCTGTCCTATGAAGGGAAACTTCAGCTTCTAAAGTCGGTAATTATGTCAATGCAAACTTACTGGTATTCCTACATATTCCTCTCCAAAGGGCTTATTAAAACTATTGAAAAGCTGATGAAGCAGTTTCTATGGGGAAAAGGAAATGGTGAGAAAGGAATTGCTAAAGTGAGTTGGGAGCATATCTGTCAACCGAAGGAGGCAGGTGGGTTAGGTTTGGAGTCAATTAGCAAGAAAAACAATTTATTTATGACCAAGAGAATTTAGAGAATCATAAGTGAAAAATAATCATTGTGGATCAAATGGATTCACATCTATATATTAAAAGGTGAGAGTCTTTGGGCTCTAAGAATCAAAGACAATTACTCTGTAACGCCCCAAATTTGGGGTTAGAATATTAAAGAAATTTAGTACGTTTTATGCTTGCTATTCGAATATTTGCTAACTTGTGCATAAGTATTTGGGCATGCATTCATGACATTTTCCGGGTAAATTGGTTTAATGAGATTTCTGATTTATGCGGACTGTATTAATATAATTTTGGTAATTTTTGTATACTTTGAACATTTTTAGAAATTGTTAGTGAATTATTTTTGATGTGAAAATTTAAGTGGTGAGTTATATTATTATTTTTTAATTTTGGTAAATTTTAGGAATTTTCAAAAAATTCGGTATATTTTGGAAATTAGGAAATTTGGAAAAAACCTATTCTAACTTATAAATGAAATTTTAAAGAAATTATTAATATATATATATATATATAGTATATGCACGTTATATATATTAATACATTAAGATATATGCACGTTATATATATTAATATATTAAGATATATGCACGTTATATATATATATATACAGATTAGTTTAATTGATTGTGAGAAGCCAAGTGTAAACCATGCATGCCCACACGTTAACTTGTGTCTTTGAGATGGCGTCATGCATGGAGGAAAGGTGGCATTAAAATGAGCAAACCCACGAAGTTGGTTAAGACAAGAGTTATTATAACTTTTGGATTGTCGAAAACATTCACTGCTTTGTGTCTCTCAGTTGGTTGTTTTCATCAGCGGAAACAAGTAAGTAGCTTTGCTAATATACAGTCCTCCAATATATGCGTAGATGTTGGGTTGTCTTTAAACTGTTTCTTTGGCTTAGAAGTGAGGCTACGATTATGGTTTAAACGATTATCTATATATATATATATATGGATATATGGTTTGGGATATACTCTGTTTTTCTCTGGATACTATATATATATGCATGCAGTAAGTATAATCATGCTCTGTTCTTGCTATAGAGATATATAAATATTTATAAAGGCATGAATTGTGTAAGTAGTTATACGGTGATGTGAAAGTTATGAGTTATAAGATTAGTGATTAAATAGGTAGAAGAGTGGAAAAAAAAGAAGAAGAAAGAAAACGCAGTAGAGAGAGAGAGGGAATACATGGGATTTTGAATTTATGCTTGTTGTTGTATAAATGTGATTCTGATTTATTTATAGAGTGTTTTGAAGTTAGAAAAGCATGATTAAAATGTTAGAAGGGTTGTGTTTAGTCTGGAAAAAAATTAAAAGATGTGCAGAAAAAAAATGAAAGAGCTTACGTGAATAGTGTAGTTGTCGTAAGGTAGGTATAAACTTTTGAATTTTGGATTTAGCTGTGATGGGTTCTTTTGAGGTGGAAGTAGAAACAAAATAATTTATCCAGCATATCTATTGGTTGTGATGTGTGAGAATAAAAAAAGAAGAAGAAGAAGAAGAAGAAAGAAACAAGAAGAGGAGTGGTGTAGTTCGGTGAAGAGGATGATGAATAGTGTGCTGGTGAATAGTGTGCTGGATGTTGGTCTTTGAAATGTAATGTTGAACTAAAGTTTTTCATTGAGCAGCCCTCAATCTTTTGTCTATAACTCTTTCATCTGAACTCCAAATGACTTGAAACTTGGACCAATGGATTCCTAAGACATTTTTCTTTCTTTCCATAAAAATTTAGAATTTTCTGAATTGATTTGGAAGTGATTAATAGGATGAAAGTTTGGAAATTTGCTGGAATGTGATGAACTGGAAATTTTCATGATCATGTTTCGGTTTTCTAATTATAACTTGAGATGTGGATTTCTGAATGAGTTGATTTTTGATTCGATTTTATACTAGAGACATAGGGCTACAACTTTTATGAAGTAATGGAGTTTTAATTCTGTCTCTAAGAGTTTCAATTTTGTGTTGGAAGTTGAGGTAGGAATTCTGCTGTAACTTATGAACCGTATAGAATATTTTGAGTATATCTCTTCGTATAATTATCCAAATTAGGTGATTTTTGATGTCATTAGAAAGCTAAGAAATGGGAGAACAACTTCACAGAAGGAAATTTTGTCTAATTTGGTCGTTTACCTAATCTGATTTAGTGTGGAAGTTGACCCATGTTTGTATTAGAGGAAAAATCTGAAGTAATCAATGAAGTTTTGAAATTGTTTGACATTGTTTGGTTCAATCCAATTGTATATTGCAATATTGTACCCCGGAATTGTCATGAACATGCATTATACATATTCATTATACATTGGTGAATTTTTAATCAGGCACAATAGTGATTTGTATATGTGTTAACTGTTATAGAGGAACGCATAGAGCGACCACTTCCAGATATTGCCGGGACTTCGAGGTAATAAACAATAAGGGCGCTTTAGGTAAGTAATTTAGGTGGTAAATTTTGTGAGTGACCTAAGATGGCTTCACTATGATTTGTTTTATTATTGAATTAAAATTGATATTGATGAATGTGTACTGAATTGTGTTGATTCCGGTCAATAACTGTCCAAGGCGTTTGATGCTTGTTTATATCATTGGAAGTGCTATTTTCTTTGCACATGAAATGTCTGAAATGACCTTGTTTTGTGTTAAAACTGTTGAGTCCTAGTTGTGGGTAAATAGGCATGCCTAGAAGGGTTTGCAGCTGCTCCTGTGACACTTTGGTGTCGAGACTTCGGTCTCTCCCGTATAAGTCCTGTTACCCGCCTCTGTAAATGGATTTGCAATCCTGATATATGTGTAACAAAATCGTATTATGATTCTGACGGGTTTATACCCTCTTGTGATATTCAGTGCTGATAAGTATAACAATCTATTCTGAAATGCGTTATGGCTGATTTAACGTTAGTTAATCTTTTCATGCATGCTTATGCTGTTATATGATTCTGTATGATGAATTGTTACTTCATGTTTAGATTAGTTATTACTCACTAAGCTATATGCTTAGCACGGTGGATTTGCCCCGTATAGGTTCAGAGTGAAGAGTTTAAAGACTGGGATAAGTCAACTGCATTGGCCAGAGGAGTCTGTTTTTATACTGTTCGAAAATGTATTTTGTCTCGTTTGTTTGAGCTTGTAAATATTCTTTGGATTTTTGTTTTTTCTGAAATTACAATATGTATTATAAGTGTGTTTGAGATTCTAAACATGTAAGTATGATGTTTGGTTTTGTTTGTCTTGTCTTGGGTGGCATCCATGTATCCTCCCAGGGAGTATTTGGGTGTTACAGTTTGGTTCTGAAATGTGTCTGTTAATCTAAACTATTATGTGGACATGTATAAGGGACATGTATGATGGTTCTTAAATTTGTCTGTTAATCTATACTATTACGTGGACATGTATGAATTAGTTGTGACTGTGTTTGTAAGCATGTATGTCAATGATTAGTGGTTGGGTTTAAAATTGTTTCATGTTGACTCATTCTGTACGTTCATGAATAGTTGTGATATGGTGCAGTTGCAGGTACAAATATATGGCCAGATACAGCTTTTATGTTGTCTTCGTTGGACGGCAAGTAGGCATATTCACAAATTGGGAGGACGTGAAATTGGTTACTGAGGGCTTCCCCAACGCTCGATTCAAGGGGTTTCGGACGTTGGATGAAGCAGAAACTGCTTATGCCATGGACCGAAATAGGAGGAGTCGTCCAAACGACCAAATCCTTCCTACCGCCACTGAACCAGCCAATGAACCCTCACCAATCCCGCTTCCACCGTCACTGCCAACAACTGAACAACCAATCGCAGTTGCAACATTGGAGGAACAAATGGCATGTACTCGAGCATTTTTAATATTTGCTGTTGGGGTTATTGTGGGAATTATCATTAAGGACATTCTTAATAAATTTTAAGGCTTCAATGTAATTATTTAAATTATTATGTATTTGAATTTCTTGGTTGTCGAACTTATTTGAACCTATTATGTAATGTTGAGATGTTTTTTGTAATTAGTTTGTCCTAACTAATAATAATAAATCATAACATAAATTACAATTATTACTAATACTAATAATTATTCATGTTATTTTTATTACATCATTTATAATGAATCTTACTAATAATAACAACAATAATTAATCACAATAATAATATTACTTATAATAACATAACTAATTTTGTATAACAAATATCATACTAAAATTAATTAACATTAACAAATAGTAGTCATAATGGGTATAACATTTGTTATAATAATAATAATAAGAATAATAATAGAAATTTTATTAAAGTTACAAGTTCATAACAACATAATTAAATATTGTAAATTTATACAATGACAAAATAATAAATGAATTACATCAACTCTTCTTATTATACTACAAGGGCATTTTTGTCATTAGCACTGTTTTTCGTTCTGTCCCCTGCAACCAAACATATTTTTGTCCTCAGGACAAAGACAATTTTCTCTGTCCTGTCCACTACAACTAAACATCTCACTGTCTTCAATTCTTGTTCTGTCCTGTCTTCTTCTGTCCCGTCTCGTCCCGTCTCTGCCTGTTGAAGACGCTAACCATACGGACAATTAGTGTAAACAGAATGTCTATCGTCATTGATCAACTGGCACGCATAAATGGGCGATCTTTGTTCATGATTCATAGAGTAGGACAGAGATAACTTACATTGCTTGCCTGATCATGTTGAAGCTCAGCGTTGCCAAAAAATTCGACCATCTAATAGTGGCTTGAAATTGTTCAGATTGTTACCTAGCGAAACATTTGCAAGCAAAACGGGGAACAAGTAGACTCAGATCTAGGGGTGGATGTAGAAATTTTTTTAAGTGGGGGCAAAGCTTTAATTTTAATAAGGGCAAAATTTTAATAAGAGTAAAATTTTATACTTTTATAGGGGCAAAATTTAAAATAATAATTTTTTATAAAAAATTTGTTGGAAGTTGTACATCCGCCCTTGCTTAGATATATCTTCAGAACAGTTACCAATAAACTGTGAGTATGAAACATCATTCTTCTATTTACAATGTCATCGGTCTTAGTTGTCTCCTTTAAAATTTTTGTTCCTCCCTTCCTTCTAATTCTTAAAAGCATTGCATGTCTAACCTACCGCTACCTTGAAGCCCCCATTTAAAATTGAATCCAATTAAACCTAAATATGCGACAAAATATCAGCCTTAACTAACCCTACTTTGACACTGCTTAATATGGTATCAGATGAAAGGATGGCCTTTTATAAAGAAAATAATCAACTAAGAAAGAGGACTAACAAGCAACTCCAATTTCCAAAATTTTAAGAGGGGAAGAAACTGCCATAGTCTCTTGAGAAGAGGGTAAGATAGCTTACCTTGATTACCATTCTCATTCACAACTTTGCACCAAGTTCTATTGTCTTTATGGTTATAAGGATCTAGGGTTGAGATGCTAGTTTGGGAGTAGAATTAGGGGAAGTTCGAAGAGCAAAGGAGAGAGGAGGGAAATGGTTTAAGGAAGAAACAGTGACAACTTCAGTTTTTGTCTTTGACTACGGTTTGGTTTGGTTAGGTATATGCATATAATAAGATCACGCACTTCCATGATCTAGCTCTGTTCTTGATCATGACTTTTGGACGTTTCACATTCTTCCATGACGCTTATTATAAGTTGAATTGGAAAAATAATAATTTAAAAAATAATACAACTATTTGTAAAATTATTTGTTTAATGTATTTGAAGAATTATTAAATAAATAAAATTCACAAATAATATTGAATAGTTATTAAACAAATAACATTAAAAAATTATATTTAAAAAAATAAGTATTAAAATTAAAAAAATTAAATTAATATGATTTAAAAATGGAAAAAATTAATACAAATAATAAAAAATATTGTGGAAGACATTTCGTGACGTTTTTTAAAACGTCGCGGATTCCTTCACATTTTGTGACGTTTTAAAAACGTCGCGAAAAAGTCGGCATTTTTCGCGACGTTTTTTATAAAACATCGCGGAAAACTTTTGTCTACACCACATTCCGTAATGTTTTTTGTGACGTTTTTAAAACGTTGCAAATGCTCTTCTGCGACATTTTTAAGATCTTTTGTGACGTTTTTAAAATGTCGCAAAAGGGTTTGTTTTCTTGTAGTGTTTATCTTCTCTCTCCCTTTTGTAGCAATTGCAAACCAATGATGCCTTGCATGCTTTTTTTTTTTAGTAAAATCAAATATCATTTCTAACTTTTCAAACTTCATTCCTATTTCTGTAAGCACTTTTGTCACAGTATTTTCCATGCAAACACACGGAGTCATCATATTTAAATCATTTCTCATCTCTATTATAACTCTGCATTGTATAAAAAGTAACATTGTATTCTACAAAAAAAACACCAATACAGTATTGGTTTGGGCCGGGACCCTCACCGGCCAGGTATTGTCCCCTTTGGCCGCCAAGTCCTTTAGCTCTATCCCCTCTCGGGGGGCATCGGGAGTTGAACCTGTGACCTCATGGTTTTGGAGGCATCTTGTGCCACGCCTCTTACCACTTGGGCTATATGGTTGGGTCTGTAAACGATCTAGAAGGGGGGGTTGAATAGATCTCTAACGCTTTTTGTAAAGTTCTACAATAAAATCAGAAGTTAATTCACACAAAACCAATTTAACTAAATTTAAATGTAAAGAGTAGGGAAGAAGAGCAAACACTGTTTTTATAGAGGTTCGGTGCTAAGACCTACGTCCTCTACCTAAGCTCCC
>JANKOD010000005.1:18924306-18934715 GCA_026284645.1 Erythroxylum acuminatum | reverse complement strand
CTGTTCACCGGATGGGTGGGTTAACAGGCTAAGCCTATGGTTCTTCACTAGTATACATTGAGTCATAGGCTGGGCCTATGTGTTTTTTATGTCATGTATATTCACTTTATAGGTTATCTACACCGTTTTGGTATGAATTGAATTCTATTTGTGATATATGTTTTTCCTACTCATTGAGTACCTATTGTACTCATCCCCCTCTGCTTTACAACTATGCAGGTTAATTTAGTGAGTTTGAAGCCCTGAGTGGATCGTGTGGTCTTTTTACATTTTTGGGGTGTTACCACACGTGGGTAGTTTTTTATTTAGTACTTTTGTTGTCTAGTGGCTCATGAATTGTGTTTATGTAGATACAATTTATGATTCTGTAAGCTAACTTTTGATTGCCTTGTGTTTGTAAAAAATCTTATGTATGAACTTTGATACTGTTGTTGAGATTGCCTTGAGTGGAATAGAGAGTCCTGGAGTTGTGGTTGGATGTAAATGTAGAAGCGTGTTTAAAATCATTTGCAGGTTTTGAGATTTTAAAAATATAGCCGTTGTACAGCCTAATTTTTTTAAAAAAGGAAAGAATTGATATTCAGTTAGCCTTGCATAGTTGGATTAAGGATACCATTAGTATCCTTAGCCCGGTTATGCGGCAGTTGTCATGGGTCCAATGTGGTACCGAGTCGTGAAAATTAAATTGGTATGAAAGCTAAGGTTTTGCATTTTCAAAAGTGTTATTTTCATTTTCAAAAAGTTCATGAGCCTTAGGAATCAAGTGTGGGTGTTGAAAGTCTTTGGTCGAGAAGTTGAACCTCGGATCGTTAAGTTGACGTCCTTAATGGTCGGATGATTTTGACCTCGATCAGAGTACTTGTTCACATTCCTTGGGATGTTTGGGATATCGAATAAGCTAGGCTTAGTACTATTTTATTAAACAATGTCTTTCTCTTTGATTTCATAAAGATAGCATTCCCCCATCTATTTGATCAATCAAGTAAGAATTTCGAGGATGAAAATTTTTAAAAAGGGGGAGAGTTGTAATATCCTACCTCCTCAAATTGTTAAGAGATTAAAATGTTAGATTAAGTCAGATGAGTTATTTTAGAAAATATTGCAAGACAGTGTATACACTCATTTGACATGTTCCGAGGTAGGAAAGGTTTTTACCAATCATGAGATAATTGTGTATTGATTTTGTCTTGAATTTTGTTTTGATGGATTTTAATTAGTGAGTTGGGAATAAGTGACAAATGGCTCAGTTAAAAGGATGACAAGTGGCTTGAGTATAATTGTGACAAGTGACCCTTTTAAGTTTGCAACAAATGACACTTTAGAATTGTGATAGGTGTAGCCTTACAATTGGTGACATGTGTAGTCTTACAATTGGTAACATGTGTAGCCTTACAAGTAGTGACATGTGGAGCCTTAAAATGAGTGACATGTGGAGCCTAAAGTAAGAGGCACACGGACCAATGAAATGGTGACACATGGATTCAACTATTTCAATTCTATTGGTGTCGTGCGATATAGTGGTATAGATATTGGTGTCGTCTCCAAGACTAAGTCAATAGTGAAATCAAATTCCTAATCAAGTGGCAATCCAGGTTACTCCTCCGGAAAACATCGGGGAACTAGCGCATAATAGGGGCCTCACCCAATTCAACCCTCTGTGCCAAAATGTCAATCACATATGGAAGAAATGCCTGGCATCCCTGACGAATCAACCTCTTAGCCTTGATCACCGATATTAACTAACTCATTAATACTCGTCGGTCACTAGAACAATATGGGAATAAGTGACAAATGGCTCAGTTAAAAGTCTAGGAGTTGTGGCAGAATTTTAATGTGAATATAGAAGTGAGTTTAAAACTGATTGCAAGTGTTTTGATTGAGTTTTGGGATTTTTAAAATATAGCCGTTGCACTGCCCAAATGTTTTTTTTAAATTGCAGTTAGCCTTGCATAGTTGGATTAAGGGTACCATGAGTGTTCTTAGCTCAGGTATGCGGCGATTGTCATGTGCCCCATGTGGTATCAGGTCGTGACAAACATAATCGTCATATGGTGATATGGAATAAAATACTTAAATGATTGGCTTAGTGCAAATGAAAGATCGTTAGTTTATGCCTGATAGCCAATCATTTGGTTATAGTTTATTGACAAAATATTTAAAAACATTATTTATCTTATACATATTTAGATGTATGAGATAAAGTTCATGAGATAATTACTCATTGTAAATAAAATTATAATGAAATTATAATTATGATATTCATATTACATTTATGTATTATTCTTAAATTGTTCTTTATCTTTGTTCTATTAAGATTGGACATTAATAGAGCATAAAAAGATTAGCACATGTTTTGTTTTTCCTTATAAAGGAAATAGTCGATCTCACAGACTAAAGTATAAAGATACTTAAACAAACATGTGGGTACTTGTTAGGGAACAAGTTCACTGAATTGACCTCATATGAGAAATCCATTTGGATCATTACTTGTATGTCTGTGAAAATTCTCATTGTGATGATTGTATAAGAGATCGTTTGACTTGAGATCTCTATAGTTATCATGTATAGAGCTTGCTATGTTTTTTATACTACTTATGACCTATTTTAATCATAATCAGTTCAGTCAGTAGTCATTGGATGTAGCATGAACTATATTAAGGTAGTTGAGTGATCAAGATATGATTCATCACCCTAAAGTAATTATGGAGAATGTTTTATTGTTATTGATTAGTATTGATTCAAAAAATTCTTAGCTAAGGTGGAATGACGTTTTGCAAATAGTATACAAATTTCATTATTTGAATCAATAGCTAATGGTGGAAAGCTAATATAATTGAACTCAAAATAGAGTAAACATTAATTTTATGCTTTATGGCTAATTAGAACATTATATGATAAAATGATTAAATTATACAAAAAAATGCACATAAAGCTTATTCAAAAGCACTTTAACGTTCTAAAATATTTAAGTAGTCATGATCGTTTCTAAACGCTAATCTTGATTTATAACTATAATTTATTTAATTAGAAAATTAAAGACAAATTTTAAGAGTTTAAGTTATCTAATCCTAAATATGATTTAGGGTTATAATTTGTATTCATTGCTAACATATTCAGGAATCTAATGGGTCTCACATAAAGAACAAGTTAAAGAGAGCAAAGATATTTTAATCAAGTTGGACTTAATTGTAAAGTTTGTTATTATTAAATATGACATATTTAGGGCCTGTTTGTTTCCATTAATTTTTTATTTTATGTTTTTCTGAAATCTAGTAAAAAAACATGTTTGTTTGAGTTTTTTATTTCTGCTTATAGTTCTGGTTTCTTCCAATTTTTAAAATTTATGAAAACCATAAAAACTAGTTTTTGTTTTTTATTTCTATTTTTTATAATATGATTTACTATCATCTAAATATATATTATTTAATTATGTATTATATTAATTATTAGTAAGAATCTTAAATAATTTAATTTAATATTATATTTAATTAACTAAATTATGAATAATTTAAATTTATTTAATTTTTGTAAGTAAATTAAATAAAACTAATTTAATAGCTATTAAAAATATAATTAAATTTGAAATTATGTTCAAAATATATAACTTTCAAATAAAATTTTGGTTTATTTAAATTTTAATTTAACTTTTAAATAAAATTTAAAATTTAAATTATTTATTTTGAAAAAATAAAATAATTTTTATTGATAATTTATTATTAAATATTGTATAATATATTAAATAAATTTAATTAGTTAAAAATAATTTATCTTTAAGTTTTATGTAATATGTAATTATTATCAATAATAAAAATATAACTATATTGACATTAATAACAAAACAAGTTTTTATTTTTATTTAAAAGAAAACAGAAATTAATATGGAAGCAAAAATTAAAAATCACAACAGAAAAATAGAAATAGAATCAAATAACCCCTTAATAAATAAGAATCAATATGAGATATTATATCTTATTTGAGCATAATTAGTATTTAATTAGGATTATTTGTAATTCTAATTATAGTTTAATTGAAATTGAAATTAAAATTTAATTTCAATTAAATTACCGTAATGTCTAAAATTTATCATAAATAAGTTTAAACTATAACGTGTTGTACATAACCCGAGCCTTAGTTATGCACCTAGGATGTAACATGAAAGGGGAAAATGGAGATAAACATGAATCATACCTAATTTTGGATTCAAACTTTCAACGAGCTTTTTGGAGTTGAAACGAACCAGAATCTACGACGACCTTCATGGAAGTTGATCACCGGAACGTCGTTAATGTCTTTCTTTAGTTTTCTTAATAGTGAGCCTCTTGACGGGTTAGAGAATATGGATACTCATGATTTACATGAGTAATTATAAGAGACTTTAACCTTCTATTTATAGTATCCATATTGGGCCTCCCTATCACGAGCTCAATATCAGTCCGGTCCATACGGACTGAGGTCCATTTTTTCGGCTGGACTTCAACTCATTAATTCAGATCCTTTATTAGGCTACTTTATTATCTTTATTTAGATCAAATTCAATTCGCTTAACCAGTAATTTATTAACACTGTCCAAATTGTAATTAAATGTTGTCCAATCTTATGGAAAATATCTAACATTATTCCTCTTGGACAATAATGTATTACAACTGTGAAAATAATAAAACCAGTTATAGCAAATCACTGTATAGATCAATCAAGTTTAAAAAACAGTTTGATCCAAAGATAACAAAACTCCATCATTTTGTCCTGCAAGGCTTTCGATATCGAAAAATATCAAACATATATGTCATGTGTGACATAGGTCCAATATAGTCATGCATATCTAATACCTCACTAACATGAATGAAGAAATGAAGTGTAGCAAACTACAATGATACTCAAATGATCTGAGATGTATCATTTTTCTATTTGTAGGTCTTGATTTCTCTAAAATTTATGCCAAACTACATCATAGAAATCCATTGTCTTACTGAATGCTAAATTGTGTTAGAGAATATGTATTTTCTCTTATTGAATGCTAAACTGCATTAGAGAAATTTGTTTTCTCTTACTGAATGCTAAATCGCATTAGAGAAAAACTTTATAGGATTAACACTTATATCCCCCTATGTCATATCAAATCCATGGATTTATATATCAAACTGTACGTGTCCTAATGACATGGGCCTAAGATTAATCTAAATATATGCCCAATGACTTTTTAGAATGCTTAAGATCGACACAAACCTATAATACTTTCAATTATATTATGACAATATATAGCAACATCTATGACTGAGAACAAAATGATAATCATCTTTATTGCTAAACAACCATACTTTCATGATACATCAAAAATATAAATATGTAAAGAGAAAACATAATAATCCCTAACTAACAGTGTCTAAAGACTTCAATACCCCCATACTGTTTATAAGTCTCTCAAAAATATGTGGGCGAAGTTCTTTAGTCAAAGGATTAACAAGCATTTCTTAGTCCTCAAATGTTCCACCTCAATGTCACCTTTAAGTATTAACTCGTTTATGGTAAAATACTTGACCTCTAAATACTTAGACCATGTGATATTCTTATTGTTGTTATTTATGGAGAAGGTAACTGCAAAATTGACAATGTAAAAGTTAGCATAAATGTAGGATAACAACAATACTAAAAGCCATAAATAGTATCTTTACCAAGAATCTAAGTACACATATTATGAAACACCTGTGGGTTGAATACATAATACGTGCAAATCAAACCTCCACATAAAAAGCGATCAGAGTATACACCACCAACTCTCATGACACTACTACCTGTGGGCGAATAAATCATTCAAGTAGTGGCTTCCTCCATCCAATGCCTTTATGCACATCTCAAAATGTCTTGTAAGGTCAACACCTATAGGCAGAATAGCCAAACATAAGATCGAAGACATTCCCAAACATGCAAGCGGAACAATTCAAATACTAACTTAAAGGCCACTATAGTGACTGTATTTGCATTAGTATCTAAACAGATCCACAAACACAAATGATACATTTGTATGTTATCCTCGCATTTTGTATGGGCATATGATATGTGGCAATGTACCATCAATAAATGCAAAATCCATATGCACGTTCTCATTATCACATATCGGTGTTGAACATGTTGTCTATTTAACTTAATGGTGTTGAACATGTCTATTTAACTTAATTTGCACATTATCAAAAAAAGTTTTCAATTGGAGTATCATGCTATTTCGAAATGGTTTTAAGAACCTTAATAACCTTTTTCTAGAGTTAACCTTAATAACCTTTTTCTAGAAAAACAACATGTATCTCATTTTTATATAATTTAATGCATGAAAATTCATTTTGAAATGGTTTTAGGAACCTTAATAACCTTTTTCTAGAGTTAAACTTTATTTATTACTAATATAATAAATCTAGAAAAATTAAAAAACTCACTTTATGAATTCATGGGATCCGGAAACTAACCCCAAATAACCCAGGGTATCATTACGGAGATTTTGAAAATTTTAAGTTTTATTTTTAATTTTATTGAAGTGCTAACATCAACAATCACTGTAGCGTTGACATTATCATGACATCAACTACCCGTCTACTGTTGACATTAGCCTGCGTATGGAAGAGCATCAATCGACACCTCTGAATGCATCTAGCATGTGTATTTCACGCGCGCGTGTGTTGCACGCACCGAATGCGTAGACGTGCTGTCGACACAGACGCTTGTGCCACACGCGCTAGACACGTGTCCTGCTTTCTGTGCACTATCTGTCTGGCGCGTTCCGCCACTCTGCGGTACTGTATCCAGCTGTTTTTCTTCCACTAAAAAATGGCCATTTTTGATGAGATTTCGGGTCGTTTTTATCACTACAACGCTTGTTTTCAACCTGTTTTTTCATGCTCTAGTTGCTCCAAACATTAAATACCAAGTTTAAACACAAAAACGAATTGTTTTCTCCAAAATCCATCGACAACATTCAAAAAACCTCTATTTATAACCACTCGATTATGTAACCGCTCTGATATCACGTTTTGTGCATAGCCTTAGTTACACGCCTAGGATGCAACGTGATAGTTACACACCTAGAATGCAACGTGAAAGGAAAAGAAAGTTTAAAAACATTAATCATACCTGATTTCAAATTTATAACTTTCAACGAATTTTTCAGAGCTGAAACGAACCTGATTCCATGACAGCCTTTACGAAAGTTGATCATCATAATATCGTTAATGTCTTTCTACAGTTTTCTTAATACGTCAGCCTCTTGATGGGTCAAAGAATCTAGATATTCACGATTTACATAAGCAAGTGTAAGACAAATCTTTTGTTTATAGTATCCATATTAGGGCTCCCCACCACCGACTCAATATGGGTCTGGTTCACACTGACTGAGGTCCATTTTCTTGGTTAGACTTCAGTTCATTAATTCAGATCCTTTATTAGGTTACTTTAACACTTCTTGCTTAATCCTCTCTATAAGAGCTACAAATTTCTTTTAACTATTTTGTGAATACCATTAGAAGTCGGATACTTTTGTGGCTATGGTGGTTGAGATAGACTAATTTTAGAAATGGTTCGAGGGATACGACAAAATTATGATTAAGCGCCAGAATAAGATACGAAGAAAATATATGTTTTATTATGATTTAATTACTTATTTATAGAATTAAAGTAATCTTGATTTTGAAAAATAAAAATAAGAAAAAATTTCATAATTATTCTACTGCGGTCGGAATTGAGTCTCTAAATTTTCCAACATTAGCATCTTATAAAGGTTCTATACATTGCGCGTTAACAGGTTATGACTTGAAAGTTATAAATCGTGCTTTGAATCCCGAAAGAGTAGTGTGTGTGATTAGTCGTTCGTTCATTTCATGGGTCATTAATTTGTTCTGGTATAAGTTTTTGTTATGACCTGACAGATCTCCTTGTGATGGTTTAGTTTATAACATCTATCAAGACTGAGTTCAATTGTAAAGCTTCATCAATGCCAACCCCCCTTGATAATAAACTTCAAGGTCAATGAATCTAAAGGGTCAAGAAAAAAAGGAAAACTCGTGCCAGAGAAACAAATTACATTGGGAAAAAAAAAAAGATAAATGGATGCATCTCTACTTGTTAATATGCATTGGCAGTTGGCCGTCCAGGTGAACTGGGCCAAATTGCATGTCCCTCTTGAGTCGTGGTTGTGGACTGAAACTTATGAACGTGGATCAACTTCAGCATTGCCTTCCTTCTAAGTGTTGCTAGATTGCGTTGTTTTGGCCTTCGATCTTTTAAATTTAATCCAACTAGATACTTCGAAAACAGCAACAATGATGCCAAAAGCCGAAAGAATTCCAGTATAAATCCATTTCCAAACACCATTGTCTGTCGTCAAAATGCCAATCCCGTGAAATATGTTTATTGACATCAAAACAAGCAGTGCATAGCCAAGAGAATGGTGGTACATGTTCCAGTACTTTATATATTCATTATTTTCCTTGGGCCGTAAACGTAATGCAAGCATCTGCAGCATCAAATTTTGGAATCAAAACAAGAGAAAGTGCATTTGAGAGATACTCAGCATTCGCTCTGTGACAGAGGCTTACTTGCAATGTTGAGAATGCGAAGATAAACATGGCATATAGCTCGTGGGTTCTAAATTTGTAGTATGTTGAAGCTCGTCCAAGGAATAAGCCGATGGTCCAGCCAGTTGTGCCAAGAATGTAACCCGTAATTTGGCAGCAAATGTGAGGGTAAAACCACCATTTCTCCTTAAGTTCCAGAGGATATCTGAAATATCTTGCGATGATTACACCAACAGGCATGAGTACTCCCCACGCCATTATGTTCAAGATGCCATGCACCTAGGAAAAGAGAAGGAAATGTGGATTTAGCTTTATATAAAGAGGCAAGAGCACAACTAATATCAAGAAGACGTTGCTATAAAAGATGCAGAAGAAGCTTTTCTTGTAATTCTGATAATCTACCACTCTTAAATGTTGCCTGTAATCCTGAACGTCGTGAGCTAACTGAGTCTTCAAATCTATAATCTCCGTGCTGTCAACATTCTGTAGGGTTGCGGGATGCATCATCGGCTCCGTGCCGTCGACATCATATCCAACTTGCCACACATGACTCAGACGTGTTATGCTGTACTCTGCTGGAAGTACTATTGTTGCATGTATCATGTAGTAATCTAGCGAGGCAGAGTATTCCAGGCTCATATTCTGGACTTTCAATTCAATGGAAGAAGGCCGTAGCGTGCAACCAAGCTTGGTGGCCCCTGTGATGTTGTAAGTGTTAACATTGAATGATCCATTTAGTTGCTTAATGCCTATAATTGCCCTGGTTCCAACCATTTGAGGGATTTCACTAGGATTCACCCCCCAAGCCAACCACCCAATATCAGCATACAATCTTGTACCAAAGATGATCTCAATTTGTCTTTCATTATGCTCGTCGAGTTTCCAGGCGAATTCAGCTCCTAGAGTGGTCAGTTTCTTGCAGACTGAAATGCTATTCCTGTCTGCCACCTTATGGAAAGACTGGCTACAACTACAAGGGCAGTGATGAGCAACAACTGTGGACTTGGTGAAGAACAAGGTTAATGTGAAGACCACAAGCAAAATAGTGGGAGACATTTTCTAGGAAGTTGTGTGGTTGTTTCTGGCAGTTATGCTTTTATATGTTACAGGTTCTGCCGTGCCCTTCTAGTAATTTTGGGCTTTCCTTGGGTTCAAGCTGACAATAATGAGTTTTCTTTTGATACAGCTTTATTCCTTTAGTACTAACATTCTGGTAAGAACAACTAGAGTTGGTAACAAGTAATGCATAATATTTTTATCCACTACCACTTTAATAGCCCATGAGAAAGTGACAATTCAAGTTATGCAAACAAAAGAAGATGAAGGAAAAAGATTAATTCTATCCCCAACGAGAAAATTTGAATTGTAAAAAGTATAAATAATAAAACGGACATAATATTTGTTACGGAAGGAATCCTTTCATTCCCTACTGCTGATATAAACAAGCTCTTTTTCTTTACTGTCATTGAATTTTTGTCTTCATCCTGGGCCCCCCTTCAGCAGCCTTTAACACGAGCTAGTTCACGTCTTTTCCGTGTTCCACGACAGGAGTAGGCTCCTGTTACTGACATGTACATTGCCAGAAATAAAGACAAATCATGATGGAACTGTTTTACAAATAGCCAACTGTATTATTTCTTAGATAATTTTATCAACGCCAATGTTCTGAATACCGTATCAGACTTGGTATCGAATTGGGCTCTGGAACGGAACTGTACCGGTACCGATCAGTACCGATACCGTTTCGGGATATTATAAAATAGTCCCTAAATTTTTAAAAAATTGCAAAATAGTCCATATTGATACATTATTTTAAAAACTTTGAAAAAAATGGGGAGGGAAATTTTGAAAATT
>JANKOD010000005.1:18894269-18909355 GCA_026284645.1 Erythroxylum acuminatum | reverse complement strand
AACTCAAAATCCTAATGTAGAGAGAGATGAGACAAAATTTACCTAAACCTTCCTTTGATGATATCTTCAAATCCTTTGAGATTTTCTCAAATCTAATGAAAGATTTGAGTTCCTTGACCCCAAATTAGCTTAGAACACCTTGATTGAGGTTGAAGAATCAAAAACTTGGTGGAAAATAGGTGATGGTAGAAAGTTGCTTCTTTCTCTCCTCTCTTCTCCTTTCTTCTCCCTTCTTTTACTTTAAACAAAGTGTTTTAAGCCTTTACTAATGGGATGCACGACCTTACATGGAGAAGGGTCTAGAATATTGACCCTTCTTTGACCAAAATATGGTGAAATTACCTTTTTGCCCTTAGGTTGTATGAAATTACCATTTTACCCTCCAAACTTTCCTAAATTTACAATTAAGCCCAAAGTTTAGGAATCTCCAAAAATTTTATTTTTATTTTGGTCCTTAGACTTTTGAGAATTATAATTAAGCCCCTTAACTTTATAAAATTACACATTGGTCCTCCAAGATTTGAGAAATTACATTTAAGTCCTTTAACTTTTGACAAATTGCAAATAAGCCCTTATATATATCAACTTTTCCAATTAAGCTTTCTAAGTATCCCACGAGTCTATAAATCATGTCTAATTACCTCTAAGGCATTAGAACTCATTTAATTTACCCACCATGGTCATATCCATCCAATGGACTCGCTTTTATCCACTTAAAAACTCATATGTCGGAAATCTCCAAGATTTCGCATTACCGATGAATTCCAAGTTCATGTAAGAGCATATAACATTATAAATCATTAACATATACACCCAAATGACTTAAATACATCTTTGAACTCATATACATCCAAATGTATATATCAATATACAGTAGTATCTCCAAATACAGTAAAACACAAAAGAGCTCCGAAAATCCAACGTTACATTAAGTTATAAGAAATTTTCTTTTACCATCATTAACATCTAGAAATTTATTCATGAGTGCCTCATATGTAAATGATTAAGACTAGTTTTGATGTGTTAGAAAAATTGGCATGTCATTCATATGCCAAGGACTGGCCTCCTACACCTTATTAGCTTTATCCAAAGATCCGAATTTGAAGATAAATAAACCTTAAAGGCTTATAAAAGTTGATATCAATCCCAAATTCCCCTAATGAAAAATGGCCTAAACATTCATTGTCAAAAAATGCAAGCCTTTAATAAAACAACTAGGGAATCGTTCCACTTAAAGGCTCCTTATAATAGAATCTCTTTGGGAGGTTGTATAATGGAGTGTCTTTCCTTATAAGAAGGCAGAAAAAAATGAGAGTTTCATAGCTAGTGATAAGTCCCTTACTACTTGAGACTGTGTCTTTTTGGTAACACTAGAAAGTTTAAGAGAGGAAGGGTGAATTTGGGATTAAGGGCCATATTAAGAGTTCCAAAGGGGGATTGAGGGTTAAGGATGAAGAGGTAAATAAGGAAAAGTCCATCCTGGGAGGTATGGTATCAATATGTTTAAGCTTACAATAGATATTAAGCTTAAAAAGGAAGTTGATAGAGAAAAAAGATTTGAATTGCCACCCTAAAAATAATTAAGAGAATAAGGCAAGAAAAAACATAGTGAGATGAAGGATCAAAATTCCCTTACTAGTTCAGAAGCTGAAACTAAGCGAGTGTGCTAAAGAGAAGAAGCAATGGGGCACCATAATGCCAAGAGTAAAGCAATAGGACCGAACTAGCAATGTAGGGAGGTAGGGAAGAGCACCAGAATGCCAAAAGCATGCAAGGAGGTTAAGGAGAATGAATGTCTAATCTAGTAAGAGTAACCACTAAATGGAGCCTTAGAGAGAAGCAAGACACTCTCACTCTCAACATGTTCCAAGTAAATAACCTAAGTTCTCATTAGTTTCTTATTACTAAGTCACTAACCCAATTGGTGTGGTATGCCAACTAGGCAACTTTGACTATTTGATTACCAACATTAATTTTTAAATTTAAAACTTTTTTTAACAAATTTATATTTTTAAGTAGTCAAAAATCAATTTAACCCTAAAATAAAAGAAAACCCACCTAAAATAAAAACCTTATTATAATCTCTAAAATTTGTCTTCCAACTATAACCTAAATCCCTATACTGTTACCCAGCATAAAGGTTAAAACACTAGATTACGGATTCACATACTTCAAAAAATTGAATGTATTTATTTATGGATTTTAAATATTTGATATCGGTTATGAATTATCCAATGATTTGAATATATGCATTCTATATTATGTTAACATTGACGGAGCGGTATTCCATTGTGAAGGTAAGCTTGGCTTTGGAGCAATGTTGGAGAGCGCTGAGGGAGAGTTTATTAGAGCTTTTTCTGGTCATTATGTTGGTGGTGCGGATCCCTTGATTGCGGAAGCACTAGCACTTCGACAATCCTTGCAAATTCTAAGACAGCAGCACATTGAAGACAGTGACACTATTTTTATGGATTCTCAAATTTTATTTTTCGCACTTAGCTCACCGAACTTTGATCTTTCCGAGTTGAGTACTGTTATTTGTGATTGTAAGACTTTGTTATTATCGCTACCGAATATTTCTTATAGGTGGATTCGTAAGCAAGCCAATAGATGTGCTCATTCTTTAGCTCGAGCATCTATTCGCTTTGCACATATATGGATTTAGGTTTCTACTCCTCAGTTTCTGAGTGAGTTTTATCATTATGAATGAGAATTTGAGTATTTTGCTCTTAAAATAATAATAATAATAAAGATGATATGTTGTTTTGCTTTCTAGAATCTTTCCAAGCTCGTAATATGTCTCCCTTCCTTTAATCACATATTGATCCTTATTTTCTCTAAGCATTTTACAATTGTTGAGCATCACGATGTATATAGACATATCCTCACTAAATTATGTTTAAGAATGATGAAGAATTTATTGTTAGACAAATTAATAATAGCTAGTGTTGGCCTTGGAATAATCTTTTAGGAATAATTCCATTCAAATGGAATGAACCAAAACACAAGATAGTTAACTTTATGAGTTGCCAAATAAATTGGAAACTGAGCATAAACATTGCCATAGCCTAGATGAATCATTGAGAGGGACTGAAGCCTTGCAAGAGAAACAAGTTTACAATAGGTAAATATTTGGTGTTTCAACCTTTGTGCTAGGTGATGCGAATATTCTATGTGACATGTTTTAGGGTTAAATTGATAAAAAATATTAATATAATGATTTTCATGTTTTAAACAATTATAAAATGAGAAAGTATTTTTAATAAATTTTAAAATAAAAAATCTACATCAACATCCAGATAGTCCAAGTTTTTCATCTAATGTGTGACATCAGTTGGGTTAACGAGAAACTAAAAAAATTATAATGAAGTTAGGATTTATAGAGTAAATAATATTCCTTTAGAAGTTAAGTTCATGATTAAAAAAAAGAGTTATATGAAAGATAAAGTTCATTATTGAGTACAGTTAATCGAACCAATGTAACATTTATTAAATTACACCAAATCCAAAGTGTTTGAGGAATTAGCACAAAGCTCTTTAAAGTTGATAATATTTGTGGAGACATGTATAGCTCACACAGAAGAGTTGTAGGCAATTAGAGATTGTGTCCTAAACTTGAGCTCTAACTGACTGTTGTGGCTCAAAAGTGCATATAGAATACGAGTTCAGATCCTTTGTCCAATATTATGGTGTCTTATTGTGTCCAATAAATTTCAGCCATTTATTTATGTGATTCCCGCATGAGTCCCGCGTGGGTCCCATAAAATAAATGGCTGAGATTCTATGAGACAGAATAAGAAAGAGTAATATTGAATAGAGGATCTGGATTCATAGATTACTCCACGTTTACAACACGTATCTCCTAGTCAGAAATCTTGTTCTTTTACCCATTCCTAACCTTCACCAGGTGAGCCCTTATCACAACATAGATTCCTAAGTTCTGAGTAGTCACTAGTTTTGAAGATTTTGCATGTACATCTATGACCCTTATTAAGGGAAGAAGGCCTCCATTAGCAGGTAAATCCAATCTCACAACTGAGATGAAATTTGGAACTATTTCTGCAAGCTTGGTTAAAAGATATACTCTTACGTATGGGATTCTTTTAAGAGTGATGGTGGAATCCATGAAGATGATAGTAGCCCTTGGTCAAGATCAACCAGAAAATCTAGTGCAACCAGATAGATTACCAAGGAATCCACCTCTGGTTGCTTCTCAAATAATGTTATTTTGTAAACGATTTAACTTTTAACATTTTCAAATTCTGTGAAAAAGATTTTATTTGGCTGAGTTCATAGTTTATAGTTTATGTTTTGGTTTCTTTTTAAGATTATAATTTGCAAAAATTATAAAATTTAATTAGTTTTCTCTTTTATGTTTCTTAATTTTTATTATTGACTATTATATAAATTATTTAATATTAGTTATTAATAAAATTTTAAATTAAATATTTTTAATATTATTAAATTACATAAATTTTAAAATACTAGATATTTAACATAAATAATAAAATTATTTTAGTTAAAAGATATTATTATAACATTTTTACTTAATAAGTAAATAAAAATTAAATTTTATTTATAAAATTAGTTTATAAATTTATTTAATATTTATTTGTTATAAATAATAAAAGTGTAATTGATCTTAATAGTCAATGAAAAATATCTAAATATGTTGTTTTCTCTCATTTTCATTTTGTTACAAGACACAAGACACGAACTCAAGGCGCATGTACAGCACGTGTCAACTCTTTGCCTCTTGTCTCTGCATTTGTCCCTCTCATCTCTGCATAAACTGAGACAGAAAAAGATCGAAAACCTTGCTTCTAAAAAAATATGGCGAATCTCCCTCAGTCTCTCTCCATGAACGCCGCGTTTGGAGGCCCCAGCGCGTCTGCTCCGGCGAACAAGGACCGGAAGATGGCATCGGCGGAACACTTGGTTCTTGAGCTAAGTAACCCGGATCTTCGAGAAAATGCCCTTCTTGAACTTTCTAAGGTGAGAATTTCGACTCGTATCTTTATTATTTTTTCGCTCTTCATGTTTCTTCTAGTAAGCACTTTTCCTTTAGGACCTGTAATTAGGGCGATTTTGTAAAGTTGTAATCTTGAAGGGGGAAATTGATCTCTTCTGTCCATTTTTTGTTTAGTACTCTTATTGTGTCTCGAAGCAATCGGGTATAAAGAACCATTTGGGATTTAAGGATTGACTCTCGCTGGTGGAATATTTTGTAAAGTTTTTAACTTTTTCATAATACTGTCGAGTTGGTTATTTGACTTTTGAATTTGGTTGTGGTAAGTTTAGGATCTTTATATTTTCTGTTTGATAGTTGCAATTTTGATAAGAAATAATAAGCTAAATTGCATATGTTTTCACTTTGTTAACAGTTACGTCAAGCACTCTTCTCTCTTCTGTCAATTGGTTTTCAACTTTTTGTGTTACTGTAAGTTTGAATTCATGAAGATAGGTTTTATTCACGTTAAGTGCCTGTTATTCTTTATATAACAACAATTTGTGTCTCCTTAGCATATTAAGAGCTAGCTTCTCCTAGACATATTCTGGATTTATGGATTGACTTTTAAGCTTTCTTATTTGATAGCTTTGGCTTGACTAGATCATTTTCATACTCTAAAAGAGGTAATAGAGTGCATTCATTGTGGAATAATTGTCTGGGTATCCTGTCATTTTGCATTATCGGTTTTGTTTTTAGATATTGCCTTTAAGCTACAGAGAAAATCTCCTTCATCGGAATTGTAATGCTCTTTATTGTTGTGTATCAAGCATTTTTGCAGTTCACAACTTGCTTTGTGTTGTAATTAGTGTTACATGGCATATAACTCATCAAGCTTAGGAATTCATGTTTGCTGTTTCAAAAATGAGTGTTAGATAACATGGTACCTCACAACTTATTTTTTAGTAATTGTTAGTATTCCATAGGATCGTTAGTATCTTGAGTTTCTAAAATTCATCAACTGACACTGTGGCTACATTTAATCATAAATCAAATTAATCCTTGATCAAAGATCTACTTAGTTAACTTTTCCTCAACTTCACCAATCCACTTTTTAATAAGAACCACTTGGGATCTGCATCATGTAACAGTGGGTTGTAAATGTCCTAAATTAAGAACTTTTAACAAGATAAAATAAGGATGCTACACCAAGAACTGCCCTTTCAGTCACCGTATATTGTTATATGTGAAAGTCAATGTTCCTTTTAACTTGCAAGTAATTCTGGCTATCGTCAGTTTACGTGTAAGTGTTGGCAGCTGCCCACTAATTTGTGTGCATGCTTTCTTCTTAATTTACTGTATTTTGTGAAAACTGACAGCCAAACTTGATATTTTCTTTTCTCTTAAAGGTTTGCTTAGGTGGGTGTGAAGTACAGTTGTCTCCTAACTGCATTATCCTCATCTTTTTCGAGATTTTTTCCAATGTTATATTAACTGGCTATAAAGTTTAGCTGTTGATACGCGTGCGTCAATTGTAAACTAGTATCTACCTTTGGTTTCATTTTTTAGCACAAGGAATTATTTCAAGATTTGGCTCCTTTCGTGTGGAATTCTATTGGTACTATTGCTGTACTCATACAGGTATGCCTAATAAACTTGTGTTTTCTTTTGTCTTTTATCTTTTAGAAGAGAGAATTATTTCAAGATTTGGCTCCATTATTGTGGAATTCTTTTGGTACTATTGCAGCCCTGTTACAGGTAGGCTATTTGAAGCACTGCTGTATTTACATTTTTCCCATTTTTCCTCATTTGGCTCCGTGTTGTGCATACTTTATCTAATATGCTGGATCTCATAGTAATTCTGAAAAAGAAATGCTTCTTTGAATCAGTTTTAAAATGCAATCTTAAATTTGTTCTTTTTTAATATCGAAGCTGACAAGATTTTGTAAAATCTGGATTATTGCTAGATAGGATGAGAAAATGTCATCATCCTTCAGGTGAAGTCGAAAGTGACTTTATTGGTTCAAAATTGATACTTCGTAATTTGATAAAGTGTTCTTTGTTAGCATTTGTTGTTGAGATGTGTTTCACTCCTTATATACTAGGGATTTCACATCTAAGCTTTCAAAAAGTTTGTTAGCAAATGGCTGGGGTGTTCTCGTGTACCTGTAATTGGAGGTTATTACGAAAGTGAATACCCACAATGCTTCTTTATCCTGGGTCTAGGAAAATTATAAATAGTCAATTAGTTTTTGTCATGCCTTAATGTAGTACATTAACATATCTTTAAGGTCCTAGTATCATGCTTAACCCTTTACTATCTGAAGTTAAAAGAGTACTACTTTGCTTTTACTTGTGGTAGATTTATTTCTAGATAATGTTAAAGTTGCTTTTCAGACTCTCTTCTTGTTTTTAGATGAGGTCATAGTTGCTTTTAGGACTCAGCACTTTGTTTTTGAGGTGAGGGTTGGGAAATTGGGAACACAATTTGGTAATTGCTACTATTTCTTAATTGCCTATTTTGTATATGCTTTTGTTTCCTTATGCTTTTCAATATCCTTATTTCTTTCTTCCAGGAGATAGTTTCAATATACCCTGTTTTATCACCACCATCCTTGAGTCCTGTTCAATCAAATCGTGTTTGCAATGCTCTTGCTCTTCTCCAGGTAAATTAATTTTTTTTTCCAATTCATTTCATGTCATTGTTTCATGCAAATGCCATCATGTTTCCCTCTTATATGCACCTCTCTTTATGTATATGTTCTAGAAAGCACTTCTGGGTCCCTTTGAAGGAACTATTTTGCATTGACATGCCTCATGGCTTAGCTGGAGTTAAATGTGAAGGTTTCATTGTATTCAATGCTTGAAAGTACAACAGCGAACAGTATCTACATTTATTGTATTAAGTTTATATTTAGATGAGTTAATTGGTCTAGACAGTAGTTTGCTAACATATCCTAGGTTTTTCTAGTGTAATATGGCACATTTGATTGTGAGTGCATACAAGTCTGTTACAATAGAAAATAAATTTGGTTCATTATATTGATTTTACATAATGTTTTATGTACTTACAGTGTGTGGCTTCTCATCCAGACACAAGGATGTTATTTCTGAATGGTAGGGTTCTTCTTGTTCTCCAACCTATATCAGCAATTAAGAAGCTAAGATATTCTCCCTTTGTAGTTGCATAATATCCTGAAGAAATATTGTCTTCTGAAAGAATTATTTTCACCTCCACTTATATCATGTACTTGAACTATTATGTTAATGGACACCTCTTCTTTTTGCAGCTCATATACCTTTATATCTGTATCCTTTCCTTAACACAACTAGTAAATCAAGGCCTTTTGAGTATTTGAGGCTTACTAGTTTAGGTGTCATTGGTGCCCTAGTAAAGGTACTTATCCTCACTAGCATGTACTTAATTGCTTGGCTTTCTACCTTCTTTTCACTTGGTGGTGGCATGACTCTATGCTTTACTTTTATTTGTTCATAAATGTTATATTTTAAAGAAAAATGACCATATTATTGCAGTTACATATATGCACAGAAAAATTACATTAGGCTAACTGGGATCTTGTATTACTTGGCTAAATTTCATGGTATTTGTGTCTATTCCATTTAAGTTCTGAACTTATTTTCTTCTTTAACAGGTTGATGACACAGAGGTTATAAGTTTCCTTCTGTCAACTGAGATTATTCCGCTGTGTCTTCGGACTATGGAAATGGGCAGTGAATTGTCGAAAACAGTTGAGTATATATTTGCTTCTTTTCATCTTTTTCAGGCATGTGCTTGGCTTTAATGGATCTTTTTTTTTGGAAAATTTTTAATGGATCTATTTTCCCGTGAACCTGATTCAAATTTTTATCAGTTATCTGTTGGAATGAACTATTCACTGGAAGGACATTGATATGCCAAGTTGTATTGCTGGCCCTGTCTTTATCTCAAGAAAATGAAACTTAAAATATGGTGCTATGTTCACTTGTAATGTTGAATTGAGATTTCATTTGTCTTTTACTTACAAAATTGGATTATGAACCCGTCTTGCCTTTCTGAGATATCCTAGTGTATGTTGTTCTCTTAATCTTGTTGAATCTTTTTCTTCTGACTGTATTGCTAGTAGTAATATTAAGGTTGCTGTTATATGCCTCGAGAAGTTTCCATCTTTGAGTTCTCTTTCTTCTATGTTGTTGCAGTTGCCTTTTTAAGTATGTTCGTTCTTTTGTTTGTTCTTGTTACAAAAATCAGGTTGTTTTGTCTATAATTGTTGGTGGATCTGGAAAATGAGTATCTTAGTTGAGATCCTTTTGATGACAGGTTGCCACATTTATAGTTCAAAAGATTCTGTTAGATGATGTGGGCTTGGACTATATTTGTACTACAGCAGAAAGGTTCTTTGCGGTAGGTCGAGTCCTAGGCAACATGGTTGCATCACTTGCTGAGCAACATTCAAATCGTTTGTTGAAGCACATTATTAGATGTTATCTTCGACTCTCAGATAATCCGAGGTACAGTGCGTCGTATTTATGTGTTCTTTTAGGAGTGAGTGAGCTTCCTCTCTTCTCGTATCTTCCTTGTACTCTTTTACTGTTTCATTGACCTGCAGTGGTCTTCTTTACTTGCTTTGAATTGTTCTTTTTTCAGAATAAATGTATGCTTTGGTAATATTTGGTATCAGGGCCTGTGATGCTCTAAGAAGTTGTCTGCCGGATATGCTGAGAGATGGCACCTTCAATAGTTGTCTTCGTGTAAGGCTGTTCATATAACAGTAAATAGTGATGTTAAATTGCACATTACATCAAAGTTTCTTGCAAGTAAGAATAATTTGCCTTCTCTAACTTCCAGGATGATCTGACAACAAGACGCTGGCTGCAACAGCTGCTTCACAATGTTGGAGTGAGTAGGGTTCCGGGACTTCAGGCTGGTGGAGGTTTTGATCATATGCTGGTGAACTAACTAAGATTAAACCGTTCTTCATGTATGTTGTCTTCTTTTCTTAACCGACATCGCAACCAGATGTGTCATTGCCTCAAATATCCCCTTTTGGTTCCATGCATATGAGGTAAGCAGAGTCTGGAACTGTAATTAGCAGTTTGTCTTTCAAAGTGGACACATGGAAGAGCAAAGCTGTTTATTATTTCAAGGTTGTATATAATGCTGAATATTTATAATTTCCTATCATTTGAGCTTTTTTTATTTGTAGAACCTTTTATTCTTAGTCATTATCTTTGTTTACTAGTTGGCACTTTCAAGGTTTGAATGTTTTTTTGACTTAAAATGTACGTTTTAATATCACATATAGTTCTGTGACACTATAGAGCTAATCCACGAAAGGAAAATAATATTTTCTTATAGAAGTATGAATGTAGAAAATGAAATTTCAGGCAATGGATTCTCGCATTTTGGATAACTCTATTATAATTTATAACACAGCTTCGATTATATATATAAATATTCAGCATTCTTGAATAACACAACTAAGAATTTATGTTGCACATTCTTGAAGCTTTTGGCTTTCTACCAAATTTCAAAACTTGGATTAATTAATGCATCTTTACTACCTCTTTTCACATGCTGATTAATGGGGAGCCCAATGTCATAATTAGAGGTGGTAAGGGATTGAGGCAAGCTAATCCAGTCTCACTTTACTTGTTCGCCTTATGTCTGGATACCTTAATTAGACTGATTGATCATTTTATAAGACAAGAAAGGAATTTCAAGTTGTATCATAAATGTATTAAGTTATGAATTTTTATGCTATCTTCTGTAGAAAATCTTCTTTTTTTACCTGGAGTTGAGGACAGTTTACTAAGTACCCTGGTGATTGCTCTATGTTCATATTCAAGGATTTATCTAAGTTTCCCACTAATAAAGATAAGAGCTACCTAAAGGTATTAATTGTTGCCAGTCACCAAGCAACATAGCTTGCCAACTTATTACGACTAAAATTAAAAAACCATCCATTTACTTACCTTGGTTTCCTTGTAGCAACCAAGAGACCAAGCTTGAAAGACTGCTTACCACTTATTAAGAGGATTCAAAGAAGAATTAGGAAATGGTGTAATAGGTACTAGTCATTTGTGGGTGGAGTTTAACTCATCAACACTATGCATATCTATTGGCTATCTTGCTTCTTTTTTCATAAATGTCTGATCAAAACAATGTAGAAAAATATTGAGATACTTCTTGTCGTTTGGTGACCTAAATAAAAATGTAATAGCTAAAGTCTAACTGTTAAATCTCTATATGCCAATTCACTTCAAGTTCAAAGGAACAAGTATTTCAATTATATTATTAATCGTAAACAAATAAAAGATTTGCTAGCGTAAATAACAACTAAGAGAATATTTCCGAATTTTATTGATTATTGTTAATAAACCAGAAAATATACCCACGAAATGGGAGCTTTCTACATCTTCTATATAAACTAAGTAATACATATATTGATCCAATCTTATACATAGTAGGTATAAATCATTTTAGAGATAATACTGATTCAGACCGAAATGCTAAGTTAATTAAACAATAAACGTATGACCTTATTTATCAAACGTTTAATGTTTGCAATACTTTTATTACCTTAAAAATTTTGGGACATGTATTGCATGTTTCACACTGCATTTTTATAACGGGCTAAATTGCTTTTGCTTTAAAGGGTAAAAAAATACACTGTTTAGAAAATTATATCACAAAATAATTTATAATCATCACAGATAAAGACTTACATGACACTCTATCACCAACCAAAAAAGACGTATTTTGAACTTCACTTGACTGGCAAAGAGGGGACAGGATCCTCTGTCCAATATTACGGTATCTTATTCTGTCCCATTAATCCCAACCATTCATTTATGCGGGACTCACGACTGAGATTTATGTGACAAAATAAAATACTACAAAATTGGATAGAGGATCCGGACTCGGCAAAGAGACACAGGTGACTTATCGTCAACTTGATTACCGAGTAAGTTTTGTAAATGCGCCTGGGAAAAAACTAATATACCATCTCATCTTGCTTTATGTTTGCCAACTCCAAAAATTAATTAACATATCCATTGTTATCTCCTTAATAACCTTGTAAGATACACTTGATTATTCATTCTAAAAGTGGTCCTTGTCCTAATTAACTAGTAATTAATGCTTCCCAAAAATTAGACCAAAATAAATATGTACAGCCAAAAGATTAGCAACAACATAATCATGAATGTTAATGCTGGTATCTCTTTCAACCCTATATATAGAATGCATTGTTGGGGTGTAACAATACAATACCCAGCAAAGATATATACATGACTAGAAAGAAGGTGAAGCTCGCTTACATTACTAATGACTCCGCCAGAAAAGCAACATTCAAGAAAAGAAAGAAGGGTCTAATGAAGAAGGTAAGCGAATTGAGCACCCTTTGTGATGTTAAAGCCTGTGCCATCATTTATAGTCCTTATGACTCTCAACCAGAGGTTTGGCCATCAACTTTTGGGGTACAAGAAGTGGTTTCTTTGTTTAACCAAATGCCTGAGATGGAACAAAGCAAGAAGATGGTGAATCAAGACAGTTTCTTAAGGCAAAGGATTGCCAAAGCCAATGAACAGCTCAAGAAGCAAAGAAAAGACAACAGGGAAAAGGAGGTGAACCAAGTGATGTTCCAAAGCTTGGGTGCAGGCAAGATCAGCTTGCAACACTTGAACTTGATGGATTTGAATGACCTTGGATGGGTTATAGACCAAAAATTGAAGGAGATTCGCAAGAAACTTGATGACATTCTTAATAGTAAGGATAAGAAGGGGATCAAAACTAATAATTCTCAAGCTATTACTCAGCCATCATCATCTGCATCTGCTAGTGTAGAGCATGCACAACAACAGATTGACCAAATGCCAAGTTTTGATGTGAATATGGAGAAGACGCAGAGACAACAATGGTTCATAGACATGATGAACCCCGAAGAACACGTGGGATTTAGTGGTGATGACATGATGCCTTTTGGTGACAACCACCACAGTGCACTTTGGTCTAATGGCTTTTTTCCCCTAAATTGGAACTTTTAATTAATATATAAGATAAAGAATTGTTTCACATGCTTAAAAAATTTCGAGAACATTAATTGTATCCAATAATTTTCTATTTCTGTGATCTCATATGTATTGTCGTTCATTATGTCACAAAATAGTAATTTTTAACATACGCACATTAGAAAGCCTTTATTCTCTCTTTTTGATAAATGAAAAAATACAATCCCATCACAGGCTCTTCTAAAAAAAGAGTTAGAACCACAGTAGGCTAAAGTATTTCAAAATCTTCTTTTAATGTATACTTGAACTAAACTCTCGAAAAAGCATTATGAAAGATTTTAAAATATATATTAAACATTAAAATATAAATGTTAAAATCTTAATTAAAAATAAAAATGAATTTATAACCTCAAAAGGACATAAGCTAGATTTAAAACAAAACCTTGTGAGTGCTTAACTAAGTTTAGGAGTACAATTAATATAAGCTAAATACAACAATATAATGTAGCATCATAAAGAGATCATCGTAATAATACAATTAGACTTTTATTGTTGGGGAAGATCATGTTTAGTTCAAGCCAAATTGTAGAATGAGAATAATCCTAAAGAGGTTCCTTTCCAGTAGATAGCATCATTTTTATTCAAGTCCAAATTGAAGTTTCAAAGTTGAGTAACTATGGTGAAACCTAGTAGTTGTTCTTGAATGAATGCCTAATTAGCACCTCACCAACTATTGCTTAAGGTTATAACATGTTGCTAGACGTCAATCTTGATTTATGATTATAATTTTTTTAATTAGAGAATTAAAGATAAATTAAAAGAAGGAGTTTTAATTTATCTTATTCTAATTATGAATTAGAAATATAATTTATAATCATTGTCAATATATTAGAAACCTAATGGGTCACACATTAAAGAATAACTTGTAAAGGAAAATTCAATTTTAATTAAGTTAAACTTAATTATAAAATTAACTTTACGGATAAAATATGAGATATTTGATTTTATTAAAATTAAATTAATTATAATTAGAGTATAACTTTAATTATAATTAATGAATTTAATTTTATTAAAAATTTTAAAACTTAATGCTTTTTTTCTATAAATAGGAATAAGCATCAGGGAGCTGGTACTCCTGCTTAGTTCCTCTCAAGAGTTGAGAAGTTGTTCTATGAATACAGAGGTTGGACAAGTGAAAAACTTGTGATTGACAAGTCGAAAAGCTTTCAAAAGATTTCAACAGGAAAAATAAATCAGGTAGGGTTTCTTATTTTACGATTTGTGTTTTATTATTCAAGTTATTTAATTATTCGGATTTGATTGGAAACCGTAAAAATTTTATTTTTTACTACATCTGTGATTCAATCACAACTAGTTTCCATTAGTATCACCATGAAATAACCTAAATATAGTTTCAACTTTATGCCACTTGGTCTAGTTGCTTCTTTATCTTGGACTATCCAATGTAATAGGGCAGTAGCTACATAAAGACTATCTAACAATCAACATTTGATAGACATTCCTTTTCCTTTATTCACTCATTTGTCCCTTGGAATCCTAACCCACTTGGATAGAATTAAAAACAGACTAAATCATATAGAGCACAACTTGATGGCCTTCTTCATGGACTAAGGGTTCACACCTTATCACCCTTCTCAATAAGTGCTCATTTTGCCTCTCTCTCCCCTATATTTAGGGAAGTTCTTCCACTTATCACTCTTTTATAATTTTCATATAATAGTTTGGATAATTTTTTAATTAGTGTGGGGATGGTTTAATTGTTTTTAATTTTTGTTTTGTTTTTTTTATGTATATCTTTACTTTTTTATTTTGTTTTGTTTTTTTAATCTTAGTGTGTCATCTTGTTTATTTTATTTTGTTGAATGGTTTGAATTATATGAATGCTTAAGGATTTAGTCGTTTAATAATGGGAGTAGCTGTTGGACCCCACACCCCACCTCTTCGGGGTTTGGGGGTTACACCCCGGAGATGGTAAGAGGCGTGCTTGTAAAAGCAACAAAACCTTGAGGTCACGAGTTCGAATCGTGGCCAAAGAAGACAATACTGATTTGAGTTGGATGTCGTGGTATAACCCACAAACACACGCCGGGGTATAACCCCCAAACCC
>JANKOD010000005.1:18879026-18890277 GCA_026284645.1 Erythroxylum acuminatum | reverse complement strand
GAACAAAACGCGCTAAAAGCGATTGCCTTTAGGGCACAATCTGACAGTACTGAACATGCATAAGTCGAGTTGTATCGACATACAAGTCGACTTATAAGTACTGTGCATGTGTAAGTCGAGTTACAGAAGTGTACAAGTCGACTTACACTTACA
The DNA here is from genome assembly GCA_026284645.1 of Erythroxylum acuminatum. NCBI lineage: Eukaryota > Viridiplantae > Streptophyta > Magnoliopsida > Malpighiales > Erythroxylaceae > Erythroxylum > Erythroxylum acuminatum. The sequence goes on along the minus strand of JANKOD010000005.1, from coordinate 18,890,124 downwards.
AAAGTGGGCATAGACATACATCCTAAAAAGAAATAGCTTATGGTAAATCAAATGCAACCCTACTTACTCTTGGTGTATCACACAATTACTCAAAATGAGAGAATCTATGGCAAGGAACACCAAGTAGAAAAATAGGGAATGGAAAAATGGCATAACTACTATATAAAAATTAAACCAAATAGGTCCCCTAAAAAAGACTCAACTATGCTTCCCTTAAATCAATATATTCCCAAGTAATACTAAAATGGGTAAGTGGATACAGGGAGATCAGTGGAGTAATGTGCCTAAGGATGTAGTGCAATTTCTACCTCCTTGCAAATTTAATACAAATAGGGAGGATGAATGCATTTGGATAGGAAAGAGACCCACTAAGTATAAAAAGAGTGTACAAAATTGTATATAATAGGTGTCAACTACCAAAACTATCATTCCACATATGACTAATAGTTAAAAGAAGGTTTAGTGCTTCTTATGTAAAGGAGAAGCAGAATCTATGGATCATATATTCTTTAGATGTAGATTCTATAATGAGATATGAAGCTCCATTAAGAAATTGTGCCTTCAAAATAGAAATGGTGACTAATTCTAAAAGGCAATCTCAATAAACTACTATCCTAAAAGAAGATAGATCACTCAAGTTAATTGCTTTTGGATATTGTCTCTATAAACTATAAGAGGAAAGGAACACGAGATATTTTAAGGGAATTGAAAAATATGTTAGTCAACTTGTAATGGAAACTATATAATGGGCAAGAGAACAAATATTATTGAAGTTAATGACCAGAAAATACAACTTAATACTAGCTATGTCATAAAGAGTTAGATAGCGATAAAGGCTTAGGAGAAAATCAAACTTGCTAAAAGGTAAAACAATTCACTGGAGCATCAAGTAGACATGCAAAATATGTGAGAGAAAATAAAGCCACTAGTTGGCTAAAGAGTGAAAACTTTATGATACAAGTTGCATATCGAGCAAAGACACGAAAACTAGGGCGAGATCAAAGAACATGTTCTAGAAATAACGACTAAGAGCCAGACACTATGGTGTATCTATAGAGAAAATAAGAAAAGCTCAATAAGGGCAAGAAGTAGAAAAATCCTAACTAATCTCGAATGAGGAGAATAAAGCTAAAATGTGAAGATGTCATAGGCTTTGACACGAGGTGGCCATATAACTAAAATGAGTGACATATGGCCAACAGAGGTTTTTGTATAATGTATGGGTTAATGTTTTAGGTTATAAGTGTAGCAAGTGTTTTAAGACCAAAGTGCTTCTTTTATCCATTCTTATGGAGTATTAACCAATATATGACCTTATAATTTCCTATAAGTTATAAAATTATCTTTTTCCAATAAAATGTAGGACAATTTAATTATACAAGGAACTTAAGGTAGAAGGTGAATGACACCACTTCTCTTCAGTATTTTTCTAGCTTCTTTATTAAATTCTATTCTTATTTTCCTTTAATAGATGTTAGTAACAAGTTACTGCCTTTAGTTGATTCTATATTGTTAAGTTGTCTTTTTGTGCTTATTTTATATTTAAATCTCTTTAATGTGTTGAAATTATTATTTAAAATTGATAGATTTGTTTCATAATTGTTCTCAGATGATTTTCAATACTTAAGAGATGAAATTGAGTCAAAAAGATGTAAGGCAAATAAGGATAATTTGAACATTCTAGATTGGTAGCAAATTCAATGAGTAAGCGTGGGCACGTGTAAGGACAAAATCTATCTGCAAGATCTGTTTTTAAAATGCAGATCCGATCCACTTCAGCTTTTTATGATTTGGAGAATCAGATTGCATCCTTGTTGATGAGGATCGACCACCTGAATCTGAGGGGAAGATTATTTGCAAAAGATCATGAAAAAAAGAGGAGATCGAAGGAGATAAATGAAGATGGGTGTCATTGTTCATGTCAGACCACTTTAGGGATAGTTTTACATTCTTCTGCAGAATTTTTCTGCAGTTTTTCTTCTTGTTTTTGACAGCCATCGTTAGATCTTTCATTTTCTATAGTATTTCTCTAGGAGTTTTTGAATTTTCTAGGAAAGACTACAGATGGAGACTTTACATTTGACTATTTATTTGTTGATTTTCACTTTTGTTATGAGTAGCTAAATTCTTTTTCTTGGTTGAGGGAAAACTATGTTATCATCTATTATGTGTGAGATGTTCCAATAAAGTTTGTTTTGTTGATGAATATTGAGTGTCTTCTGAATTGCTTTTATGATTGAATTGGATGATTTTTAGGATGCGCAACTAGGAATAGATTCGTCTAATAGCCAGATTAGTAAAATATGATGTTCAGTTTTGCTAATCACAAGTAGCAATTAAGATTACCATCTTTATGTTAGAGTTGGAAATTCTAAGAAGAAACTCATCTTGATTAAATGCATGTCATACATGTGTTGTCTTATTCATTGACTTCTTAGTTCTTAAAGCTATTATTCAATTGAATTTACGATTGTATCTAAGTTGTTAATTAATAAGAATGCTTAGAATATATGTTTATATTCATTTAACTTAAGAGAAACATCACCCAATGAATATTTGTTGATGAACTAAATTTTATATCAAGGATCCATATTAGCGTGATAATATCGATGACCCAAAACCAAGGTTTGTTTACAAATTTTCAAATTTGAATATTTTCGTTTAATTTCAGTTTTTGTTATTTCTAATTTCATATTAGTCGCTATGCTTTTTTCAAAATAGATATGTCATTGTTGTTTATATCGATTAATACATGTTGATTTAAAATTATCAATAGACCGAGTTTATTTTGTTTACTGGAATCATATTGTCACATGTATTACTTTGGGGGAACATATCTCGTTGTAGGATCATCAAAATATTATCCTATTTGTTTGATAATAATATGAAGTATGCAAACAAGTAAATTCACATCATTCATGACAAATACATGACATACAACCTATGATTATTTAATTTGAAGATGCACTTTCTATATTACCTAATCTAGTTTCTCGGAAAATATTAACCCATGAAACATATTTATTTAAACCAAAACATCTTTTCTTTTGAGCTTACACTTAGTTAACATCTTTTCATGAGCATAACTTTTTTTTGTTACAATAAACTTCTTGACAAATGATTAGTTTGTTTTATTGTAGAAAAAGATTAAAAAATAATTATGTACCTTAAAAAAACGAAGACTTGAAATGATGGTTGGTAATTGAATAAGACTATTAAATTGAAATTAAAAGTAATTATATAATAAGTGAATATATTTTAACCATATAAAATTAAAAAATTGTTTGATAATTTTAAAAATTGTTTTAAATGGCATTCAATATTAATCAGCAATAAATTATATAAATAAATAGACGTGTACGTACTCCACTACAATATTAACATGTGTCCATTGCAAAAAAGTTGTAATGTATTCACGCTAAGAATATTTATTTTCGATATTCATTTAATTATTTTATTACACATATGAATATAACAAAGGTGAAATTACTGCTTGTCAATAATTAATATCTAATCGAATTAGGAGGCAAATGAGAATATAACATTGCTGCATTGGATTTTGCAGAAACTTCAACTTTAGGATTTATAATTCATATCTTGAATGGATTTATTACTTACTTTCAAAAAGAAAACTTTATTTAAAGTTTGTAAAATAAATATTAATGGGAAAATTATCTTGTGTCATTTTTTATTAAAAAAAATTGTCGTAGCATATTACAAAATAAATATAGGAAAATAGATCCTGATATATCTTTAAATAAGATCCGTTGGCACCCGATAAATACAATATCAAAATAGGTTACACCAATCACAAAATGTTCAATTCAGGTGATAAGCTAGTCAACGTATCTGTTGCTCGTTATAAACAAGAGACTAATTTTTTGTAATCAGTGAATACCAGATACAGTAGGGTTGAGCACCTGTATACGGTATGTCGAGGTGTATCGTGTCGTTGATAAAGGTGAAAGTGTCTGACTGCTGACCAGTACTTGAACTTGCTTTGCTTTTCTATGGGATTCCTTGTCTTGCTATGACTCTTGCCTGACATGGGTTTGTATTGTATTTGTATTTATGTAATAATCTCTGAGTATTACTTTATACGACCACAACACAGTACGCTTTGACTCCAGTCGTTGGTTCTCACCCTTGGTTGCGCTATGGCACTCGCTCTCCAGTTCCTCTCGCTGTCGCCGGAGATGGAGGCCCGGGTGCTCGCCGTTGAAAGGATTATCGGTTATAGCCTGAGAAACAAACGGCTGCTGGAGGCCGCACTGACCCATCCCTCTTACACTTACCCCGACAACTACCAGCGGCTGGAGTTCGTTGGAGACGCCGCTCTTGGGCTAGCCTTGACCAATTACTTTTTCCTTACTTGCCCTAATCTTGATCCGGGTCAGTTGTCTCTGTTGCGTGCTGCTAATATCAGTACGGAGAAACTCGCCCGCGTGGCCATAAAGCATGGACTTTTTAAGTATGTCCGCCACAATGTGCATTCCCTTGATGACAAGGTAATTTGAGAGGTTGACAATTCAGTATTTAGTTTGGAAGATTTGTGTTTGATTGTTGATTTATTATTTTGTTGTCTGTTACAGATTGGAGAGTTTATTGATGCTGTTAAAGAAGAAGATGATGTAGTAATTCATGCTGGGTCAGTAAAAGCACCTAAGGTTCTTGCTGATATTGTGGAGTCTGTGGCTGCTGCTATTTACGTTGATGTCGATTTTGATCTTGAACGCCTGTGGGTGGTGGGTACTTTACTAAGTTTTCGTTATGTTCTTCTTTGTATAAAGTTTGGTTGGTTTTCCTTACTGGTTATGGACTGGATTGCTGTTTTATTTTCAGATATTCAGAGGTTTATTGGAGCCAATTGCTATGCCTGAGCACCTGCAACAACAACCGCAGCCCGTTGCTCTTTTGTTTGAAATATGCCAAAAGCATGGGAAACAGGTTGATATCAAACACTGGAAGAAGGGGCTGGTAAGCATTGTTAGTGTGTTTGTGGACGGGGAACTTATTGCTTCAGGTTCTTCTGAGCAAAAAGAAATCGCCAAGCTGAATGTTGCCAAATCAGCTTTGCACAAATTATCAGAATCACTTCCCACTTCAAGTGGGATGACAGAATATGTTATTGATAAAAATGGTTTTCTTCAAGGGGCAAAACAGAAGTTGCATGATCTATGTTGCAAGAAAAAGTGGTCCAAGCCAAATTACAAGTATGCATTATCTTTTTTGTTAAACTTAAAGCTTTGTTTAATTTTAACCTGACTAATATGTATCACCCGTTATGTGCATACTCATTTTTGTTTCTAGGTATATTTTGCTACCTATTAAGTTTTGAGCACAAACAAGCTCCCTGCGGTCTGCTTTAGTATAGTGATAAGAAGGCGTAGTTTATATTGTAAACCTTATTGTGCCATGCTTAGTTGGTTCTTTTTGACTTAAGCAATTGCATCCAAAATTATCATTATTTTATATTATATAGTGAATAATTTTTCTTTAGTTTGTTTGTCTTGCTTATGGATATGTACTAGAGGCAATAAAATGTGGAGATTAAAGGTATTACTTGTGAAAACTTTTGTTTCTTAACTAGACGCTATGTTTTAAAAGTTGCGAAGGTTAGTTAGCTAAATCATATCAACCTCGTGCTTTGTTGTGTGATGTCGCACTGCATTTGTTGGTGATTGCATCAACCCATGATTCTAAATTGTGGTTGCAATTTTTAGAAATTGTGCAGATTAGTTAGTGCATATCAACCTCATGCATTGTTGTGTGATGTTGCCCTTCATCTGTTGGTGATTGCATCAATTATGGTTTTAAATTATGATCTGCAATTGCACAAATTGTGATAATAGTCTGGACTGCAGTTGCTTATTGCAACCACAATTGGCATAATTGCAAGAAATGTGGCCGTAATTTCAGCAAATTGTGATAATAGTCTGTTGTTGCAATAAGCGACTGCGGTCCAAACTATTATCACAATTTGCTCAAATTACGGCCACATTTCTCGCAATTATGCCTGTGTCATCTCCAATTGGCACAATCACCTGCAAGCCCAGTATAACCTGTAGTCCGCAATTTAAAATCTTGCATCAATGATAAAGTTACATACTGACGAATTGTTGTCTCTATACCATGACCAAAAGATATTCTTATGATTTCTTCCAAGTAATGGCATGCTTTTGAAGCGAAGAGCAAACATGCGTCATTATGGGTTTAGAGAAGATGAAAAAGATTGGTTTTCGTGTCAAGAGAGAGTCAGACAGAGAAAGAGTAGGGTCAAAGAAGTCTGAGTGCTTGGTCATGGCTTTGAGAAAGGATATATAACTTGTAGAAATGATTCTGGACATTGTTTTCAGATGAAATTTTGATCTTGGCTACAGTTTGTGAACTCTTCTGAATATGACATTGTTTCGAGATGCAATTTTGATCTTGGCTACAGTTTGTGAAGTCTTTTGAATATACACAGATATACCTGTGGATTGTTTGAGACTATGTTTCCCAAGGATTGAAAAACTAATGGAATGCCTTTCCATATGGATGTGGTGGGGTGTGGTTAGGATACCCTTGCTCAAGTGCCTTAGCATGCTTCCTGAGCCAAAAGAAAAGAAACAGGGTAAGTGCTGAATGCAAAGAGAGAATCAATCTAACAAAGTCCAAGTGGTTGAGATTAAGGGAAGGGAGGTTTATGAAAAACTGAGAAGCTTTATTCATGCTTGTATCTGCTGAGTCGCTGTCAATCTTATGATCAGACGCAACTGATTTGGAAGTCAGTCAAATAACATGCATGTGTAGTTATTTCTTTGTAAATCTTATCTTATTGGCATGAAAACAATTTGTTTCTTTGGGTTGACATTTTGTTGCAGTTGTAGCTGGTTAGCAAGTTTACAAGTTTGTAATGCAACTTCTTCTCTACCATGAATTATTCTTTCATAAACAACTTATTAATGCCAAACTTTAACTTTCCATCTTCTGGATGTTCCATTTATAACCTGACTTCTCATTCTTTTCTGAAATGCAGGATTGAGAAAGATGTGGGTCCTCAACATGACAAAAAATTTGTATGTTCAGTTAACTTTGCAACTGCAGGTGGTCTCCTGTATTATATGACAGGAGACGAAAAAACAAGAGTAAAGGATGCAGAAAATTCTGCTGCTTCTTTAATGATGCGTGCACTTCTGGAACTGAAGGTTCTATAGTCAAGATTTGGTTAAGGAAGCAGCATAATGTCCTTTATTCCTCGTTTTTGCATGGGGCAACAAGTAGCCTTTAGAACTGAAAATAGCTAATTGCCAAGGCTCTTGGCTGTCACCTGTAATTGTAGTCATCTATAATCTTTTTCCTATTTGTGAGACTTCTCTGCCACAAGAGTCAATATGCTTCCACCCCAGGCCCTTTTACTGCCGCGAGCTTTCTTTACAACGAGTCAGCTTGCCCTCCTTGCCAGGCTGTTCTGCACCGGTTTGTTTGGAATTTGAAACAAACAATAAGAGATTTGTGTAAGTTTGTAGATTTGTACACAGGTCGAATTTAACTAAAAATTAGCAAATTTTTTTTAAAGATATTTAAGATTATATCCATTCTGTTTTATGAAATGAGTCTCATTTTCATTTTCAATTTCAAATATGATTTATTACAAAATTTTTAATTTTAAATTGAGCCCATAAATTCATGTTTTAATCTGAAAGTATAAATGATTTATTAAAATAAAATAATTTATGACAAAATATAAAATTTATAATTTCAATAAGATTTATTAGTGAAAACTAATTATAAATTATTAATATTAGACTATAATTTTATTTATTTAATATAATTCAAACTTATATATTCAATTTTTAATACTTAATTTTAAATTCACTTTTAAAAATATTAATCCATCTTGTCAAATAACTTGGGTTAATAAATAAGTCTATTTAGTTTTTATTATAAATTAAAAAATAAATTTTGAAAGAATAAGACTTGGCCTTACAAAAGAATTACAAGGAGGTCAATAAGTTACAACATAAACTAAGAGTTTGGGAACATAGTTGAGACTGTGGAATAAACCCCAAGAACTAAACTAAGAGTTTGGGAACATAGTTGAGACTGTGGAATAAACCCCAAGAACTAGGATCCAAGTCTTAATTTTAAATGTTATAGAAGCTCTCATCTTTGGGCCACTAATTGTCTAGCTTTTTATTTTTGAAACAGGTTATGAAATACTCCTTTATCTTAAACAATGCACTTTGCTAGAATTGAGTCATGTTGATCAACTTCCTAAATCTTCTTTTATTCCTCTCTTGCTATACTTTATAGATCCCTGCACCGAAAGCCAATCTTAGTAACTTGTAGGCGCTTTTTGATATCTTGATCTTAGCTAGTTAGTTCACTAAATCCATCTACTGGTTGCTTAGGCCCTTTATATTACAAACATATTTAATGGTTTCCTATAGGCTTCTAGGGAAGATACACTTAAAAATAATTGATCTCTGGATTTTAGGGAATTGGTGCATAGGTTGCAAGTAGGATCTAAAGATGAGGAGCTTTTCATTCTGTCAGTTGTAGCTATTCTATTCCAGAGAGATAAACAGGCAGTGAAAGCATATCAAGGGTTATTACCAGGGAACAAATGATGATACGCCAGCTAACATCAAGTGATTATTGCATCAACAAACCCTTGACTATTATGTTTGTAAATCTCCTAAAAGGATGCAATGTCTATATCCCCTTCTCCTCCATATTAAGCTTGAGTCTGGTAGTAGGAATAGCTTGGTCCAACCACTTAAAATCTCTAATGTTGGTTCTCCATTCCTAGTTAATAATCAACTCACACTCCTTAGCATCAAGTTTGATCATATATCTTAAGTGAAACAAGTTTGGATATAGATATGAGGGGCCTTTCTTGCACCAATAGTCAAACCAGATAGATGTATTATTTCCATTGTCAATGATGTTTTTAGAAGCGTATATTACCTAGCTTCTTAGCTTTAGAATGTAGCTCTATCTCCAAGAGGCATTAGAGTTACATTTAACTTCCCAAAAACTTAGACCTTGTAAGTGTTAAGTGTGTATCTATTGAATCCAGAGGGTCTCTTTATCCACTAGAAGTTTCCATATTCTATTGGATATTAAGACCTTGCTTGAGACTTGGATAAAGGACAATCCTAGGCTACCTTGTTTCCTTGGACTACATATATCCTAATATATTTTGGCACCAAAAGAATTATGAGGATTTTGATTTCACAGGAAGTTCCTCAATAGTTTTTCAATTCCTTTAGCCATCTTCTTAGTAAGAACGAAGTGTGTAATCTAGTGGTTGTATAAATTACAGGCTATTGTTTTTATGGTTCGCATCCTCCCAGCACAACTTAGTTCCTTATTGCACCATTTAATGAGATTCCTTTTAACTTGCTCAAATAGAGGTTTGCATTCTCTACAAGTTGGTTTAATTGTTGTAATAGGAAAACCAAGATAGGTGAAAGGGGGTTGTTTCACTTCCATTTGTGATATAATACTAAGTTCTTCATAAAGGGAACCAACATCTTTGGATAACATCAAGGTACTCTTGTCAAGATCAATTTCCACACTTAAAATCTAGATGAATTGTTTAATTACTTCAATTAGAATGGATACTGATGTAGCATATGCTTTGCAAAATAGTAAAAGGTCATCTGAAAAAGTTAAGATGAATAACTTTAATTTGTTACATTTCTTATGGTACTTGAAATATGAGCTTTGAGTAATGTTACTAGCAATAATTTGAATCAAAACTTCCATACGAATCAAGAAGAGATAGGGGATAGTGGATCCCCTTGTCTCAAGCCTTTCTTGCTTTGGAACTATAGTGATGGCTCACCATTTACTAAGATACTATAGCTGGTTGAGGTGACACTTAGTTGAATCCAAGATAGGAATTTAATAAGGAATCCTAATGCCTCTATAGGCTAAAATAAGAAATCTAATATGATTGAATCAAAAGCTTTCCTGGGCTCCATCTTAATAGCATAAAATTTGCCTAATCCCTTCCTCATATAATCTTTGATCAATTCTTGAGCTATCAAGATGTTATCTCCTATATTCTTGCCTTCAATGAAAACACATTATGATTTAGAAGTGACTGCATCTAAGACAAGTTTCAATATAGAGGTTAGCAGTTTAGAGATAAGCTTATAAAGATATTACAACTTGCTTGGCTTAATTAGCTTAGGTACCGGGGTAATGTAAGTTTGGTTAATGGATTTGAGTGGAGTACCTTTATAGAAGAATTCCAAGATGGCCTTTAAAGTTTGATCCTTAATGCATCTCCAGGAACTTTTAAAGAAACAACCATTCAGCTCATTAGGGCCAGGGGCTTTGTTAGGGTTTAAAAACTTGAATGCATTCTCCACATCAATCAGAGTGAAACTCCTTACCAAGGGTTAGAGCTTTATCACTTATAATTACTAGTTCTAGGATAGCTTGTAAGTCTAGTGTTTGCTCTTCTAGCCTTGTTCCTAGTAATTTGATAAAGTATCCTCTAGTCAAGTTCTTAATGTTTCCTTAGCCCCAAGTCATCTAACCATCTTCATTTTGAATTCAATTGATACTTTTCTAGGTAATATAACTTTAAAGTAGAATCTAGTGCATTTATCCCCATCTTGTAACCATTATGCTCTAAACTTCTACCTAAAGGTAAAGTGATGAGAATTTAATGTTTGTAGGTATTCACTATGAGTATGCCTTTCTCTATTCCTTAATGCCAGGTTGCTAGGATTTTTATACATTCTGAGTTGCCTTAAAGTTCCGTCTTGATTTCCTAAGGTCCATCTTGTTATCTACTGCTAGTCTTTTGTGGAGCCCTTTGTGGTTTCTTTTGATTAGACTGAGTTTTTAAACACATTTGTATTGTTCATAGCCTGTAAAATTCTCCTTGATTCCCAAATCAATAGCCTCCTAGAACCCATCACAAATAGTTAGGAAATTAAGAAATTTAAATGAGTTTCTCATCTAATTCTTTGATAAGTTAAGGATTTCTATAGGGTATGTTAAGTCAGAATTTTGAATTCTCGTATAAAGTGATTTTGATGACAAACAAAAGTAAATACGAAGTAATGAAAAGCAGATGAAAGAGAAAAACAGA
>JANKOD010000005.1:18850343-18867136 GCA_026284645.1 Erythroxylum acuminatum | reverse complement strand
TAAACAATGAACACCAAATTAATGAAATATGCCTTTCTTTATTTATTCATAAAGTCTGTACACAACTTTGTACAAAATGCGCTAAAGGCGATTGCTTTTAAGGCACTACTCTAACATTTTGCCCCTCATGAAATCTTACCACCTTAACACAATAATTCAATCAACCTATGCCATATGGTCTTACTCAAATTAATATGCTAATTAACGCCTATTAACATGCTAATTAATTCCACAAAAATACTTTATTTAGACCTCAAAATTCATTTAAATCATGTTTAACTCCTTCCAAAAATCAACACCTTTTCTAATCATGCAACTGAAGGAATTTGCTTGCACTTCCTTCTAGAAAAAGGTTCCTCATTGTCTTAATTTTCTAATGACATCAAAATTATTCAATTTGGTTCAGTATTCTGACATTTATACACCAAACATTTCGGACTATTCTTATACTAAAACATTATCCTGCGCTTGACTTCCATTCAAAATTTGATATTTTTAGAGACTGAATCAAAACTCAATTTCATCACCTAATTTGTATTCCTATATCCCTAGTTTACTCCAAATAAAAAATTATCTTATTCGGATAACTAGAGCAAAAGTTATGGCTAAAACACCGAAGCATATTCAATGAACATATACATTTTCCAACTTTTAATTTCCAACATATCACATATAACCCATCTTGTAACAAACTATCTTTTCAATTTCTTTTCAATTTCTTTTCAATATCATAAATTCTTCTTTTCTTTACACATGAATGATCTCCAACAATTTCTCATTTAACAGTCCTAGCTTACACAAAGGTTCGGGATCCAACAATTGTTATTATTATGATAATAATGATAATGATGATGATGATGATGATGATAATAATAATAATAATAATAATAAGATAAATAATTACGTAAAACCTTAACAATTATGATTATAATAATTATAATAATAACTACATTTGCTTATCATGATAATTAATAATAACAACAATTACAATAATTAATAATAATAATAATTTTAATTATTGTTATTACAAAAATTATAATAATAGCATAATTAATTTTATTAGAGTTACAAATACACTTCAAAGAAAAATTTTGATACAATTATAAAATAACCAATGAATTATGATAACAACAATTACAATAATTAATATTAATTATAATTATAATAATTGTTATTACAAAATTATAATAATAAGATAATTAATGTTATTAGAGTTACAAATACACTTCATATAAATATTGATACAATTATGAAATAACCAATGAATTACATCTTTCCAATATATTATACTGCAGGGGCATTTTTATCATTAACATTGTTTTTTGTTCTGTCCACTGCAACCAAACACATTTCTGTCCTGAGGACGGAGACAATTTTCTCTGTTCTGTCCACCGTAACCAAACAGACAGTATCAGTACTCCTTCTCCTCATCTTGTTTCTTAGACTAATGTTAATTTAGCTATTCCTTTAGGTTCTTCTTGCACTATTAGATGTAATTATTGTAATAAACCTAGACATATAAAGGCTGATCGTCATAAATGGCCTCAAAATTGATAGTTTACTAGTTCTAGTACTTTTGATAATTCTCATATGCGTGCTTTTAGACATATTCATTATTCCGCCATTGTTGCTACTTTAGAGGGATCCCTACCACTACATCTCAAAATTTTACCTTTCACGATATTCAAACTATTCTTTAATAACTACCTTTTGTGAACATAAAATATTTTCCACCATATTAGATTTTTAAGTTCAAATTGTTCCTTCTTTATATCTAATAGATCCATCTATTCTTTTTTCCTGACAATTTTTTTTCATGAAACTTTAGTTCAAATAGTAATATCATCTCTTTTCCCTCTTTAAGTGACCCTTCAACGTTCAAGGATTCTAGTAATTCCTTTCCTACATTTACTAAAAAATTCTTCTATTATTCCTTCCTCTCCTGTTGCATTACTCGTGGAAGACAACCTAATGCTACCCTTCATAATTATCATTGTTAGTATGCTTACACTTATCATGAGGCCAGTACAAACCAATTTATACTAAACTTAAAAGACTATTATAGTGTTAATTGGGTTAAAGATCTTACTAATCGATGATTTATCACTAGATATTGTTTTTTTTCTTGACAATTCCTTAAGATTCTAGCAAATTAAGAAGTAAATTGTGGTTTCTCTTTCTAGCATAGAATCTAAATGTCAAGCTCTTACCAAAACTTAGTCTAAGCTAGTTTGACTTTTGATGGCTACTTAATGATGTGGATATCAATCAAGTTCTTCCCACACCTTTATATTGTATAATAGTAATACAATTCAAATTGCATGTCTTTCATAAGCACATAAGTATATTGTAAATAATTGTCACTTTGTCCAACATCATGCTTTTAAAGCATTTTATCAACCTTGTCTCAATTTCTTTTAGTTACCAAGCTGCTAGTATCTTCACCAAAGCTTATCTACCTTAATACTTTCGTGATCTTATTGGCAAACTTCAACTAGTTTTTGCTTTACCACCTTCAATTTGAGGAGTGTTATTATATATACATATATCTAATCCCTTTAATTATGCCTTAAAATATTCTGCAATTATATTGTAATATTTTTCTTCCTTGCATGTTGCTCTATGGTACACTATAGAGCCCTCGTGTTTATAAAACGTCACAGACATTGATAAATACAATTTCTCTTTGTCTTATATCTATTGATAAATGCCAAATAAAATTTCAACCAAATACAAAATAAAATGAGTTGAGACTGAAGTTGGTAGATTTTTAATGAAATTTATACCTATACAACTGAGTTAGTTTTAATCATATTCTCAATTAGGTTTGAGGTTAATTAGTTATAAATTAATCTATATTGACAAGAAAAGTAAATTAAATTCAATGATGCTTTTAGTATCTAAAAAAGTATAAAATTTTATGAGTAAAAACTTCGTGAATTTTGGTAAGTTACATCTTCATGTACATTAGTATGGATAGGGTTTTAAGTTGTGAATTGAGATAAAATTGTAGACAATTATAATAATTATGGATGATTCAATTGTAATTACAGTACTAAATCATGTTAACAATTTAGACTGTAATTGCAAATTACAATTTAGATCTTGATAAACTTGTTTAATCAAAAGGCGGACAGGAAAATCTGACGTATATTTACACAAAAGTGGCTTTGTTTGGTCAAAAAGTGTTAGAATTTACAATAGGCCTACGGGCTCACACGAGAAAGAAAGCTAGACCACATACAAGCCCAAGTGAGGTTCCATCCTAAAACCAATTGGTAATAGGTGGAGTAGCCAACTAGACTTATATGTTGGTCTCCTTTCCTCTATTTTTCCAATGTGGGACAAACTCCCACTCTTATATTTCAACACATCCCCTCACTTGTGGGTCTAATAAGTGACATAATCTATCATTTCGAGGTGTTAACGACTAACATAAGAGTAACCCTGCTCTGATACCATGTTAGAATTTACAATGGGCCTACGGGCCCACACGAGAAGGAAAGCTAGACCACATACAAGCCCAAGTGAGGTTCCATCCTAAAACCAATTGATAATAGGTGGAGTAGCCCACTAGACTTATATGTTAGTTTACTTTCCTTTCTTTCTCTAATATGGGACAACCCCCACTCTTTATATTTCAACATCATCATCATTTGCAGGTAATGGACTAAAGATGCTAAAATTTTTATCAGGAATATGTGATAATTATCTGTCTCTCCTAATAGTTAGGATCAAAAGCTTGAATCTTTTGATAATAACCGATGGGACTCTAAAATGGTTATGGACAGAGACATTTTGATGAGAATATCCAAGACACTTCTTGTAAAAAGCAAGATAAGGATCTAGTGTAAGCAGCCACTCTACGGTCCCCCCATATGTACGTCACAAATGCTGAAGGAATTTTAAGTTCGTGTAGAAAAGATAAAAGCAAAAGACTGCCGGTCTTGTTCTTTCTCACACTCACAATCACAGAGATATCAAGACAAAGGGGACAAGGGAGCCAACTTTCTTGAAAGAAATGAGGTGAAGATCCAAAAGACAAAAAATCCTTTGGAAATATATACTCCAAGCACATTTACCCCACAAACATATATCCTTCTTTTTAATAAAGGGATCCTTCTCTCACACTTATCTCACATTATATGTTGGCTGTGGGTAAAATCTCATCTTCAATGGCAACGTTATAGGTTTCGTCTTAGTAGTTGATTCTGACAAGAATTAAAATTCAGGTCTAAGTATGATAAGGTCGATGAACCCAAGCTTGTACAATGTCCTGGCGTTAGAGATCAATGATGTTTTACCTGCTCCCTCTTATATGGCTAAGAGCAACTAACCTCGCTAGCTTGCAGTACCAGAACTACTCCTACCATGAAGATTCTTGGCCTATTTTACTTTCCCATTTGTAGAACAGTATTATCCAAGAAATTCCCAAACAATTTTGCTTGTACCACAAAAAGAAAAAAGTGTAAACTTCAAGCAAAGACAATTAGTCTTCTAGATGAGAAAGCTCCTTAAATCTCATTTCAATTTCAACTTCAGCTTCAGCTTCAATAAAACTAGTCATTATTCCTGTCTAAAGGCTTCAACAGCACAAACTTATTGCCAAAACATGTCTGTTGACGCTGATACACTTGCTGTACTTTTAGCCAGATCTTATCCTACAGTGCTTAAAGGGTCTTCTTTTCATCTCAATTTTTATGCATTGTTGACCATATAATAGAGCTTTTTCACACGTCGGAAAGGAAAAGTGGGGAACTTGAACTTCACTTTTATGTGTATCAAAGCAAAAAGGAAGTGGTAGCATGTCACAACTGTGTGCATACAAATTTAAACTTCAAATCTTGTCAAATTCTATTGCATCATGTCCTGAAGAATTGATAGGTGAAGAAGTAAAGACTCCTTGATATTGCAGCCAGTTCTTTACGTACATTAAACTTTCCCCTTTTTTTTTCTTTTTGTGTATGCACTGTTTGCTCATTATCTGTTTCAGGAAAACTTTCTCTCTTTTCTTGAGTTCTGTTTTTGGCCTCAATCAAATCCAAGAAGAAGAGAAATTGTTAGAAAAGGAGAGAAAAGGACTTAGAAAACAAATCTTTGGGCCCAGAAATTTCTCCAGGATTTTGTTGTTTGATAACAGTGCAATGGTGTTTGCTTTGGATCATCCTGATAATGTATTCCATAACTATTCAGGCAATATGCATGGTAACATTGTTCCCAGGTTGTTGACTTGCTTCACATACAACTTCTTAGTTACAAACAAATATGCTGCCTGCACTATTCCCTCCCTTTTTCTTTACATTAAGAGTACTCATGATGGCTTATGCATATGAAAGAATAAAATTACTTACATCTTGACATCTCAGTATTCAAATAATTTTTTCTGGATTATTTTACAGAGAATAGAAGTGAAAACAGAAAAAACGCTCCGATTTTGAGCCTGAATAACTATACAAGTTGATATTGCCTCCTGGAATGAAACTTAAAGTTGTCTGGATTGACTGAAGGTGAATCCATAGTCTCAGAAAGAAAGACATGTTCACTTCATATATAATATGGAACTATAGATTGACTCTTGCCAGACACTTGAAGCATCAATTTTAACAATAAACATATCTCATCATTATGATTCAAACAAAAGACCATAAATAAGAATCCAACTAAATTCGTATGGATCATTCAATAGATATACCCATGACACCAGTAGCTTACATTCAAGTTTCAACTGTTGAGTACTAGAGTTTACCACTAATTTCCTGTCGTAGATTCAAGAACATAACTACGAGACCTTAGATAAGCAGCTAACATATGCAGCAAGTAGCAGTATACATATTAACCCACAACTTAAGAAAGAACCATATCGATCGTAATTCACATGATTTCCCTCCGGCTCCATCCAATAAACCAATGACTCTAGCTGTGTGACCTAGAATGACGTTGCTAGGCATCTAACTAGAACTAAATTACTAGAAGGCTTTCTGGTAAAAACCATGAATCCTCTTCCATGACTCTTCCCTTTGCATCCTCAACTGCTTGTAGAAGTTGCCTATGAACGTTTCAGCTTTGGTAAATAGCTCTTGCCCACTGAGCCCTCCAACTTCCTCTTCCAGCTCTTCTTGAATATGATCTTCATGGAGAGACACATGATCTTCTGCTTCTGTCTCTCCACCTCCGATAAAGAAAAGACTTGGCATCGAGGGACACTTTCTCACTTTTTCCACCTTCTCAGTATTAGCATTAAATTTCGCAGATGGAGATTTCTCGACCACCTTTGCCTTCTTTTCATTGCAAGCAGTACTAACTTTGGTCTGAGTAGAGGAATTACTTTCTGCGGGTGATGATACCACAGCTTTATTGATAACTGGAACAGCATGTTTTTTGTCATCTAAAGGCTTAGAGAAAGTAGATAGCAAGCCCGCTTCAGCCCCCAGAGCAAAAATGAGCAGATTAATGATAAGGTAGAGGTACTTGGGCCTTAAAGAGGAGGATATGAGGGGTGTAATAAAGAGAAGAGCAGCCAGAAGAAAAAGCATGAGAATCTGAGAAGTCTTGAACTTGTTCATAGCTTTTTGTTTGTCTCTATAGTCTATGCCAACAGAAGATATTATGGAGTAATGTGGTGGATGATGAATCAGAAGACTAGAGAGGAGTTTTTGGTAGTGGAGAGCAAGTATAGGCCTTAATATATGGAGATATATAGAGAGAATAGTAGAGAGGCATGCTGGATAGTGGTTGTCGTATACCAAGGACAATTTCCTATAAACTTGTTGTATCTGTTCATTTTCTGTCAAAAAAAGTAGATTATGAATTGAAAGTAGTACGTAGCTCATTTTACTTTTTGTCTTTTATGAGAAGAATCACAGGAACATTTCCTATAAACTTGCTAATTTTCATATATTTAAGACTAATGATCTAATTTAAATTATAATTTTAACTTCAGTTAGATTATTACTATATTAATTGAAGTTGCACAAAATTTTAAATTATTTGTCCAAATTTTCACTTAGGAAATTAATAAAAGAAGTAAAAGATCAAAATAAGTTGTGTTCAATTTTGTGATATATCACTATTGATCTTCATGTAAAATTTAGTAACATATTGTTAGCTCAAAATGAATTAGTTTAATATCAAAGAATAAAGTTCAAGGTCTAATTGACCAAAACTAAAAGTTAAAGAAGTAAATTAAACTATAAAATAAAGTATAAATTATTTCTAAGTATTTTTGCTATCATATTCGCATAGTGTAGACGAGTTTAGTAACATGCTTTTCTTTTCAAGATTAAGAGATCTTAAAGTTTTTTAATAAAAAATTCATTAAAATGGGAGATAAAATTAATTGACACGATACAGGTTTAGGCCATTAATAATACAAATTTGTACTTTCAGTTAGTGAAGAGAAGACACGTATCAATTATATTGGACAAGTGTGGGAGATGTGCCAAACCACGTGCATTATGCATACACAAGGAAACTTACTAGATCAAGTTAGTAGAAACCATTGTCCTCAATTACACAACAACTCTCCTTTTTGAACTAACAAAAGCTCCTTGCTATATTGTTATAGAAAACAAGATGAATGTCACCATTTTCATCATAGCTTCTCTTTTCAGTCTTTAAAACTTTATAAGTCTCTACTCCTTTCTCTCACTTGTCTAAAACATAAGTACAAAGCATATAAGGCTAATTTTCTAGGTTGTTAATGCTTCCTTCCTCTCTAGGTTGTCATGAACAACTTGGCTTTGATCAGAAGCTCCTTAGAATCGAATGCTCACAATTGGAGCCAAGTTATGCAACTGTGAGTCCTTACTCCAGCTTCTCTTTACTGCATGTACAGTAGTAGGGACTTGTTTCTCTAAAATGATACATGTATCTATTCTCTCTACGCTTCCATGTTATAGTAACATCCAACCTTTAAAATTGTACGTGAACACAGAAACTTTTAGTCTATTCTCCTTACATGCAATATGTGGCCACTTAGTTGCTTAGTTTTTTTACAAAGACTTAGTTATCTTGTACAAGCAAGTGCTCAAGTCAGTGTTTATTCTTACTGCCTTTCTTGTTGTTTAAATCTCTTATCATTAATTTCCATCCATATAATTTATAGATAGGTACCAAGGGAAATTAGATAGCAGAAAGATCACCTATAGAAATAGTGTTGTAGTTATCTAACAGCCATATGATACAATTTGAGAAGCTTCCTATATTAGCCCTCCAATTCATAAGTTCCTTAACTTGCTTCCATATGGCATTAGAATAGTTGCATTAGAAAAATATATATGACATGATTTCAACTTTTAGTCCAAATAAAATTCAAATGTCTAACATTTGAAGAAAGTGAAGTCTCTCAATTGTGCTAATTTTGTTCTTAGCTATCAACCATATAAGAAAAGAAGCTCTAGACATAAGATTCATATCCCATATAAGTTTGTGCCAAACCATAATATGATATCTTAGTCTAATCCACCCCCACAAGCTTTTTTTATTAACTTACCATTTAATTGATTGTTCCACACATAGGTAACAATTAGCAAAATATTAGGAGAGTAATTAGGAATTAAATGACTCAATTCCCTAGGATAATTGTTGTATTTCCCTTCTTCAATCCAATTACTAACCTTTGCTTAAGCTAGAAAATTATTTATAAATTGGAGGTCCCATTTCCTATCCAGTTGTCATATCATAGAAAAGTTGAGGTTTCATCCCTTACGCTACAGCTCATATTAGGCCCCACTCTTATATAATTGAGTAATAAACCAATAATAACAAACCTTGCTGTTTAGAGCTCAAATAATTTCCCCTTTAATATATAACTATGCATCCATCGTTTCCATAACATTTTTTTATCCACTAACACTCTCCAAAGTCTCTTAATCATCAAAACCTTATTGGTTAAAGTTATAAGAGTGATACCAAGTCCTCCCTCATTAAGGGGTCTGCATACCTCTAATCATTTGACCTTTGCATTATATTTTCCAACGTTGATTTTTTCCCACAAGAATTTCCTTATTATTCCTTCAATATTCTTAATTAGACCTTTGGATATAACATGTGTGCACCTAGTAAATGTGCATAAAATTGACTATAGATTTGATTAGTTGGCGGCTTCAATCAAAGGAGAGCGCCTTGTTAGTCCAACTACCCATTCTCTATTGATTTTTTTCCACCAATAGCAAGCACCCCTTAAATTTCAAATTGTCATTAATGGTAGTCCTAAATATATTAGAGGAGGGGCTTTTGTAGCCTTAACAGTCAATGCTTTAAGTCTTTCTGCATGTGGTATAGTATTAGCGGCAAGAATAATATGACTTTTTTTTAAAGTTGATGCCTAAACCAAAAGGCTCTTTAGATTGCCTTAGGGGTTTTATCAAGAATAGTATTGTTTTTGCTTCAGTCTTAGAGAATAATAACAGGTCATCTATAAAACATAAACTATTATCTTAATCTTCTTACACTTATTATGATATTTGAAGCTAGATTTCCTCAAGATATTATGCTTCAAAAGTTAAGTCAATGCCTCCATAGATATTCCCCTTTCACCTTTAAAAAAAGCTTTGAGCTTACTCCATTAATCAACACACTGTATAATGTAAAGGAGATACAAGCCTTCACCCATTTCTTGAACATATAAGAAAACCAAGTGCCTCAAGCAATTTTAATAGGAATTCCTAACTTAAGCAATAAAATGCTTTAAGGAAGTCAACTTTAGTATCACAATTTTGAGATAATTGCTTCTTAAAGTACCTTTTTAGTTTTTTTGTAATGAGAATATCATAACCAATTTGCCTTCCTTTAAGAAGAGCTGCTTAATTGTCACTAACAATAGATTGAAACACCATTATGAATCTATTTGCCAATATTTGGTCAATGATTTTGTATAAAAAGTTGCTACAAGCAATTAGTTTATAGTCCCTAAAAGATGAAGGATTAGGGATCTTAGGTGTAACTTATAGGAAAGTTTTATTGATCTCTTTGAATAATCTTCCACTATTGAAGAACTCTTTAACAACTTGTTTCACTATCAAACCCACCATTGGTCATGCTTTATAGAAGAAAAAGCCATTTAGACCTTCAAGACCAAGAGCCTTTTTTCCATTCATAATGTAACATAGTTTGTTAAATTTCAAAATCATCAACATCTTTAGTAAGTAATAGACCCTCCTCTTATCCAATCCATACATTAATAAATCCTTTTAGAAGCTATACTAAAGAGGAACTAGGAGAATGAGAGCAAATTAGGTTCTTAAGATAAGACACTAACTTAGTTAGTAATTCCTCTTGACTAATGATCAAATCCCTATTGTGAGAGATAGTTAAACAAATATTGTTGGAGTTACTTCCTCCAACATAGATTTGAAGAAAATTTTAGTACATCTATCACCGTCTTTCATCTAAGATCTCTTAGTCCTTTGCTTAAGAAGGGAGGCATGGTCCTCCACTTTACTCAAGTAACTTTTCAGGCCAAGCTTTTTTTCAGTAGAATTTCTTTACTACCTGGATTAAAATTTGAGACTTTGTTGAATCTTTTCAAGCTTAGCTTTTGCTTCCAAGGCTGCTAGCTTGGTGTTAGATACCTTTACATGTTTCAACCTCTTAAATTCACCCTTGATGTATTCTAGTTTCTGCATACATACAAATTGTCTAGAGCCAAGCCACCTTGATGATATGCCTTTTGATATTGCCTCATGAAACCTTTCTTTACTTTTGATAGGTCTATAATCTGGGAATCAAGGTTTCCTAAATCTTTCTTTACTTTTGGGAAAACTAGTGAGCCATGTAAGGTTAATCAAAGTTCTATCCAATTTTTTTCCTAAGAAAGTTTCTTCCTTCCTGTTTATTACTCCAAGTAAATATTTAACCCTCATATCTCAAGTCTTCCAATCCCAACCCTTCAACACATTCCTTAAAATCATTAGTGATGAAGTTTCTTAGGTTTGAGTGTCCCCTAGCTTTTGATCCATAGAGAGTGGCATTAAATTCCCCATAAACTAGCCAAGGATTATTATTTTTAACCTAATTTTGCTTCAAACCATCCCATACACAATAGAAACATGCAACTTACAATTCTTAGGTTTAAAAATGAACTAAAACATGTATTTCTTAATCACATGACCACAATTCACTTACTTAATAACATTAATGTATTAAGCCAACATAATTTTCCCAAAAAACAATGGTGTTGGTGATTTGAAAGAAATTTTCAATTTGCTCCCAAAATCTTTAATCTATTTATATTAACTTGTCTAATCTTGGTTTTCAAAATTGCTAAAAATTACGGATATCCAAAATCCCTTAAAGTTTGAAGTTGATTAAGAAAATTCAATCCTTGAACATTACAAACAACAAAAGTCATCTAGGGGTAGTTTTACCTTTGGAGATCTTACTCCTATTGCATCTTTCAGACTTCCTTCTTTTGACACTTTGATAATCATCCTCCTTTAACTCTATAAGGGATTTAAGAAAAAGCTCCATGTCCATTACTACATGTTGAGAAGAAATATGATGCTTGTCATACATGGCATCACTTGTATTCTCCATATTCAGCTCTTGATCATTATCATTTTCCTTATTTTTAACCCTATTCATTAGAGGGGATTGAGGACCATTCTTTAACTAGTCACTTGCCTTTTCAATAATTATCTCTTATTTTTCTAAATTACATAGGTCAACATTAGGTTAGACAATATGCAATTCTCCATTATGTTGGACTATATCGTTTAGTTGCACTTGTTCTTTCACTTGCACCATATCCCTGTCGTCTTCTTAGAACCTTATTAATTTAAAATAATCCCCCTTCTTAATATTGTGCCTATAGGGCTCCATTGTTTGCCTTATATCTTCAGTAAGAGTTTTCAGTTGTAAATAACCATAATAGAATCATCATATAAAGAGTTGTTTCCTTCTAACCTAATAATAAGAATAGAGTCGGGAAGCTCTTTAGCCATTTTCATACTAATACATACTCATGCAAAATCAATAATCCTTTTTATTATGTTCTCATCAATACAGAATAACTTTCTAATGAAGCGAGAAAGTAAGCTAAACCCTTTAACGGTCCAATATTCTGATGGCACACTATGTATGGTCAGCCAAATTAGTATGCTTTTCATGTTTGATCATATCTAAATTAATTTATAGTTTTCATGATTGTAGGAAAAAAGGGAGATGTCCAATGTTCTATAGCCCTTCCTTCATCACCTTTAAAGCTTCACTACTATTAGAGAATGAGAAGATACCCAAATTATCTTTAATGAGAAGCGCGCATATACAAGACCTTCGTTCTTTCAAAGTTTGTGAGCCTAGTTAGAGATGGTTGGAAGAAGGAGGTCCACTCCCCAAGAAAAAGCCAACTAGGGATGATTTCCAACTAGTTACACTAGCCTTGAGCACCTCAATTTTTGGTGCAACAATAGCTCGACCCTCCTCTACCTTTGGTGGATAGTAATGTAGGGAGAGATCTCTTAGAACACCTACAACTTTTTTATAGCTCCTACTTGAGGCATGGCTTAATGGATGAGGCTTATTCTCAAATTTGGAAGGAGGAATGTTTGCAATAAGAAACGAGGCAGTAGCAGATGAGGGTAAGGAAGGGAAATTACTTAGGGAGAGGACAAAAGCTACCACTTTTGCAAAAAGTCATACCTAAAAAAGCAACAACTAACTTTAGGCCGAGGAAAGTTTGAATTTTTGATACCTGAAAATGGTAAGAAATAGCCTAGGAAGAAAACAATTATATGGGAAGACTTAAATGTCCCTCCACCCCAAGCAAACACAAGCATAAAGGAAAGAGTATAACAAGATGGTCGAATTATGGCTTGTAAAATGAGCTATGTAGATGAGACAAGAAGAGAAGTGAGTAGTGCAAAGAATATGGGAAAAACAAAAAAGGTCAAAAAATGAGCAAAAACTAAAGAAGGAATATAGAAAGGAAGAATAGGAGTAGAGTAGTTAAGGAGGATAAGGAGTCAGGAAGACAATTTTTATGTTCATAAAGCTTAAGAAGATGGACAAAGGAATAAGGAGAAGCCATCATCTGGTCTCCAAATCTCAAAGTTAATAGTACTATTGATGATATTCAAAAGTTTAGTAAATAGTTCAACAATATGAACAAAGATCATGATGATCAAGAGTCTTTTATTTGTTTTGATTTATCAACAAGCCTATATTTATGTGTATACAAAATTTCATATAACTAGCATTAGTTTAAATTTAGATCTTTGCTTCTTCACTTTGAGAAACTTTTCACTTGATTAAGAACCATTAAAATCAATGTAATATAATTTAATTTTGAGATTGCTATTCATATATGTACTTCATTTAATTTTTTTTTATATGCAACTAGTCAATAACTGGAATTTTTTGTTTAGTGCCTTCAAAAAATTTAATGTTATAATTAAAAATGTGACCCCATATCCTCCTGGTTTATGATATTAGGAAGCGTGAATTCAGAAAAAACTCTAGGCAAACTTTGATGGTTCCAATTATCAAATAAGATACAAGATAGGATCTATCCATGTTTTAGATTCAAACACCCAATTTTATCTTTAATGTGGAACAAAGTCGTAACATATATATACCCAAACGTAAGTTAGATTATAAGAAATTCGAAGATTTAGGAATAACCCACCAAGAAACTTGCCACTCTTGATGTGCTAAATCTAGGAAACATTGACACAAAAGCCATAGGCTGATGTAATAGGCACGCAAGAAGGCAGCTGGATGGATAGATCGACAAGAGAACATGCAAGAGGAATGAGTATTGAAGACAATTGGTGGAGACTAGATAAGGGCGGTGAAAGCATATTCTCATGCCTTTCACCTTTTCTAATGGTTGATCGAGCAAGACAAATGTTTAGCTATGGCAAGGTTTTTTTTTTTCCCCCGTGAGCTTTGACGTCTATTGTAGTAGCAGTAGTAGTAGGCCTACCAATTCCTACTTTGAAAACTTTTGCTCTTGGTTCCAGCAACTTATCCCTCATTCTCTAGGTCCCTTAACAAGGACATGGTGTCCTAGTATACCGAATCTTTGATTTTAAGAGTTTGGACCCCTAGGAATATTTCATGGTAGCTACCCAACTACAGGTGCCAGTGCTTGAGTGGTCCATTTCAGGAGGTTTCTCTTCATTTCTAAAGGGTATTTTCACCACCATGGAACCCAATTTTTATCCTTAATAACTAAATAAACAAAGTTATATAGAAGACTGAACCATGGGAAGGATCAAAGAGTTAGGGGTAGTCAATGTTATGTCCCAGTAAAGGCTCTTATTTGAGGCTACATTGATGAGAGTGCTTAGATCTATGTCCTCCCACCCAAATTTTTTAACGCTACTTTAACATTAAAGAAATGTTTTGATTTTGATATATCAGAAGAAACTAAAGTGGATCAACAAAGAGGAAAGCAAGCACAAGCGTGAAGCATTGCACTTTTCAAGTTGCGATCTGTGGCCAAGTATAAGATATAGCGTTCCTTTTTTCTAATGTCAAGTTTATCCGTAACGTGCTCCTGAAACTTTCTTCAGTTCTTTCCCTGCTTTCTTATCAGATTTGAGAAGTCATGTCCACCCATGAAATGACTTTTTGTCATCTTAAGGTTATGTTCACCTGCAAAGTATTGGAGCCCACAGTTAGACAGTTATGTAATGGAGGCGAAACCAAAAGATTGAGCAAGAGACCTGAACCATAAGCCGAACCTGAAGATTCCTGTTCGTTTGTGTAGCAGGCCCCAAGTGATTTGCTTTTATCCTGTAAACATTTTCAGGCTCTAAAATCGGCAATCTTACAGCTAAACCCAAATTTGCTTCCTCAACAAAACATTTTGAAAAGATTGAGAGGTAAGAAGGGGAAAGAAGCATTATCGATGCCTGTTCATGAAATTGCAGTCCCGCTCGCTCTAAAGTGACAGACAAGAATGACAATGTCAGCCTCCCTCTTTCTCTTCTCTGACACAATTGTAATAAATGTGTTTATTATGTTCGTTTTTGAAAGACAATCGATTTTCACGATTGAATAACAATGTCGCAAATGCAACTATCTTCAGCCCACCTGGACACTTCAAACAATATTGGTTGATTTGGTTAACCAATTGCACTAACTTGTTTCCGTCTCTTGGTCATTTGATGCCAGAGAATAAGTAAAAGACCAGGTTGAATTGTTCGACTGAAAGAAAAAGAAATTCAACAGTAAAAAAATAACCAGAAATGGAAGATATTTACTGTTCTTAAGTTCAGTATCCAGATTAAACTTTACACTTCTCTCGAATAGATCAAAAGCACAGTTAAGTAAATAATGAAACCAACAGCTAATTCATTCTATCTCCCATGACATATATACAAATGTATTCCACGAAATTTACACAACCGTATTCAGTTATGGTGTCTTAATCCACAAACGAGGACCCAGGCAACAAGATTTTTAAGTCGTACTGCTTGGGAGATTCACTTCCACTCAGGTAGATGATGTCAAGAGCTTGAAACAGGCAACCAAGATTTTTTTCAAGTCACCGTCAGCCATATAATCCCCTAGGGGAACTCATGAGGAATGCCACGAAGCACCCTAGTCCAGCACCTGCAGCAACCTGCACCAGAGGCGAAGTCAGAATATTTACTCAGAATCTTCATGCATTTTGACAAATGAAAACATTTTTGCACGGATTAACATAAGGACAATCATTCAGCAAGTGCCAAGGATTCTTTTGTAGCTGCTTTTCATGCAAATACATCGACCCAAAAGCGAGATTAAGTGTGTATGGCGCATCAGCATGTTAACCATTCTCAGCATATTGGCCAGTAAAAACGACTTTGTCAAGGAAGCCGTTGTTTATTGATCAAGGAGCCAAAAGAACTATATTATGAACGCACTGTCACAGCATAGTCAATGAATGTAAAAGCAAAGGATCCTGGATGGAAACCATTAAATCCATGGAAGCCCAGAAGATAAACTTTGGGAAGAACAAAAGAGGGAAAAGGATTGAGGTTTCTGCACTAGATCTGAAGCATAAAAGGTATATCCCAGCCAAATTGTAGCAAGTGTGCCTGAATTAAATATGAGTATGTGCAAATCACTACCCAATGCAAGAAAGCAATGAATAAGGCAGTAAGGAACTGACCTGGAGTGGAGTATGACCAAGTGAGTCTCTTAGAGGCCTAATATTTGAGACAGGGTGTTCAGGAGGTAGCTCACAAACTATTTGGTTTAATAACTGCAATAAGCGAGGCGTATAAATTAGTAAAATTACAAGCCACAATAAGCTCAGAACAGAACCATATACATGAAAACAAAAAATGGCACAATGAGAAACCCAACATGATGTTTGATATGCACCATGCTTAGAAGGATTAACAGATTGAAAAAACAACAACAACATACCAGTAGGAATCTCACTGAATTGTAGGGTCTGAGACTTAGAAGGATTAACAGACGAACAGGAATTTTGGAGAGGCATCCAAAAAGATAGGGTACATGTATACAAATGCTCATTTGTTTATACAGAAAACATGAAGAAGTCACCATTATCAATTCTGTAATGTCTCGAAAATAAAGTTTTATGGTAAATAGGAAGAAAAAGTTTCAAACATTAATATATCAGAGAGAAGATAACCGGTTCCGAAAATTATTGATAAGTAAACTACTTTTAGATAGTCATGGTTCATTTGCTCCATCACAATGTAATTGCAGTAGGTCATTGACAAGTTTGCTTACTTAAACTAGAAGTTATACATTACAAACTATTTACTATTTAACTAGGAACATGATCTTACTTCAGCTTGGCGACCTGCATGAAGCCTAACACCAGAAGC
>JANKOD010000005.1:18806228-18818163 GCA_026284645.1 Erythroxylum acuminatum | reverse complement strand
TTCTTCCACAGACACGAGCTCCTGGGAAATCTGGGGACGTCTCTGAACATCTCGATGTTCTTCCGCTGCGCGTGCATATGATGCACCGATGAGACGAACCCCAACACATTGTAGCCTCCCAATCACCATTGTAGATAACTCTGTATAGTGGCAAATTGTGGAAGTACTCAGTATCCTTTATATCTTCCAAGTGAAGATTCAAAGTTACTTTCTTTTATCTGTACCTCATAAATGATTAAATTCTTCTCATAATCACAATCTTTCTGCATAGTTTCATCACAAACGGCAAGTTGTTTAAGACTACCAACTCATCATAAATTTCTTCAATATTGGAACAATCCATATGATAACTCAGTCCTACTTGTTGATCTCTGCCAAGAAATGTACTTTGTACTACGACTATATTCCCACATGGCAACAAGTAATTCAGAAAATGCACCTCAGAATAACAAATCTAGTTACTTTGACTCAAAACATACCTCACTTCCTTTATTATTCAAGTGTGGAATCAAATCTTACAACAAACTGCACTTTCTGTTATGCTGATTATGACTCCAAACATATATTTGTATGCTTAAGCATAGCAATCAAACATATATTTGTTAAGAGTTTGAAAATTTTGTAGTTGATAAAACGCAAACTTCAAACAACATAATCCTAGCATAGGCATGGTACTGTATTTACACAAGATAAGATTGTTGGCAAATGCTCCTTAGAAACTTGTGAATTTTAGGACATGAAAAATCGGTGTTCCCAATATGAATTTGCTATTTCATATCTTGCAAACTTGACGACATCTTCAAGTTTAGGTACCCAACACTATCGAAGCATCAGGACAAATCTCACACTTCTTCAACCATTTTCCCAAGTACGTAATAAATTTCTACGCCTCTTTAATTTACCATTTAGTTCGATAATTGAAGATGATAATAATATTTTATCAACGATAAGGATGCCATCAAATAATGCCATCAGAACGCAGACATTGAGAACTCATTATGAGCAATCATAAGAAAAATCGAAACCTACTTATCTACATGGGATTTCTTATCCGATGTCTCATGTAGCTTTCCATAGCTGACAAGGCTTGACTCCCATTCCTTCTCGCATTCACCGTGGTACTCGAAATAGGGAGTCTCTGATGGAGAAAAAAATTACCTGTAAAACGGAAGCAACTCAGAGACTCCAATAAGATCCGAAGCATGTTTAGTTTTTGAACAAAGAAAATCAGACCAGAGGTATTGAAAAAGCGAGAAACAAAGGGAGCAGTAGCTGCTGGATGAATTAGGAAAAAGATTTGGGACGAGGTTTGAAGACATAAGCTTCTTCAATACGAGAGAGGACGCCAGTTAATAAAAAGCTTGGCTTTTCGATTTTGTTTGTAAAAAGGATATAATTGGAAAAGTAAGTTAAAATTAAATTACATTCTATAAAATATTGTTGCATACCGAACATCGTAATAAGAATCCACCCAATTTTTCTATTAGAATTTTTATAAGTATCCAAACATGTAAATATCTTTACTTTCCATAGATTTATTTTCCAAGGAATCAGATTCTAGATTAACTTTACTTTCCCACCAACCAAACGGGGCCTTAAGGTTAAACTTAACATAGTTAACATAAACGTTTCCAATTCAATTCCATTTGGTTTCTAACACTTAAAATCAATCCAAATTCACTTCCATGACATTTTAATACACACATTTAAGCCATAAAATTTTATTAACAAGTTTTTACAAAATCAAGCACCCTTGGCCGAATTTCAACCAAAACCAATTCCAAATAAATTCTTTTTCATTTCTTTACTTCATTAGCATCAAGATTATGCTATGAACATCATAAAACATAAAAATAGAATTTTGGATTATAACATATCAAAAACCCTAAACTTAGCTAAAAAAACTCATCTAATCATTTCCATGATTTTTCTTCCATTCTTTCATCATTAAACTAACTTCTTAATGTCATTCATTAATCTTAAATAATCAAATGGCAAAATAAAACACTTTTGGAAAAAGATCTCTCCTTTGACAAATTTTGACCAAGGTTTCACATGTTAGTTTTCTTGATTTTTCTTCTCCAAATCACTCCTAATGCAATAAAACCTTCATATCACATCAAAAGGGTGCAATTCACACCATCAAAACCAAATCTAACTTATCTCTTAATTCATGCTTTTTATACTTTTTAACGCTTTACACATGTCACTTTCCTATTGGTTGTCTCTGTTGACTCATCACACACCTGTCATTTGTCACTAATATCATGTAAAAAGACCAAATTGCCCTTAATGAGTACAAAAAGACCAAATTGCCCTTTAATATATTTAATTCACCAGCTAATCAAATTAAATCTCGAAATTATTCCACAATCATCTTATCATCAAATTGGCCATGAAATACTTTAATTAGGGCCACTACTTATTGATTGGATACTTTAAAAAGTATTTGAATGGGTTTAAAATCTTCAATACCTATTATTTTCCAAAAATAGCATTTTAAACCTAAACTTTCAAAACTCCTAAAATTCATCCGATCGGACTTATTTTCAATCCATTTCAGTATCATTAGACTCTAATATATATTTCAGGGATTTTTCAAGTTTTTGAAGTTGAGTCCCCAAAATCACTATTCAAGTGGAAATAATATTCACCAGGATTCACTATTTATTCAAAAATACTATGCACTGAAATCATCCGAATTTCATTCAAAAGCGCCACCTAAATCTTAAAAGTACATTTTGAGGCTTTTAAAGCTCATTCGAAATTATTCCATAGCTTTTTGGAGTTTTCGAAAAAATTTGGAGAAATTTTCGTTCGAGTCCAAAACCATCTTTGGTCTATCCTTGATTTCTGTTATAATCTCAATAATACATTTAAACACTTAAATTACTTCAGTATACCATAAATAGAGCATACTTTATAAAATGCATGTACAACACATTACACAATTTAAACACTTTCCAAAATAATTTAAAACATATCACATATATAGCAAAAATAACACAAGCACAGTAGCACCCAACGAGACAACTAATCATATGGTGGAGTCTTAATTATTGTAGCATTTGTATGCATACCTAGGATGGTTTGTTTAAAAACATAAAAAAAAATAAGGGTTTCCCACTATTTTCCACACTTTTAACTTTTAAAGTATAAAATGGTTTTTTACAATTGAACGGCTTGGCTTTGTAGGAACCCCTCAGTTGAGTTAGATATCACTTGAAGGGCTACCGTGGGGTCACTAGGAGAGCTCTACTTTGGTTCTAAAAGGGGAGCTCTGGGATGGATCCTTGCAGGTTTGAAATTTGGGAACCTTAGAAAAAAAAAGTCATTATGCTGCTGAAATTTTTAGTAAAATGATTTGAAAAATGTTCCCACTATTTCTATGCTTTTAACTTTTAGAGTATAAAAAGTTTTTAACAGTTGAATGGCTTGGTTTTGCGAGAACCCTTCGTTTGAGTTAGATATCGATTGGAGGGCTCTCGTGGGGTTGCTAGGAGGGCTCCTGTAACATCCTACTGCTATAGAACATAATCCTGACATTCTTCAAAAAATATGAGCACATACCCTACGAGAATGGCATGTTAGAGCAATCACACTCACTTCATATGGCATCATAAAGAACATAAGTATTTAAAATGTTAACATGTCTTATTTCATTAACAAAACATGTTTTATATTGTCATTTCATT
This sequence comes from Erythroxylum acuminatum, assembly GCA_026284645.1. NCBI lineage: Eukaryota > Viridiplantae > Streptophyta > Magnoliopsida > Malpighiales > Erythroxylaceae > Erythroxylum > Erythroxylum acuminatum. The sequence continues at coordinate 18,814,468 of JANKOD010000005.1, read as the reverse complement.
ACAAACCATCCATATAGTTACAATACAAAAACCATCTGTGTTCACACGGCTTATACAAAATATTCTACATGAGATGAAAAACTATACAAAAGCACTCTATCTAAACTCCTCAGATGACAGCTAACTAGACCTTTGAGCCATATCTTGATCCCTAAATGGACAATACTAGACACCAACCAGATTGCTTTACAAGCAAGGTCTCCTTTAGTACCTGAAAATCAGCGCTGTAATTTTGATGAGTTTTACGAACTCAATGAGTGAAACATCATCGATGTGTTCACTTAAAACGGATCATATATATCACATGAATAAAACCCAGTTCAATCAATATAATACATCATATAGATTTATGCCTCATATCACATTATTCATCATGCTTCAACAAGCACCTTAACAATACTATCACTTTACTTAATCATTTTAGAGGCACCTTCTGAATGCAAAAACTTCATATAATCATCTCAGAATATTTCCCTCATTTATCACAATTCTTCATATCACCATCAAGTTCATAGGCATTTCACAATGTTATCTCAACATAATTCAACGTTCATTTGCAAACAATTTCATAAACACATGTAAAGATACAAATGCAAATGCAAATGAGACTCACTTCTATTTTTACTTTGTTGTGACCGAGCACCTATTTATCAATTATCAGTCTCGTATCCGTTGTAGATATCGGGATCATTTTATTATTGTCCCGTACCCGTTGTGGATATCAGGTTCATTAAACATTGAGTCTAAGGCTCTGTGTGCATATATCTGAGCTTAAAGCTCTTTTCACGTTGGCTGCTCCGGTCACAACTCCTTTATGTGAACATGCATATTCATGTAATGAAGTGCAACATTTTAACATAATATATCATCAATCACTTTTAAGTCAAGAAACACATTCAATTACCACAATTCATCGGATTTATGTCTGGCATTCAACATAAAGTTGAGAATTCATTTTCCTTATTCACATTCAAATCACAAACACTCCCAATACAATCTTGAATATCAAACTCCTCAGATAATCAATTTTTTGGAATCATCAATGTCATAATTATATCAATATTGATTCAATATAAAGAAATCAAGTTTAGTCAAAACAATATGATCAGAACATGTTTCTAATCAAGGTCACACATCTAAGTTACTCACAGTACACTCCAGTTAGCTATTGCCTTGGTGAACTGGTAATGTCTGAATGGTATCAGTCGATTTATGCCTCTAAATCAAGCAATACATAAATGTACACATCACTGCTTGATCAATTTGATAAATAATAAAATTTACACATGTATATATGTCGTGTTCAATGCATGCTCAATTGATCATTCTGGGTATATAACCTTATTCACAAATCTTAATCATTTATACATCATGACTTGTACATCATTTAGTTTGCAATTAGGCTTATGCCTTAAGTAAACTTGATCACTTTCCATTCATCATTCATAAATTCATCAATTTTTTCCTTGTATTATACATTCACACGTTCTCAATTCTTATTCAATCATACCTAATTCACCATACTCATATTCTTTGGATCTCATTTACATTCATAAAAACATCTTTGTACTATTAACAACTTATATTTTACACTTATCCTTGAACATTTTCATGATCAAAAACCTCTTATAACACATATACAATTGTTACTTTAAATCTGGAATTTCATCAAGCTAAATCTATACATTCACCAAACTTTTTTCAGCAATATATTTTCATACATTTACTCAATTCTCATTCATAATTACCCCCATATTCTTCAATGCTCATTCATCCATACCTTATACACATTTCTTATGTTATTAAGATCATGTTTGCATTAAAAGAACTCATTTATTCCTTTAACAAACCATAATTTTCCATATTTGAACTCTACCACATCAAAATAGTCCCTTCCTTAGGTTATGACTTCAATTAACTACATAAACTTATCAAGATATCTTTTGTCCAAACTATTTCACAGAAGCATTAATAAGACATCAATAAAAAAATTTCATGTTTTATACTTTGACTAATTAGAGCTCTAAAGTCGTTCACAGGCAGTATTAGGAAAAACAAGCATAACTCAAGCTCTAGTCACTATTTTATCAAGCAATTTTCATAGAGGTCAAGCTAATACCTATATCTACAACTTTCATTCTTTGAGTTTCTTTAAATTCACTCTCTAAAGATATGTAAAATAGATCGAAAGAGGAAGATGAAATTGAAACAGAATTTCGACCTACAGCTCTAATTTCCAGATTTAAGAACACTTTAATAACACCTATCTTTACCATGAATCCACCTTCATTTATACTTCAAATCTCAACCTAAATCATCCATTTAACATTCTATAACCTACTGTTTTCGTACATGCAAAAATAAAACAGAAAAGTACCTAAGTTTATGTAGAAATTTCTAACACAATCAATCATTAACATCATTCACAATTCATCCTAATTCATCATCATCAACTCTCTATTATAACATGCCATAAACACTAATATTTTACTTACTTGCTTAGTTCTAATCCCAGCTTAAAATTCACTCTAAATCAGTACTCCAAACATGCAGAATCATTACACATTCAAGGAGGAATATAGATGGATTTCGGCTAGGTTCAATGAACAACAACAATCAAATCTTTTACTTAATTTTATGAAGGTAAAACATGGATTATTTGTGTAGAAATTGGGCATGATCATAAACAAACATAGGGATGTGAAAGAGAAGAGTGTTTTAGTGGTGTGTGAGAGGAAGGACTAACAAGAATGATCTTAGTTAGAGTTGCTCTTGCTGAAGCTTACACCTAAGGTGTTAGGTGTCACCTTACCACAATGGCATGTCTCACCAAATTAAATGGCCATATGTCTAAAGGCATGTACAACATTTATCAAGTAAATGTGCTACCATATGTCACCAATAATACTAAGCCCCATGTCATGTAATCACAGCTGCCAATTTTCATGAACTTACTAATCCATTTGTCACACAATGATCAATGTCAAATGTCACTCAATTATAGACTTTATCATCCTAATTTCCATGTATCAATTTTTCCTACCACGTGGCATTTTTCCTAGACCAAATGTACATTTAATGCCTTAAAATTTCAATTATATCAATTAATTCGAAATTCCCTACTTGTAATCAATCAAACCAAAATTCAAGGAATAAACGTTTCATAATTCACATCATGAACATTTTAATCTTTTCATACCCCGGGATGAGTCAATTGAGTGCATATGCATTCCTTGCAATGTGTAAAAAATCATAATTCATAATTCATAATTCATAATTCATAATTCATGTGTGTATGCTAATGAGATGCATGTGAATCAAATGCAATTCATGAATTCCCAATGACAACTAAAGCTCTAACCCTCAATATGGAGAATGGGTTATTACAGCTCCACTCGGGTTCCGAGAAAGGGAACTATAGGATGTGTCCTTTTAGCATCTATAGTGCCTCACATGGGTGGATTCACTATATTGTAGAATATTTGTAGAAGGAACTCCTTTGGCAAGTTATAGTATAGGCACCTCCTCTGCAACTTTTTAAATCGCTATCATGCTTCATATAAAGACTCTTCTTCACTTTGCTAGAAATTTGTGATTTCTTTTATGAGTCTAGTGGGCTTCATTAAGGGGAAGTATTTAGCCAAAATGGTTTGTACCAGTTGCTCCTATGTTATGACTTTCACTAGGTTAAGAGAAAAAAGGAAGAGCCTCATCTTGGCTGTATCTTTCGACAACCCATTGTACCTAAACGTGTCACAAATATTAAGAAAGTTAGCTAAATGAGCATTAGGATCCTCATTGTCTAGTGTATAAAATTGCATGTTGGTTTGTAACCTATTCAGTAATGTTATTTTGATTTCGAATGTATCAATCTGTACTGATGGTCTTGTTATCCCTTGTTAATTTGCATTAAACCCTAGCCTCGTGAAGTCCATAAGGATTATTTGTAATTCTGCTTTTTTTTCCTCCACCATTGTTCTTTCTATCTCTTGTTGGCGTCTCGCTTTCCATATTTCCCTTACTTGCTTAGTGATGTTAGAAGTTTATGTATCCTTTACTTTGCTTGAAATTAAGAAAATTATTTAAGTCCTTAAATCAAAAGAATTCAAAATGGATAAGATGTTAAATTGCAATCTCTGACAATGACACCAAAAACTTGTTGATATTTTTATATAGAAAACTTTCATATTACAAATATACAGATCCTAACTTACAGTATAAAAGATATCATTCCCACAAGGATTAAATATAGTCACCTAACAATTTGAATTACACTTTTTCTAAGGTAACAAAAGAGTAAATTGATTGAAAATTAAAGTAAACTAACCAACTTGGTAACTGAACAAATAAAAGATAATAATAAAATTAAAGTCATAAATGGTGGAAACTTGGAAATTATTATATCCTTGTTTTTTCTTACCTTAACCTTATGAATTTAACTATGCTTGATCCTAGATATCCAAAGTTTTGATTAACCTTTCTCAAGATCTAAGAAAATAATCCCAATTGAAATAAATAAAAGTTGAGTTGTAATCTCTCAAAACTACTCCTAACTACTCAATTGATTTGAAGCAATCTTAAGGATAATTAACTCACAATTAAGATCTCTCTTTAATTGATTATTAACATGATATTTGTAAGTCTATTAACGTACTAACTCTTATTGTGCAACTTAACACAAATAGCTTGATTCAATCTCTCGATTCAAATCAACTATGAGCACAACAAATATCACATAAGAGTAATATGTTGAATTCAACAAGATAAAAATTATATAAAAATTTCAAGAATAACACCCTAATACTGATTTAGCAATCCATATTCATGTTCAAAACACAACCATTCAAATTTGGCTTACAAGCAATGAAATAGGAAAAGATAATAGAATGAAATCAACTTGAAGCCTTGATTTGAAAATTTTGGAAAGCTATAGTTGATCTTGATTTTTCCACTTTTGATCTTCTTATTTGTAATGTGTAACACTTCTTTTTGGTATTTTCTTTCTTCTTTTGGTGTCTCCATTAACTATGGAATCTACCTCCTTCGTTGTAGCCTTCATAATATCCTTTTATAGCAAAAACTAGGTTTTTTACAAGATGCACAGTCCTTACACAACCATATAGGTGATCGTATATCTTTAAAAACCTCTCAATCATCACTTTAAATAGTCATAGAAGCTTACACAAGCAAATACATGATCGTGTATGTCAAAATACATGGGTGTGTATCTTCACATGGGCATAAACAACATCTTCTAAACTCCACACATTTATAGTGACTTACGCAGTCATTATATATAGTCGTGTAAGTCCAAGGTTGCTTTAATTCTTCCATGTTATGCAACGATTTTACTTGAGTTCTTCTCTTTTTAGTCTATGAAGGCAACTAGAACCTAAAAACACATTTGAAGTAGAATAAGTACCACAAATACCATAAGATTCTCAAATAATAAGCAAAATACACTACATATTGGTATATAAACATAATCAATTAATTGTTTATCAAAATCCTATTTGTCGTCGCCACTAATGAGTTATCGCTATCAACAATTATTATGCTTGCCTTCACACATTCCTCATAATGCTTACCATTGAAGTTGTAAGCTCCAACGCCAACATCGCCACTAGCTCCCGTAAGTAATGTTGCCCTTTAGCCCTACTCCAACCACTAGTGAGACTCCAACTATTGTCACCTTTTACAAGCCTCACCCATTAGCGTACAACAAACCAAGCTATACCTTAAACTTACCAATCTAAGCTACACTTAATAAATGTTGCCTCTCCTCGCATCTTCTTCTCTTATAGCCACTCACCGTAGGTAACATCTCAGGTTCTAACCTATATCTCCAGTCAACCAACTATCTAAAACTTAAATAAACATAATAGAAACTAGCTTCATTCAGTCTCTTAACACTAGTAGCTTCACCACCTCCACCTAAACCATAACCACTTAGCAATATCCAAGCCTAATTTCTTCATTAACACATAAATGTTCCATCCCTACTTTAAGAACAAACATCATATATATAGAGGCACCAATGAGTTTCCTTATTCTTAACGCAAGGTTGAGGAGTCAATTTAGGGTTTTTGGATTTCTAATTTAAACCTTTTAGATCCAATAATTTAGGATTTATAAAGACTTTAATAAAAACTTTTGAGATTATTATTCAAAACTAATTTAATTTTATGATTTAGGATTTGTAACTTTAATATAAGACTTTTAAAAAATATTAAGCATTACAATAATTGTAATTTCAATCCTATAATTGAATATCATTAACAATCAAACAAACTTAATCAAATTATAAAATTAAAAGATTGCTTGGATACCACTATTAAGAAATTAGGACAGGATCCAATTTTGCACGTAGTAAAATAAGAACAAAAATTTCTCATGTTTAATTTCTCAAAAGTAAAGATCACTTAAATTTTATAACACCATTAACATATAAATCATAACAAAGCTTGAAATATAATTCGTACCTTATTGTGATGCTTGATCATTTTCATGTCATTTCCCTCAAACTGTTTTTAAAACTAGTTTATCTCAACCACCATAGTCATAAACATATTCAGTCTCTAATGGTAACTATAAAATGTGATCAAAGACCTCTATGAGTATTATAGAGAAGATTAGGCAATAAGTATTAACTCTGTTGGAACTTAAGCATATTAATAATAGCTTTTGTGCATGTTAATAATTTAATTGAAATATAATTCTAATTTTAATCAAACTTTAATTATAATTACAATTAATTCTATTTAAATATTAACTAAGCCTAAATAGGATTCAATATTTCATATTGGTCCTTATTATTAAATATCCCATATTTAATCAAAGTTTCTTTAATTTTACAATCAAGTCTAGCTTAATTAAACATCTTTATTCTCTTCAATTTGTTCTTTATGTGTGACCCATTAGGCTATCAAATATGTTAGTAATGGTTATAAATTATAACCCAAAATCGTATTTAAGATTAGATAAATTAAACTTCTTTATTTATCTTTAATTCTCTAATTAAACAATTTATATCTATAGATCAATATTGACATTTAACAACGCATGACCATCTAAATATTTAGGAATATCAAAGTGGTTTTGACTAATCTTTTTGTTTATGATTTTTTTGTATAATTCAATCCTTTCATCATACAATGTTCTGCTAAAAATAGAGCATGAAAACAATGTCCACTTTATTTGAGTCCAATCATACTAGTCCTCTACTATTAATGATTGATTCAAAATATTTGAAAACTATTTTCAAAGTGTCTAACATAGGGCCGCGTAATGCTACGCAAAATAAACTAGAGCTACAACTATAGTAGTAATGAGTCTAGGTCGATCCTACAAAAAGTGTTGAGTTAGCTTTTGTTATGAAAATATTGATGTTTAGCTTATGGGGGGTTTGTTTGGTTTGAAATAAGAAAATAAAAATGAAACTAAGCTAATGAAAACAAGTTAAAGAAAACATTGAAAAATGATGAAAGTAATGAATTTGTTAGGAACCCGGTTCTTTAGTTTAATCTCAGCCTACACCCAGTTAAACATATTTGATTGAATTGTTGTTCCTATACCTCTCCTGGAAACTATTAATCACAAGTTAACAATAAGCTCTGTTAACCTCAATTTTTCCTTAGTTCTTGTTTAATTAAGAAGAGCTTGTTAATTAAACCTAGCTATCAAAAAACCTAGACCAAGCTCTCTATATTTAAATAGACATCTGCATTATAAATTAGGAAAACAAATTAATCAAGGCAACAATCATACAAGCTCGTGTCATTTAACCTAGATTATGTTATCCCTAATGATTTGAAACCATTAGTCACCACAAACAAATCTCAACATAACAATTACGGATTATGTTGAAATTCTAGCAATAGTTTCTTACGTAAAAATAAACAAATAGAGCATTCAATCATTCTCACACAATACTCAAACATTAAACATAAGATAACATAATCAATCCCTAAGAGAAAGAACAACAAAGAATGAGAGAAATGCTTAACCGAGTTCTTCATCATCGATATCACCTTCGAACTGACGTCGGGAAGCCTAGCCCTCCATAGGTGTTGGACCCCGAACTTTGATTTGACGTCAGAACTATTAAATGAGGAATTAGTGATGTTAAATGTTTTATTTGGGTAATGTGAATTGGAGAAATTTCAATGATATTTGGAGGTTAATGCATGAAATGAGTGTTTTAAGTATGCATGTAGTGTGGGTAACATCTTTATAATTGA
>JANKOD010000005.1:18751771-18765933 GCA_026284645.1 Erythroxylum acuminatum | reverse complement strand
CAAACAAACAAACATAATTTTGTTTTTATGCAAAGAGAAACAAAAAGTAAAAAGTAAAAATTATAATAAAAATATTACTATTATAAAAAAAGGTAGAAAAAAAATAGACAAGTTTCAGGGCGTTATTCATTACAAAAGATTTGAGAACCTAGGAAGATGGATTTGGTGAATTCGTGGCTGATGAAGATGGTTAGGGTTGAAGTTGATTTCAATTCACTGATTTTTCACGTGAATTGAATTTACAAAGGGAAGTAGGTTTTAACCCACACATGAATTGAAATCTTGCTTTTATTTTTTTGTTTCAAACAAGTGAATATTGAATTCAATTTCTTGTGTTCCAAATAGGGTTTTACATTTTTAACATTTAATAATTGTATATGTATGAATTAACTTTTGCATTACGTGTCGTACAACTCTAATATTATATTATGAAGTTATATTTAATATTAAAAAATTTTGCAAATTTCAAAACGATTACTAATTTCTAAAAAAACATTATGTTAATAATTAACTATGTATATAATATATAAAGTTATTTTCACATTTGCATCCATTTGCTTTTATAGATTAATTTTCTCTAATATTTTATTTTGTACTTTGAATTCCTAAATATATATATATATTTTAATATTATATTGTAGAGTAATATTTAATGTATGTAAGTTTCAAAATGATTGAATAATACTAATGGTTAATAATTTTTAGTATTTATAAATTGATCTATATCTTATAAATACATATCTCATCATCATCATACTTTGAAGTCTCCTAGTGAAGCGGGATCTGGAGAGGTCTGATAGTACGCAACCTTATCCCTACATATCTATTATCTTAAAAATTAACATTAATATTTATGTCTATACATATGTATTTAAAGTTAATCTCACTAGAAGTTATCATATGTCGAACTTTTACGAACGAAAAGTTTGAAAATAGTTGAAATACAATAAGAATTAAACTTTTATATATGTTAGTTTGTTTTGGAATCTAATACACGTGAATATATGCATTTTTGTTATATAATGCTTTATTTATTTATTTATAAGTATTAAATGTATATCTTTAATATTATAATAAAGTTGTATAAACATTTTATTGTAAATGTAAATTAATCAATTATTAATCATTTTTTGTAAATGTAAATTAATCTTAATTGTATAAACTCATATGTATTATCTTAAAAATTAACATTAATATTACATGTTTTTAAAACTAAAGTTACTTCTAACTTCTAAGATTTAGCTCTGTGTATTATGGACAACGGCTGTCAGCTTCTCACCTTATTTGTTCGTGTACAAATCAGAGAAAAAGTTGAGATTCGAGCAATCCAACGCCACATGCATGAATTCTGGTGTGAAAAGCGAATACTATGACCATCTACCCTTTAAAACAACTTCGGACATTAATGTAATTCTATTACTTATTGCGCCAAGCATCTTTCTGAAATCTCAACTCTCCTCCCTCGAAAAAATCCAGCTTTTTGCTTCATTTTGTCCGTCACTCCCACTGTAATCCCCTGCCGCTTTCTCGGCAACCAAATAAGTGCTAAGCCCTGTTGCCCTTTCTCAGGTACTGTCTTCCTCTCTAGACTTTTGTATTTCTCTGAGAATCTACGAATTTCAAGACGTTTTTAAGCTATCTCACTGTTTCCGCTCTTTAACTTCATCTTCAAGATTGGTTCTTTATGGTAAAAATATCGTCTTTTATTCGTTTTATAGGCTAATGGCAACATCCACACCATTCTCTAGCTTCTTGCAAGAACGTTCATTTTGTAGAGAACCCATCTCGTATTTCAGAGAATTAGCGTTAAACTTCTCGACTTTATCCACTAGAAATCCGATAAATTTAAGTTTTGAAAGGAGGGTCTTTAAGAGGAGTGGAGTCCGGTGCTGTGCACTGGAGATCAAGAAAACACCGGCCATTGGCACAGGCAAAATGTTTCAACTGGATGATGTGATTGAGGCTCAGCAATTTGATAGGGAAATCCTTGGGAATATATTTGAAGTAGCCCGCGAGATGGAAGTGATTGAGAAAAACTCACATGGGAGCCAAATTCTTAAAGGGTATTTAATGGCTACTCTTTTCTACGAGCCCTCGACGCGTACCAGGTTGTCCTTTGAGTCTGCCATGAAAAGGTTGGGTGGTGAGGTGCTGACTACTGAGAATGCTAGGGAATTTTCCTCTGCAGCCAAAGGGGAGACCCTTGAAGGTGAGGTGTTTTAAAGTCGTAACTTGAAGTGTTTGATATGAGTTTGATGGTGATTTGAAGTGATATTAACTGTTATAAGAGGTCTGTGGATTTGCAGATACTATTAGGACTGTGGAAGGGTATTCTGATATAATTGTGATGCGCCACTTTGAAAGTGGAGCTGCAAGAAGAGCAGCAGCTACTGCTGGCATTCCGGTTATTAATGCAGGGGATGGACCTGGGCAGCATCCAACTCAGGTGCAAGAGTAATTCACTGTTTTATCATTGATAGCCATAGCCTGGAATTATTTGGTCGATAAAAAGTGAATCAACTTGCCTTAGTATATGCTAAATACAACTTGGAAAATCAAATTTTAGGGGTTTATGTGAGACGATGAAAATCTATAGTTCATTTGATGAAAATAAAGTGCATAGATTCATTTTGAAAACCACAGATGCTTACTAGCATCAAGATATGGGTTTATGTGAGATGATGAAAGTCTACAGTTCATTTGATGAAAATGAAGTGCACAGATTCATTTTGAAGACCACAGATGCTTACTTACTAAAGCATTAAGAGTTAAACAGCTGCTTGATGAAGTAGATAAAAAAAGAAAAAGAAAGAAGGAAGTGATGAAATTTTGCAATGGATAGTTTTTGCACAGAATAATCTGATAGTTAGCTCTTGTGACTGTGACTTGTTCCTAATGTTGTAGATGTAACATTACAAATGTAGTTTAACATTACGCATGCCTTGTTTCTCCTTCAACAATGAGTATATGCAATACAATCATTGACATATATTAGAATGTGAATGGATGAAAGATGTTAAAATGTCATTATCAGGTTTTGTTTAAAGTTTCCTTGCTGTTACTTGTACAGGCTCTTCTAGATGTATATACTATTGATAGAGAAATAGGAAAATTGGATGGCATCAATGTTGCACTTGTGGGAGATCTTGCTAATGGAAGGACAGTGCGATCACTTGCTTACCTACTTGCCAAGTACCAGGATGTCAAGATCTTCTTTGTATCCCCTGATGTAGTAAAAATGAAGGTGATAGGGCTAATTTACTTTTTCAATAAACAATCAAAGCAAACTGCGATCATATATTGGACATGAGACAAACTAGAATTATCTGCATTTGAGCTAAGACTAGTCCATAGCAAAATGTTATTACTTAGTTCCTCATATATGATAATACTTTCTTAGGATGATATAAAGCACTATCTGACATCAAAGGGGGTTGAATGGGAAGAAAGTGATGACTTAATGGAAGTGGCATCTAAGTGTGATGTTGTCTATCAAACTCGCATCCAACGAGAACGCTTTGGGGAGAGAATTGAGCTTTATGAAGAAGCTAGAGGCAAGTACATTGTGGATCGTGGTGTGTTAAATGTAATGCAGAAGCATGCTGTGGTAATGCATCCACTCCCCAGGCTTGATGAGGTAAATGTAAATGTTTTGAGTTGATTTATCACGGTGTTAAGCATATTTAGACTTGATGTTGAATTGTCAGCAATTGTGGCTCATCCCACAATTGCAAATCCCACATCGGGGAAATATAGATTTGTGGGAGGTTGCTTTCCTTATAAAATAAATCCTTCTCCTTTAGTTTTAATCATCCCAAAATTTCCTATCTTTCCTAAGGCAAAAATTCTCTCTTTTTGTAATATTTCACTTGTATTGTTTCTTTGAAATATTTAAATATTAATTTAGTAGTGTCCAAAGACGTAGACATAATAGGCTGAATCTCGGTAAATTCTAGTGTTCTTTATTTGTTTATTTAATAGTTATTGTCGGGTATAGTTGTAGTGAATTATTGTGTTATTAAATTACATGTCTAGGAAAATTCTGTCTAAGGAGATTGGTTTTTAAGTGGAATCATTTGTGACCTGTACAGAAGATCCTAGGAATTTATCTAGTGTGATTTTTAGTACAATCGTTCACACTCTATTCACCTACGCAATAGTGCTTGAGGTGAATTTGTTATTATTGGTGGAAATTAACTTGAGTTTTCACAACAATTGGTATCAGAGTCAAGGTTTCTTCTTGGTATGCTCTATGGTTGCAGCGTAGTCTGATCTTCCACATCAAAAAAAAAAATTTCCTTAGGCTTTTGACATTTTGCATTGACAGCTATTGAATAGACACTATAGCAGAGATGATAGAAGACAAAATTTCACGCCATAGACATCGACTGCTTCTTTCTCGTCCATTTTGACGAGGCTTGCAGTGACAAATGCAAGATTTGCAGTGGAAATTTTTAATGGTATGGGTCATTTCGGCACGCTCTTTTCAGCAAGGTCTTGACATTGCCATTAAAGAAAAGAAACCAAATGATGTTGAGGAGAAAGATTAGAAGACTATAAATCATTTGGCACGTGGTACAATTCGATCGTGTCTTTCTAAAGAGCAAAGTATGCTTTCTCGAAAGAAATTTCTGTATATAAATTGTGGAATTTGTTGGAGGAACAACTCTTAAAAAAAAAGCAATAAGAATAAACTTCATATGAAGAAGAGACTGTTTCGTTTATCTTATGTTTTGGGTATCACTATTAATAATCACATCACTAGTTTTAATCATTTAGTGACTGATTTAATGAATTTAAATGTGACATTTGAAGATGAAGATCTGACTTTGATGTTATTGGGGTTTTTTCATGAGAAGTTTGAGTTTCTTTAAACTCCTGTACTTCATAGGAAAGACTGTTGTGCCTCTTAATGAAGTTTTGACAGCTGCTTTGTATAGTCATGAATTGAGAAGGAAGACAAAAGAAGAACTTACAAGTGGAGCAGTAGAAGCTTTGGTGATCAGAGACCGTTCGTAGAAGATGAATGTACGAAGGATTGTCCTAAGCTTAAAAATAAAGGCAAACTTGATAAAGAAAATAATGTTGCAGATTCAAATATAGTTGAGTGTAATGATGAAGACTCATATTTTCACTTCTTGTTACATCATCAATTAGCTCTTTTAATGCATAGCTACTTGATTCAGGATGCAGTCATCAATTGGTTATATGATTTTAGAGAACTAGAAGATGGAATTGTTTATACAATAAATAACTTCTCTCTTACCAAACATGGGATTGTTTCCATTCGTTTGAGGAATCAAGATGGATCAATCAGGATTTTGACACATCTTCTAGTTCTTTAAAATCATAGAACCAATCTTGATTGGGACACATATGATAACTGCATCCTGAATCAAGCAGTCATGCCCTAGAAGAGCTAATTGATGACGTAACAAGTGAAAATTTTGAGTCTTCATCATTACACTCAGCTATATTTGAATCTAAAACAACCTTTCTTTTATCAGGTTTGTTTTTATTTTTGAGCTTGGGATAATCCTTCTTCTAGTGCCTTTTTTTCTGACAAAAGGCACATTCATTTTGCTCAATTTGGACATCGACTTCAATCTCCCTTTGTTTCCTTTAGTTTGGCTCTACAAACGGTCTCTAACCGCCAAAGCTTCTGCTACTCCACTTGTAAGTTCTTATTGTCTTCCTTCTTAATTCATGACTGCACAAAGTAGCTGTAATTTTATTAAGAGACACAACGGTCCCCCATGAAGTAGAGTAGTTTCAAGAAACTCAAACTCCTCATGAAGAAATCCCAGTAACATCAAAGGTAGATCTTTATCTTCAAATGTCACATCCAAATTCATTAAATCAGTAATTAAATAATGAAAACTGGTGATGTGATAATTTATAGTGGTACCCAAAACATAAGAGAAACGAATTAGTCTTTTCTTCATGTGAAGCTTATTCTGACTATTTTTCTTCAAGAATTTTTCCTCCAACGAGTTCCACAATTTATATGCAGAAGTTTTTTTTTAAGAAAGCATACTTTTACTCTCTGGAAAGATATGGTACAAACAATTTATAGTCTTCCAATCTAAACATCATCTGGTTTCTTTTATCCAATGAGAATGTCAAGACCTTGTTAAAAAAAGACCATCGTGAACCTCACTTTGTCACATGCCGAAACGACCTGTATTATAAAAAATTTTCATTACAAATCTTGCATTTGTTACTGCAATTCTCGCCAAAATGGACGAGGAAGAAGCAATCGACATGGAGGGCTTGGAATTTTTTCGGTCTTCTATCATCTTTGCTACAATTTCTATCAATAACTATCGATGCAGAATGCTAAAAGCCCAAGAAAATCTATTCTTATATGGAAGATTAGACTATGCTGTAACCAAAGAGTTATTAAGAATAAACCTTGACTCTTTGACTCTGATACTAATTATTGGGAAAAGTCGGGTTAATTTCCACCAATAATAACAAATTCACCTCTAGTACTATTGTATAGGTGAATAGAGTGTGAATGATTATACTAAAAAATCACACAAGGTAAATTCTCAGAAAAGATTGGAGGGGTCACAATAATTTACTACAACTATATCAACATATAGCTATTAAATAGATAAGTAAAGAATATCAGAATTTAACGAGATTCGGCCAATATGCCTACGTCCTTAGACACTACTAAATTAATATTTCATCATTTAAGGAAATATTACAAAGAAAAAGAGAGGATTTTTGCCTTAAAGAAAGATAGGCAATTTTGAGATGACTAAAACTAAAAGAGGAGAATTTATTTTATAAGGGAAGTATCCTCCCACAAATGTGGAAATCTATATTTTACCGACGTGGGATTTGCAATTGTGAGATGAGCCACAATTGTTGATAATTCTATAAATTGGTATAAGAGCACATGGTCTTAAGCATATTTGGACTTGAATATGGTTTTTACGCTCATATGAATTCATTATATCATGCAGATAACTGTGGATGTCGATGCTGATCATAGGGCTGCTTACTTTAGACAAGCAAAGAACGGTCTCTTTATCCGAATGGCGCTTTTGAAACTTCTTCTTATTGGGTGGTGATACGTCTACTCAGGTCCCAGTTTTATTTTATTTGCAGCTTTTGGCTGTCATATGACCTTGCTTAACGAGGAAATAAAGGAATTATCTTTTTTGGAGCCGGAGCTGATCTACCCTATTGATATCTCTTTGGTAGAACAAGCCTGACATAGTTATATCTTGTCGATCGATAATAGAACTCTCCGAAAATCTACAGCCAACAGTGTCATTGAAATTTCTTAATGATCGTTTCTCTTTGTTTTGGATTAATAATTTGGCTCCCCTGTGCTAAATACATCAACACGATAAACGATATACTTGCTTAGCTTAAATATTATTGCAACTGTTGGTAATGGGTTTTTGACTTACAGACAAGTCATTACATTTGCCGCCATTTTTCATATGTTTAAAACGTCACATAAATTTACAAAAAAGAAAGTTAGTATGCGGGAAACTTCGGGTCCACATCATGAGCCCAGCCCTCCAGCCCTCCATTGATATCTCTGGCTGAAGTGAACCCTTTGCTGTGCAGTAGCTGCACGGCCCTTTGTGAATCGTTACCCCTTCTACATACTACATATAAGTTGGCACCCTTTTCTGAATCAGTAATACCCGCTTTCTTCAAAGCGCATGAGATCTCAGGTAACCTGGCCTCTAAACTTGAGAGAGGAATATTCAAGGCATTGGGAAGAGAAACAATCCTGAAATGGTGTGCAGGCCGTACATCAACCAATACATATGGCTCATCCTTGACAATTTTCTCCATCAACTCTTTACTGCTTATTCTAGATTCTGCGGGAAGCAGGTTTAACTTCAAGGGAGCCTGAAATCAGTTGGGAGGCCAAATGAAGATGTGCTGGAAGTCTAATAGCATTTTAGTCAAAAAGCTTATAATAAACAAGTCTGCATATAGATAAATAAATAATTCCCTATCAATTCAGAAAGTAAAAGAGCAGTATCACTTCCTATTTTAAACACAACGAATGAAAGTAAATTAAAACGAAACGGAGAAACGAAAATATTTAGTGAGAACTGCAAAGACAGATAAAAGTACCCTTTCACTTCCAAGATTGAGATAAACACCACACATCATTTACTTTGTTTCCTTTTAGAAGTAAAATGATCTCATATGCCCAAATTTAATCAAATCAGCAATTTGCAGTCAGAAATATAAGATGTATGGAGAGAGCAATGTTACTGTTGACAAAAGAGACTCTGTAAATCTTTCATAGTCAAAATCTCTAAATTGCTTTTGGGTGAATGCTGCATTTTCTCCACAAACTTCACAGTCTAGTGATCTGCCTCTTATCTTTACCTACACAACGTCCAACAACCAAACATCAGAAAGTATCCGATTATATTAAGAACATGATTGGAAGCTGTAGGAAATATCCTTCATTATGGAAAACATTGGAACTTACAATACGAATCCGTGCTGATAATGCATCAAATAAAAGCATGCGTCCAGATAGTGGTTCACCAATAGCACTTGCAATTTTAATGGCCTCAAGTGCTTGGAGACAGCCAATGATACCAGGAACTGCAGTGAAACAGAATAAAGAGGTGAATCCTTTCTTTCACTAATAACACTATGACTGATCAATAGCTAAATGTTATAAAACATAAACAAAAGAGACATACCCCTTGAATGTCCAATAAGAACTGAATGTATTTTCTTTATATACAAAATCAACCTAGTTTACTAAAAACAAGCAGTGCACTATTGAAGTTGAGGTCAACTTGAGCAGGGGAGTTCAGAATTTATATCTTTTATATAACTCTCTAAAAATTGACCTATATGAGAATTTTATATATACTAGTGGTTGACCATAGTCTTAGGATACTTTAACTTACCTATTCCAAGAACTCCACTATCAGCACATCTTTGACAGGCTGTGGTAGGAGGTGGAGTTGGAAAAAGGCATCGATAGCATGGACCTCCATTGTAATTGTAGACTGTAAGCTAGAGAAAAAGTTGACATTTTCTTTTTTTAAAAAAGGCTTGCAAATAGACCTCAGTAACTCTTGGATCTTTCAAGAAAAAAATCTAAAGAGTAGAGATTCTGAACACTAGCAAATACCTGTCCTTCCAATCCCAATGCAGCACCCGATACAAGAGGCTGCAGGTAGAGTAGTGACAAATAGTCAATACTCAGAAAAAATAGACTACATGTTATAGGGTTATCTAACTCTTGCTTGAGATCTTAATTGTTAGTGTACCAAATATGTGAAAAACAGGCAAGATGGAGAAAACACACTATGATCCGAAAATTAATATTGTTCTTTATATTTAAACAGTCAAAAGAAACAAATCTAACATACACCAGTGTAGTTAAACATAATCAGCGAGACAATCTTTTTCAAGTTAGTCTCTAAGCTATGTGCAATCCTTATACAAAAGGGACAGTTAAACTTCCTATTTACCTTTCCCAGGACCACACAGCAATCACTTATCATGTAGCGGCTTGGTGCATTATCTGTTGCATCTACTATTATGTCATATCTAAGAGCGGTCACAAGTTATGGAAATCACATTTATTAAGCTGCATGGTAATATATAGACAGTAAGAAGGAAAGCATGGAGAAGAAATCATAGTATTATATTCTAGGTCAATCTTACCCTTTGGCATATAAAGGATACTGATTCAAAATTTCTAAGGCATTGGATGTGCGCAAAGCTTCTTGGTGTTCCACAATCTTAATCATAGAGTTAATCCTGAAACATACATATACAAACAAGATGATATGAGCTACATGAATTTTTTTTAATGTTGACTAGGAGAGAACATATATTTAAGTGTATGAACATACGAGCGACAGGCAGTAGCAGCAGATTTGACTTTTGGCTGACCAATAAAACTTTCAGTGTGTATGACCTGAAGTAAAACAAATAAAAACAGCAATTTGAAGAAGATTCTTTTCACAATCACCGCGTGTGTGTAGTATTGGGATAAAGCATAACGAAAAATGCATGCAACCAATTGCAATATATGGATAAATAACCAATTGCAATACATGGATAAAATAAAGCTTTGCATGTTAAATAATGGAAAAGTTGCTGCAAACTTATAGAAATGATACTAAATTCTCTAGATGTAGTGGAAAAAGAGAAGCGAATAAATCAGACTACTCTATTTTGGTTGACTTGGACTGTACTTTGACTAGGAAGCCTAATATCTTTCCCTTTTGCCTTGTAAGAAATGCTTCTACATACAACAACAACAATAACAACAACAACGTCCCAATAGAAATCTCGTTGAGATGCATGGTTTAGAGAGATTCAAAAGTACGCAGCTTTAACCCCAACTTTTAAGAAATGTTTCTGCATGTAACTAGGAAATTCTTCAGATCCACTAAAAACTAGATACCAAAGATGGAAGTTGTATTATTAACATTGGTTAACATACATATCTAAAATGAAACCAGCCAAGCACTATATCAACGATTCCTGGTGCATGCATTTTTTGAAAACATACCTGCCTGTGCATATTATTTAGCTCAACAATATCATGGTCAACAACACCCAACCGACCTACAATTAAACCAGAAATCTAGAATAAGAAACATATTAAACTTCAAGATCTATAATGATGCACATTCACTCTACCCACTGATGATGACATATCGCTTAAAACAATAGAATTTCATTAGCTTCCTTGTTAAAGACATGTAACCCACAACTATGATCTAGAACAGTTCAGAACTCTGAAAAAATGTGGGATCATACCAACACCAGAAGCTGC
Source organism: Erythroxylum acuminatum (assembly GCA_026284645.1). Lineage (NCBI taxonomy): Eukaryota > Viridiplantae > Streptophyta > Magnoliopsida > Malpighiales > Erythroxylaceae > Erythroxylum > Erythroxylum acuminatum. The sequence continues at coordinate 18,755,129 of JANKOD010000005.1, read as the reverse complement.
AAGATACAACAGGGCAGGCGAGCCCAAACCTCCAGCTCCAATAACCAAAATGGACGACTTCAATATATTCGATTGCCCTACAAATTCAACGAATACGTCAAAAGTACTCAGCTTTGAAGCGTTTCCCAAAAGACAAACATTACATAGGCCACTGGGTTCCAGCATACGCGATCCAATTTCCCGTTGAGTTATTCTATGAACAACATTATTAAACTATCCATCCACATAACAAAACAATAGCAACTCTTTTTACCATTGATTACTTATCCTTGACAAATTCACATAGTATGGGCGAAATGAAAAGGAAATAGTCAATGGGTCCTTCAGAATCTAGAATTATACTCGTAGCAAGCAACAATTACTCAACCACAAATAAAGAAATCTCAAGTTCAACATTTAGCTATCCAGAGAGAGTGTAAGAAGAACCAACCTTGAACACCAAAGGAAGGAAGCAAAAGGTGTCTACTGTAACGATAAATCATGTCGGGAGATAATTCATGATTACAACTGGAATCGCCGGTAACGGAGCCGTTGGATACTGTGGAAGCGTTTAAGAGAGTCAAGTCACGAAGCTGAGCCTCAAGACCCAAAATTCTAGTCTCTATATCGCTCTTTGCAGCTTTTAAGCTTTGGAGTTCGCTGCGAATTCGTGCCACGTCACCTCCACTGGCTTCCATTATTGCGAGGTCGATGATCTGATCAGCAGCGAAGAATCAAGCTTCGAGAACTGAAAAGGATGGCGTCGATTGGCTTAAACCCTAAATTTACATTTGATATGGTTCAACGGCGCCGTTTCCATGTCCGTCTCTGTCTCTAGGGTGAAAACTTCTTGCATTTAGATAATTTACAAATAATTGTTATAAGAATGGTTAAAAAATTCAAAAAATTCAACTAATTTTATAGTTCAATTGTAAAAATTTTGAATTATATATGGGTTGTTTAATTTTACTTTTGGTTTTTGTTGTAATTTTCAGTTTTAATTTTTTAATTAGAAAAACAAAAATCTATTTAGTTTAAATCTTCAATATAAAAACTGAAAATAAAAACTTTTTAATTGAAATTTTTAATATAAAAATTAAAAAACAAAAACATGTTTAATTTTATTATTCTATTTTTATATTTTAATTATACACTTAAAATCATTGATTTATAAATGATTTACCTAAAATATGTAATTTACAGTAGAATTCAGTTATCATTGAAAATAAAATAAAAGCGGCCTATAATTTCATTACTTCATTCGTTTATTAATAGAAAATGGAAAAGTGTATTTTAGCAACGTGATTTTTGCCATTGTGTGACCAATTGATATAGCTACATGACATATCAACTTGATTAATTAAAAAGGACTACATGCCTTGGCAGAGATGGAAGATGTCCACCGAGAATTCTAGCTTATGCTGATATATTGTGTATGTTACATTATGAAAAAAAAAATACAACAATCCTAGAAAAAGAATACGATTAAGAAATCAAAACTATACAAGTGGATGATCATTATCTCATTAGTTATCACACTTCCATCTTGAGGTTGGCACACAACTTAAGTAATGACATCAGCTGTAGTGTTTATTTCCATTCTCTCCTCTGAACAACATCACCAATCCTAGAGTCAAACTGCATTATGCATTAGCAAAGACATTTGAGTTTCTTCAAACGAAAACATAAAATATAGGTTGTTACAAAGGGAATATAAATGTAACACCCCATTCCCAACTGACATATGCACGTGTGTCTATCAGATACACGTGTACATGCCTGTTAGAAATGACATGTTAACTATCTTACTTTCACTGTGCATAACATGGCATCATACACTAAACCATCAATCACACATTTTCTAAACTCAAAATGTTATCACACTAGTCAAAATCCATAATTTACATCGTTTTGTACAATACAATACCATCCAAGGTTTACAACATTATCCTATGAGCTTAAACAACTCAGTACACACCAAATACAATAAACATGAAAACAAAAGCTAAGTCCTCAATCTCAGCTGACCGACCTTTGAGCCAACAGTTGCACAAAATGTGCTTCTACGGAGTCTTAGAAGCTAGGTCGTCTCACTCTCGAACCTGAAAAGCAACGGTGCAATTTTGATGAGTTTTGTAAACTCAGTAGAGTAACCATCCTCGATGGTTCACTCATGACATAAAACGAGATTGATATGGGCTTAATTATTGATATTATTAATTATTTTCACTTAGCGATTATTGACACAAAAATGATTAAAATACTCACTTTAATTAATATTTATTTTTAGGTACAATTTGAGAGCAAAAAAATTAAAGTGAGTTAAAAGCATTATATATGGGTTATTTTCTGAATATTTATTTTGCTTGTCTTTATCTAAGAAGAACAAAATTAAAAGATAAGACAAAAATTATACGAGGAGCAAATTAAAATAGAAGAGGCGTGAACCAAGGCATCACGTGGAACAGCAAGAGAACAAAACATTAGACACTTAGCACAAGAGAGGAACGTGGCGTCGTATGCGCAAGCTAGGAGGATTTTAAAAACCATGAGAAGTCACACAAACAATAAAATGAGCAAATTGAATTAGCTAGTGGGAGAATTGGTTCAAAAAACAAAGCAACGACAGGAGCAAATTAAAAGCATTCACCGTGAATTAGCTACAACAAAGGGACCAGCGAAATTATGTGACGCAAATAAGAAGAGAGAAGAGTGGCAATTTACAACTGGGAACGACAACGTGACATGCGGTAGTGGAGCAATAAATGCAAGGAAATTAAATGGGCAGAAATAAAACAGAGAAATTAAATGAAAAAGGAGGCTGCAAACAAAGCAATACACAACAGGTGGTATCAATCAAAGGAGGGCTGCAAAAACAAGGGAATTAAGAGCGCAACAGCTGGCGACGTGGCACAAGGAAGGAATTAGCAGAAATTAAAGACACAGGAGACAAGCTACAAATCAGCAAGAGTTGGCATTCCAACAAATGAGCAAGCACACGCGGCGTTTTACAACAGGCGCAGAAGGTAATTAGCTACAATAAAACACAATAGGGAACCCAGCGCAGTAGCCAATAGGATGCAAAAGTAACAAAAATGTTGTGGATTTATGGTGGCAATTAAGGAGACAAGCAAAGAAGGCAACAGGTGTCGGCGCAATATAAATAAATAAAGGAGTTGAAATCAAGGGGATGAACGCAAGTGACGGAGACCTAGACGAGAGCTGGGCAGCGTGAGACAGAAATAATCAGCAGCGCTGGAGAGCACGCACACAGCAGGAGGGCGATGGCTTAAAGCTGGGCGGCGTGGTCTTCGGTGGAGGCTTGGAGCTAGGCTGCTTGGCTGGCTGGTTCAGGTGCAGGATGAGGCACGAAGCAGTG
>JANKOD010000005.1:18730134-18743920 GCA_026284645.1 Erythroxylum acuminatum | reverse complement strand
GTTCTAATTGTTTTGAAGAAATTTATTGATTTAGATATAAAAATAAAAAATTTAATAAATTTTGATAAAATTATTTAATGCATATAAAATAGGTCTATTTAAATTATTTAATTGAATAATTTAAAGTTTAATTAATAAAGGAAACTATTAAATGAAAATTAATGAATTTATTTTGACACTTAAGAATTAATTAATATACGAAATATGTCGATTACATCAACGAAAAAATTAATCGGTTCAAAATTTTCACTATTAAACCGATCAAACTAATTCAATTTTTTAATTATTGATTTAATAATAAACTGAGGTAAGTATATTAATATTTTAAGTATGAATAAAATTACATGTAGAGTACTCCATTTTGTTTAAATAATTCAATTGAAATCTCAAATTTTTTATTATTTAATATAAGTTATATATGGCTAGGAAAATCCATCATCATTTACGAGTGTGCTTCAAGTAATTAAATTTATTCAATCTAAAATATATTTTCATTTTACCTAAAATATTAATCATGATAATACGTTAATACTTTCTAATTATTTCATAATAACTTAGATATTTTTTAATCTCCTATTTTTTAAATTTAGTGGTAAAATTTTTAGTCTTTAGATTTTAAAAATTGATATTATTTGTACGTATTTTTAAAAAATTAATAAAAATTTTAATATTTTAAAAATTTTAACACTAAATTAAATTTTCTCAAAAATCAAATTTATTATCTCTTTAGTAATTATATGTTCAAAAATTTTGGATTATTTTCCTCCAATTTCTGAGGCATTAATAAAGGATTTGTTAAATATTTTTATTTTATTTTTGATATATAAAAAAGAAAATATTCTTGACACTTGTACGTAGCTTACATACAAACGCATAAATTGCTACAAACAACCACATAAAGAAGCACAAAGTGTAAGTGTCCTCTTCTCTGCAACTCACCGAGGAATCTTTACCGGCGAAAGTCCGGTCACCCTCTAGTTGGTAACTCTTTAATTCTCCTTCAATTACACATATGTCGTCTTCTTATATATAGTTGATGTACTTAGTTTGTCTATTCTTATAAATCTGCATGCAATTCGGACATGTCGTTGTTTGAGTTCCAAGCACGGGTTTAGAGATTTCTCACGTTATAGTCAACGTGAGCTGTCTGTTTAGTGATGCAGGATCGCTCATACCAGTAGTTCTTACATGACAAGAGTAGCAAAGTTGTTAGCCAGTTGATTCTCTGTTGTCATTCGGTTATGTCAGAGTTGAATAGTTCATCAAATCTCTGTACATATATATATATATATATACACTTATTCATCAAGCGTTTCTTATCTGTAAATCTATTTCAGAGATGGAGTTCTTCAAAGCTCCATTTAGAGGTATAGTAAGCGATGTTCGAGGAAGATTAGCCTGTTTTAAACAAGACTGGATTGTTGGAATCCAATCGGGACTGGGGTACTTCAGATCTCTCTCTCTTTTTACTTAAATCAAAAAGTTGATTCATAATTCTCACATCTTTTTCACCATTCATGGCAGGATACTGGCACCAACTACATACATCTTCTTTGCTTCTGCTCTTCCAGTAATTGCTTTTGGCGAGCAACTTAGAAGAGATACAGGTTTGCATCATCATCCACTAAAATATACTGTTTTCTGGTAATTATGATCTTTACCTTTTCTTCATAAGTTATCTGATAAGTCTGTGTGGTTGCAACCTTGTACTCTGTGTAGATGGAAGCTTGGGCACGGTTGAAACATTGACTTCTACTGCTCTATGTGGTATTATACAGTCAGTAGTCGGTGGACAACCTCTTCTGATAATGGGAGTTGCAGAACCTACTGTTATAATGTACACTTACTTGCACAACTTTGCCAAACACAGAGAAGGTTTGGGACAGAAACTCTTCTTGGCTTGGGCTGGATGGTAGTGGAATGACTTTGTCAATCTTTAGAAAGTTTTTCTAATGGTCTATTTGTTATTTCGAACCGATTAGATGACAGATTGCTGTTTCCAGGGTTTGTGTCTGGACGGCCCTTTTGCTGCTTCTACTTGCCATATTCAATGCTTGTGATCTGCTTAATAGATTCACTAGAATTGCTGGTGAAACTTTTGGCATGTTGATTGCTGTTCTATTCATTCAGGAGGCTATCAAGGTAAATTCCAAGAAATATTACCTATCACTTAACTTAGTTATATCCATGTAGCTGCTTATGGGAGCTATACCAGATAAGAAATATGAGATAAGAAGTTATGATCTCAGGGAATGGCAAGTGAGTTCAAAGTTCCAAAAGCAGAAGACCCAAGTTTGGAGAAGTATCAGTTTCAGTGGCTTTACACAAATGGACTGTTGGGTATCATATTTACATTTGGACTTCTTTATACCGCATTGAAAAGCAAAAAAGCAAGATCATGGTGGTATGGAACAGGTTTGTTAAAGAGGCAATAAGTCATTTTGCTTGCAGTTTTTATAATTCTTAGAAAGTGAAAATTCTTGCTCCTTGCTCTGCAGGAAACCTTAGAAGTTTCATTGCAGATTATGGTGTTCCTTTAATGGTGGTGGTGTGGACAGCACTTTCATTTACTGTACCAGGGAAAGTTCCTTCAGGAGTTCCCAGAAGGCTCTTCAGTCCTCTCCCTTGGGACTCTACATCAGTCTACCACTGGACTGTGATCAAGGTAACTAGAATTGTTTGAAGCTTATTAAAGGTTCAACTAAAATTGTCAGGTAAGAAACTTAATGTGCCTAATCAAATGCAGGATATGTTCAATATTCCTCCAGAATACATCTTTGCTGCTGTTATCCCTGCTTTGATGGTATCAGGATTGTACTTCTTTGACCACAGTGTTGCATCACAAATGGCACAACAAAAGGAGTTCAATCTTAAGAATCCTTCAGCTTTCCATTATGATATACTGTTGCTGGGAATGACGGTGGGTACAATAGCTTGTTTTCCACGTCTGATAACAATCCATGATTATGAGAACTATTTGTTAGCGATGGAACTGAATGGTTTCAGACTTTACTGTGTGGCTTGATCGGACTACCTCCTTCCAATGGAGTCCTGCCACAGTCTCCAATGCACACGAAGAGCCTTGCTGTTCTAGAAAGACAGGTAATTCTGCAGAATCTATGATTTGTTTTTTCTGAAACTGCCTGCACCATCTGCTCACAGAATAGATTGATCACTTCCAGCTGATCAGAAGGAAGATGGTGAAGAGTGCCAATGAAAGCATCAAACAGAAAGCTAGCAAGTCTGAAATGTATCATAAGATGCAAGCAGTGTTCGTAGAAATTGACGGAAGTCCTGTTGTGAGTGTTTTAGGAGTGTAAAAGTTAAATTTTATCTGCAGAATTCTTCCTGCTTATAACAATCCCATTCCATGTGTTTGCTGTTCTATGCAGAGTACAGCAGTCAAAGAGTTGGAAGAGCTTAAGGAGGCAGTCATGAGCAAAGAAGACAAAACAAAGAACACATTTGATCCTGAGAAGCACATAGATGCTTACCTGCCTGTCAGAGTAAACGAGCAACGATTAAGCAATTTGCTTCAGTCTCTTCTAGTTGTAGTAGCGCTATGTGCCATGCCTGCAATAAAGCTGATACCTTCATCAGTTCTCTGGGGCTATTTCGCTTTTATGGCAATTGACAGTCTTCCGGGAAACCAGTTCTGGGAACGAATGCTTCTTCTCTTCATAACACGAGGAAGACGATACAAGTACAGTACTGAAAACTAATCAAAACCTGCATATACCCAATTGAGATTTGACTATTGTTACGAAAACTTAAACTTTTTGCAGGGTCCTGGAGGGTGCTCATGCCTCATTCATGGAGTCTGTTCCATTCAGATACATCGTCATCTTCACAGTCTTCCAGCTAGTTTACTTCTTGGTCTGTTTTGGGGTCACATGGATTCCAATAGCAGGAATTCTGTTCCCAGTTCTTTTCTTTCTTCTCATCAGTATAAGACAGTACCTTCTTCCCAAGCTGATTCTGCCTCATCATTTGCATGAACTGGATGATTCTGAATACGAGGAAATCACTGATGCCCCAAGACCTTGTTTCATTCTCTCTTTTGAAGTTTGCATTTGCTTGTCTCAGAGCTAACAATCACTTGACCATTTGATCAGGAAAGAGAAGCAAGTAGCATTGGAAACGAAGAAGGAAACGCAGAGGTGACTGATGCTGAGATGTTAGACGAGTTAACAACCAGCAGAGGGGAGTTGAAGATCAGAACTGTAAGCTTCACAGATGACAGCCATGGTCAGGTAAAAACTTAAAAGAAAAATCACCTTTTCTTTCACTGAATCTGGTCCAAATCCCGATCAAACTCGAGTTAAATGATCAAAATATTCTTTTAAACCTTGGTATTGAACTTTTTCTTCCATGACTGATCCATTGATTATAGTTGCAGACACATCCAGAGGATGTTATCCAGGTTGAATAAGAGATCATCATCGTGATGTCAGAGAAAAGAAAAGGTGTGTCAGATCAGAATAATGAAGTGAAGTAGCACAAGCTTGTTCAATATGTGTAATGCAGACTAAAGAGAACTTGCTCTCTTCATATCACATTAATCCTGAACAGGTGGATGAAAATGAGAATAGTCCTATCAACCAAGCAAAGAAATGACCATGTGTTCAAGATTTCTAATCATCTTGGATGAGTTAAGTTGAGTTTAATTCGAGTTTAAATAGTTATATTAATTATTGTAATTAGTATTAATAATAAATACCGAATACGAGTTTAATTTTGAAAATTGATCTTAACTCTTGAACTTGGAGAGTTAAGATCAATTTTTTGAAAGTTGATACCAATGTAGGAGAATCAATTAGCAGTGCTAAGTTTATTCTTCATCGTTAGGCAGAGAAGGACGGAAACCTTGACGGGGGAGGGAGAGTTTTTGTTAAAATATAAAGTGAGAGTTTGTCCCACATTGAAAAAAGAGAGGAAAGAAGACTAATATATAAGTCTAGTGAGCTACTCCACCTATCACCAATTGGTTTTAGGATGGAATCTCACTTAGGCTTATATGTGGTCTAACTTTCCTTCTTATGTAGGCCGGTAAGCTCATTATAAATTCTAACATGGTATCAGAGCAGGTTGCTCTTATGTTAGTCGTTAATACCTCGAAATGATAAATTATGTCAAGTGTTAGACCCACACGTGAGGGGGTGTGTTGAAATATAAGAGTGGGAGTTTGTCCCACATTGAAGAAAGAAAGGAAAGAAGATCAACATATAAGTCTAGTGAGCTGCTCCACCTATCACTAATTGATTTTAGGATGAAACATCAGTTAGACTTGTATGTAGTCTAACTTTCCTTCTCGTGTAGATCTATAGGCTCGTTATAAATTCTAATAGCTGCCGTGCAAAAACCGAATGCTTAAAACAAAAACTTTCCACAACTTTTGTCCCAACTAGTCAGCTTCTACAGAGGATTACTGTTACGGGCAAAAGATGGAAAGTGTGTCACACCGGAGCTCCATGCATAGAAACGGTATGCATTTCGTGTATATATCATTTCTTGCAATCCAACACTAAAAACGTTAGTCGATTGGCTTATGCATATGCATGGCTAAAGCCTTGTATTGGAAGCGTAAATTTCAAACTAGAAATGACTAATACCAAATAAAAGTTTTCAACCACGTAACAGAGGAAGTGTTCGTTCGACGATGTCACCTACTCCTATATGACCGGCACCATGGAGAGAATTTGTCAAACACCTTATTACCATACCTGAGAGGCTCCACCAATAGATAAGATGGTATAATTTCTTGTTAGGCATTTGTCTTTCATCAAACCAAACCATTTTTGTTGACCTTTGATTTTGTATTTTTACCTACAATATGCATGCACGTTATGGCAGTCAACACGAGAATATTATCACAGCAAGTTATCTATAGTTTTTCTAGCCTTCCCTTTGCAAAAGATAATTTATTAAAAATTTAAAAGTTCATACTAATTTATTAATCAACCTGATTTGAATAAATTATCTAATGAATTTTTATTTAATTATATATTCAATAAATATTATATTAAAAAAAGATTCAAAATTTTGAGTCTTTAATCAGTAAATCAATAGCTCATTTTTGCTGTAGTTGAACTAGTCAAGTCAATTCGGTCGATGTACTAAATCTGAAAACTATCATTGTTATCACACATGGAATTGTGAATGATGTAAAAACCACTTAATAAAGTAACAGAGTTTGGCAGCATAATAAGTTCTTTATCTAATTCTTAATCAAATTAACAATCAGAATCTGTCGCTTTATCTTCGCGGCGCCTTTCCATCTTACTTATGAAACAATATAAATATGCGTGACTCTTTTAAATTTTAATCGTTCCCCTCCTTTTGGTATTAAAAGATGCACAGAAAAATTGGTGACATCTTGCTTTGGCATTTGCATCTTATAAGAACTCATGATCACGTGCGGTGATGACATTATGCTTCTGGGACTTGGCAATTTGAGACTCTTACGCGGGTGTAGACAAAAGGGGTCTTATACTCTTTCAATCAAATAATATTTACGTGTAAAAGCTGATACGTATTTGTCATAGTCATAGTCGCTTTATTTAAAATACCTAGAAAAAATAGTATTATATTATACACACTTTGCTCTTTGTGGGTTTTTGATGTGTTTGTTTTGGACCTCTAATGGGTGAAATTGCATTGATTGTATTTGTATGTAAAGACCGGTCGAGTTCTGACTCAAAAACTTTCTGGGGCCTTGCTCTTTTACTTATGCCCCCAATTCTGTATTGAAAGCCTTGTGCTCGGCCTAGATAGCCCAATTTAAGATGGGATGATCCAAAGAGGTCCTACATCTTGGTTCTCTGTTGTGTCCGATGGAGGGCCAGGATAAACTACAAAGAGAAGTATGGCCAATGGTTGATTTGAATGTATGTACATAAATTCCTTTTGTGATCCTTATAATTGGTATATGATAATTCCAACAGGGTACTTGACGAGTTAATTTCGGCATTCACGAGAAAAATTAATGTTAAATCATAAAGAAGCTCCAGTTTAATTTTATGATAAACCAAATCAAGATTTAGTAGAAGAGGGCATTAACCATGTGGCTCAGTTCCTCATTTTACAGCACCATGCTTTAAAAATAGTGAGGATTGATGTGCTGAAATAACTGGGATTCTATTACTTGAAAATTTATTTGATGTTCTCGAGGATAAAAAACACATAAGGCTACTATTCTACAATTAATAATAAAACTAAATATTTAATATGATAAAAATATGTTAGATAATTAAATTTATTTTAAAAGGTATCACAACATTTTTGAAATAAAGCTGTCAAAATGATTGTCTTCGTAAGCAAATTGCATTTTGCAATCAAATTAAAAAAGAAATTTCAAAATCAAGCTCTTTAAGGAAATTGGATTGCAAAAGCAACCGTAACTTTAGGGGTCATTTGGTTCCACTTTTGTTTTTCTGTTGTTGTTTTTGGTTTCTGTTTCCTGTTTTTGGTTTCTTTTTTTCTTTTTAAAAAACGAAAACCTGTTTAGTTGAGATTTGTAATATAAAAACTGAAAACAAAAACATGTTTGGTTGAGATTTCTAAAAAAAAACTGAAAACGAAAACGTGTTTGTTTTTATTATCATGTTTATATTCTTTTGTAATTATACTATTATATATAATAATTATAATATAATACATTATATTTTTAATTCAATTAATTATCATCATAGCTAAAATTAAATATATGCAAATCAAATATTATTAAAAAATTGCACATTAATTGTATATAATAAAATTACATAAATTAGAAATTATATTAAGTCGTTCCAATCAATAAAATATGTCCATCATAATTACCAAAAAAATAAAATATGTCCATCGTACTATAATTCTTGAAAACATAATAGTACTATCATTTACAAAAAGAAACATAAATTAATTAGAAATAATATAATCACTCCACATTTGTCTAGCAATTTCATCTCGCTTCCAAGACATACCTCGAAGTTGTGCTGGAGTGATATTATACTCCACTTGAGAACTTGCATCTTCATTTTCACTTCCGCTAATTTGTTCTTCATTTTCAGCACAACTTTCAAATAATTCATCGCTTTGTCCACACATTCTAATATAATTGTGTATAACACAACAAGCAATGACGATGTATTTTTGTTTATTCATATCATAACTGGGCATGTTTTTAAGTATAGGGAATCTTGCTTTTAAAACGCCAAAACATCTTTCAATAACATTTCTTAACGAAGAATGCCTGTAGTTAAAACAATTCCTATGAACCTTGAGGTCTTCCTCTGCCTCTATAATCTCGCAAATGATATCTTTCACTTCGATATGGTGAAAAAAATTCAGGCATATTAGTGTAGCCCGAGTCAACCAAATAGTACTTACCTAACGTAAAAAGAACAAAATATTAACAAAAAGATAACTCATAATTACTATGTTTATTTAAAATAATATAATACCTTGTGGAGGCATTTAATGTTTCAACAGTTGCATTTAATGCATGAATAGACGTGAAGACTTGCATGAAAGGCATTTAGTGTTTCAAGAGTTTCATAAACTTCAAAGATGGCTTCTTCAGGCAACTGCGCGTTCACGTCATCACCCAACACGTCATTAGCTTTTCTTGCATATTCAACACCCCATAGCTTTAAACTCTTATGAACTTGGAATAAAACCAATGGAACTGCTAAAGCTGTCACACCACCAACTATAACTGTTAGGTTTTCTTCTAAATACCTGATGAATCTATCAACGACTCCTTTTAAATCAAAGTCTGGTATAGAAGACCCTACTGTCTGCTCTAGTGCTCCCTCATATGTTAAAGCTTTTGCTAGTCCTGTACTAAGAACTGAGGAAAGTAGAAGCAAACCCCTATTAAAAACCCTTGATAAGCATTCTTGTAATTCTGGTAGCTTTGTGCTTGAAGAAGCAGAGGCAGAAAATTTGAGCGATGAATTGTAGGCTGAGCTGAGATTTTGCTAGCTATTCTTCTTCTCTCGCGAAGAACAGATGCTGGAATTAACCCTGCTGTATTGAGGGCCTCTAAGGCATAATTCTTTGTCAAACAGAAATTTCAGACAGCATCAAAGATCAAACTTTTATTTTCTTCAATAGACACAGTTTGTCTGTTTCAACAACACTAACAAGGGCTTAGAAGACAGCAAAAGAAGAGTGCCCAGTTGCCCAGATCCTCTTCACAACTAGTAGAATTACTCCAATTTTTCAACTTTTCTGGTTTTTCTTGCTTTTGGTAGTCTTGAACCTTGACCAAAATACCCACGTTTTTCTCGTCATCATTCGTGCACTAATATTTTCACAAAGAAAGATCGTTTCTCTTCTCAGCCACGGCGACGGTAGCTGCATCATATGCCTGCTTCAACTTCTCTCCAAAAACTCTCTTTGTTTCGTGGGTGAGATAAGTATCGCTAGAGACACCATGATGATGCTTCATGGTTTTCGATTTGGGGTCTTGGCTTTGGCTTTGTGAAGGGTAAGATATTAAAACCAACTTAGCGAATGACGGGTGTATATATAAACAATGGAAGAAAAACTCGAGAGGGTGAAAGCCAGTGGCATAATCTTATGTCTATACCTGAGAAGGTTTTCACAGATTTTTTCTACTAATACACTTCAAACTCGCGTACAAATGCAAAAACTTGAAACAGAGCATGCACTAACAGTAGAAAGCTATATCCATATACCGAAAGAGAAAACGAAAGGAACAAATACAGATAATATAACACAAACCTGGAGTCAGCCGAAGATGATGATGCGAGTCGGCGCTAAGAGGAAAAAAAAACAACAGTTGAAGAAGCAAGTCGGCGAAAAAAATTAAGTTCCAAGAAAAAAATTAAACTAGTAGTCACGAGAGATAAAAATAAAAAATGCTATAATAAGAGAGGGAATTGACAAAAATTGCTTAGATGTGATATTACATTCCAAGTATAAGTTCACCCTGTCATGTTTGGATGAGCATTGTGATCATTAATAAGTGAGGTTAGTAAACAATTTGAAAATGTTATTATAAATTATAATGTGAGAAAGTAAGAGAAGCTAAATTGATGGAGAAAAGGGTTAAAATTGAGTAAAGTCAGGATTTTTTTTTAGTTTGTTTATGACGAAAGTTACTCTTTTATTTGTATGACATTTTTATTCACCTTATAATCATCAAATCAACAAAAGTTAGTAAAAATAATAAAACATTTATATAATTTTTAAATAAAATATAAAGAATTCTCACAAAATTTTTAAATTGCAAAATAATTTGATAAAATTATACCAGTGATTGATGTCTTTTAATCTTCTTAACCCAAACTTGGGTTTCCCACTGTTTTTCTTCTTTATTTTTTAAATTTAAAATACTTATTACTCAATTCCAAAGAAAAACTTCTTAAATATAGAGAAATGAAATCAAACAAACTCACCTCCACGTTCTTACAATGGCAACGTTGTTGAAATCAAGTTTGTTGGAACACAATGCGACATCGTAGATAGGCCCACGCGAAGTCCCAGAACTAGCCTCGTATCGTTCTCCCCTGAAGTCTGTCTCTTAATATTTTGAATAAGCTCTTCTAGGCATTAATCTTATGATACTTCCTAACTGAGAAACCAATGCCAGGTTGCTTCCTTCTCTCTTTGAAACTCACCTTTGTTTAAGAATTATGGGCTTATGTTCTAGGTTTCCTAAAATGTTCTTGATTAATATTAAAAATGTCATTATGACTACTGTGATAAAATAATATAAAATATAATAAGTTTGTTGTTTTGGAAGATACGAGTGTATCACCCCAGATCCTCTGTCCAGTTTTACTCTGTTTTATTCTGTCTCATAGAATCTCAGCCATTAAATTTGCGGGACCCATGCGAGTTCCATGCGAACCCCACATAAATAAATGGCTGAGATTTATTGGACACAATAAGACACCATAATATTGAACAGGAGATTCGGACTCCGAGTGCATGACCTCAAAGTAACAAAAGGACAATTTCACAAAACCAATCATCTGTATGTAACACGCATGCTCAAAATAGAATGCAAAATTCCCACAACTCCACGTATCCACTAACCCCAGCCTCTGTGAGACGCGTGCACTTTCTTTTTTGTCATTCACTAGTCTCTGGACTCCTACTTCCGTCCTTTCAAGCTAACTTGCTTTTATTCATTGCATGAAGTTAATTTTTCCCTCTCAATCTTTCCTTTTCAACAGTTCCTCAAGATGGGTGGCTCTTCAAGACCAATGATGTTGAGATCTTTAACACCATACCTGCATAGGCTGACCAAGGTCTGTGCTGTTATTTCTTTTTTGTTCTTTTTAATTAATTTTCCTTATTTGATGCCTTAAAGGAAGCGAAATAGGCAAGGTCGTTACTATCGTTTTATAGGCCCCGAGCGAAATAAAAAAAAAGGTCCTAATAAATCGACAATATACTTAATTTTACATGTTTGTATGAAACATAAATGGCTCAATTTATAAGTTTACATAATCAACTAAATATTAAATAATCATAACACTAACAGATACACTAACAAATATACAGAAGATCATAATTTATGAAAAATAATTTATTCGTGCATTTCTAGATGCAAAATCATTAATAATATTATCAAGATCAACATTATCCAACATTTGTTAGACAACATAATATAAACTAATTATAACACAGTTGGATAAGAAAAAGAACAAAAGCACATGTATGGAACTGAAAGAAGTATGCAGGTACAACTAAACTCTAACAACTTTTTCACAATATATCACAAAGATATATAAATGGTGTTATACTGTGATAGAGGAAAAAAAATAAATAGCAAAATTTAATATCTAATATTAAAAACAAATAAACAAAGAGCAAAAATACATTAAAAAATCATAAACTTTACCTTTAAATTATACTCAGAACTTAGAAGACAGAATTCTAAAGTTTTTTGCAGCTAATTTTTAAGTTTGAGTACTTTAAATACATATATTGATGAAAATAAAGAAATTAGAAGGTAAAAGTACATTTAAATATTTCAAGACTATTTTTAAGCATAAGATGTTAACTTATAACGCTAAATAAACTTGCCTAACGTTAACTAATAACGTCAAAAATCACCAACATTAAAATTATTTATTACTACCTCTACCTGCAGCCTACGTAACCTGCAATCTTGAAACTTGCAATCTTGGAGTACTTACTACTTGCAATCTTGGAACTTGCCTAATGTTTACTTTTCGAAATATCACCAACGTTAAATTAATTTTAAGTGAATTAATTATATGTTGCAGGAGTCCAAAGCAAAAATTTGGAGTTAGGAGCCCCTTCTCATCATGGGCCTTGGGCCCGGATTTTTGTGATTTTAGATGGCTGAGCGACCAAGGAGATTTTTTACTTTTTGGTGCATGTAGTTTTGGATTAGGCAAACAAAAGTTTACGATCAATCACTGTTGTTCTATTCTGTTTCCAATTGGGATATAAATTATAGATGACTGTTTAAGACAATAAACTTCTTCACATATTCATTTATTTGCTCTACCTAGGTGTTCTATTCTTAGTACGTACTGATATTCATTTAATTGGTCATTCTAGGCCCGGTCTAAGGCCCATGCATCGACAGCCTATTCGCAGTTGGTAACCTCCCATGCATACGTAAAGACCTAAACCTAGCAACTATTCTGTATATAAAGTACTATTTCACCATGATACAGGTACGACATTACAACCCTAATTTTCTCTGTTCTTAGCAACCAAAACCCTCTCAAAAAGATTAACTTGACCGTCGGAGGGGCCTGCCGGCAGTCAACCCCCGGCGTGCCTTATTTGTTTTGTAGGTGTCTTTTAGCTGAAGTCAGTCAGGATCATGGATCCAAGCAGCAACGTCCAGCCCCATCAAGTTCAGGCAGAACCAGTTGGCGCCCACCGTGGGGCCCGACATCAGTGCACCATGTCCAGAAACACACAGGTCAGTCAGGCGGTAGCAGCCAATCCTGATATAGCCGCCGTCACGGCCCTTGCGCTGCAACGGATGGGTTTGCAGTTACCCGTCACTTACCCACCACCACATCACGAGTCCCGTACTCAATCTTCGCACCCGAATGATCCACCACAACTTCAGAACCAAGATCAAGAAGAACAGAGCGTAGCCTTGGATGACAACGCCGAGGCTAATTCACACCCTAATTCCTAGCGCCCCCTGGACGCAAATCTTCCTGCACCACAACAAACATCCCTCACCCGAAGACAGATAGCGGAAGCGGCTAATCTATTGATTCGTCAATTCTTACAATCTCAACCGGAACAACAGCAGACCCCCGCTCGGCAGATTGGTGTGATGGCCGACCGCCATCCTGCTGAAGCCCTGGAAAAGATCGTGGAAGATCGAATTAATATGGCCATGAATTCTCGTCCGGCTCATCCATCAACGCAGTACAGCTCTCCCTTCATCCCGGCCATCCTGAATAGCCTCCCAGCAGTCGGTACCAAAATACCGACGCCAGAAAAATATACTGGAAAGACCGATCCTCTGGACTATCTGTTGCACTTCCAGTCGATGATGAACCTACATTGCGTTCCGGATGCCATGCAATGTAAGACATTTTGTACCGCTTTTTAAGAAGGAGCTCGGCAATGGTTCAATAGTCTACCCTCGTATTGCATCACTTGCTTCGAGAATTTTAAGCTGCTATTCCTCAATCAATTTGCTACCAGTAAGCGGCCACAGAAAACTACTCTGGAGGTGATGCAGTTGACCAGGGAAGGAACGAAAGTTTGCGGGAGTTCATCACTCGGTTCAACAATGAAGCCGTTGAAGTCCCTGATCTCACCT
>JANKOD010000005.1:18698451-18708673 GCA_026284645.1 Erythroxylum acuminatum | reverse complement strand
ACATAGTTCATTGTTTAGGGCATAACTCTCTCATTCGACCTCCAATTCAGGTGATATTTGGACCAATAGTTTCTTAGAACATATATCTTGAGTTGCAGAACTTCAATTAAGGTGTTTCTTATGCTAAGATCAATATAGAGACAAAAAGGGTACAATTTATATGAGGAGTTCAAAGGCTTATGTTTCAAGACGTTGGGCTCCAATTTCGGGGTCCGACACAAACTCGGCAAGATTTTATGTTCAGGTTTGAGCTTGATTGGACTTGGACAACCCGAAGTTTGATTAGTTCCAATTATGCTTGATCAAATTTATTTTTTATTTTTAATAATTAAAAATAATATCATTTTACGTAAATTTTTTGTATTATATATATGATATATAATTTGAAGGTGTAATTTTTTAGTTGTTGCTTAAAATAGCAATGGTATAAGTTGATACATAAATAGAATTTTGAGGTAACCATTTTCTAATTTTATTTCCTTTTTAAATATATAGTAACAAATTATTATTACGATTGCTTTTTGATATTATTAATGATAATACTTTAAAAATCGTTGCACTATACTAATATTGAACAACACTTTTTAAAATCGTTACAAACATGTTGTTGCCTAAAACTCTTTTTGTCTTCGTGAAATTCGGTAAAATTTAGAAATTTTTTATAATTAACCCTTTCATTTTACCGCTTTGGCAAAATATGCTTGTTAGGCACCATGAGATAACTATATTTTACAAGACTTTATACTCATCTATTTTTTCTTTTAGGCTATGTTTGGCTAAACATAGGTTTTTAATGGACTGGTTTATAATGAAATGGAATGTAAATGGATGTAATATTAGAAAATTGTTATTTAGGAGGGATGAAATGATTCATAATATAATATAGTGAAATGTTGTTTATCATTTTACATTATATTCTAAATCCTCCAAATCAAAGGTAACTTATTTTTACTGTTTAAGGTGGAATATGATGTAATGTGAAATCATTACCTTTCATCATATTTGTAACATCTCAGATCACCCGCTTATAGATATTGTCCGCTTTGGGCCTTGGCCCAGCCAAGCCCTCACGGTTTTGCTTTTCCACATGCCTTCCCAGGAGGTCACCTATCCTAGAACTACTCTCACCTAAGCACATTTAACCTCGGAGTTCCGATGGGATCCGGTGCATTAGGCCATGAAAAACACGTATGTAAGGGAGAGGTATCCGTATCCTTATAAGACGTACTTCGTTCCCCTCTCCAACTGATGTGGGATCTCATACTCTCCACCCCTAGGGCCCAGCCCTCTTTGGGGTCCAGCCTAGCTGGCACAATGGTTCGAGTACCGGCTCTGATAATATTCCTTTCCCTTTCATCATATTGCATTCCATTCCATTATAAACCCTCATCTTGAATGAAATAATATTACATTATATTTTATTCCATTAATAACCACCTAACCAAACATAGTCTTACGCAATAAAGTAAATGAAGTTGAAACAAATGCATCCTATATTCGTCTAGTGTTAGAGTGAGAATTCTTTTTTTCTTTTAGAATCTTATCTTGGTGCCCGCAAAAAGGAAAGAAATTTAAGGTAGCCCTAGATGCATGTGGCAACTTCTCGTGCTAATCAAAGTGCACACATTTCTAAACAGCAAACCCTTCCAACAGAAAAATGTCGATACAGAAGGAATTGGGCTGCGGGGAAATGGAGGAAGACCCCAATGAAGAAGGCCTCTATCCAACCTCGACCTCATCCAGCCTAATAAATATATTACCCCTAGCAAGACCACCTGACCCAAACAACGATCCAGCTGCCGATACAGAAATTCATATCGAATTCGATACCTAAATGGAGGAGACCCCACAGATTCAATCGCCACCACAATGTCACGAGCCGACTGAGGCGACAGTCAACTCTGACTCAGTTTAGATTCTCCCCTTTATCCTTTTTATGTCGATATTAATATGGAACTGTCAAAGGGTTAGAGGTCGAACCTTCAAGCCTATCATCGAAAACTATATCCGCATCTACAAACCGCGTCTGGTCGTTTTGGTAGAGCCACGCATAAGTGGGGTATGAGCGCTGAAAGTTATTAGAAGTTTGGGATTTGCCCACTCATTTCGAGTGGAAGATGAAGGCTACTTGGGCGGAATCTGGCTTCTGTGGAAAACAAACATTGTGATCTGAATTTTACTAGCTCACCGACAATTCGTGCATGCCAGTATTGACTGGTACCAATTGTCTTTTGATTTCACTACCATTTATGCCAGCCCTACGTACTCGTTGCAAAAAATTTTATGGCAGTATTTGCAAAAAATTATCCGGATCACCTCTAAACCGTGGCTGGTGGGCGGGGACTTCAATGCCAAATTGGAGAGTATGGATAAACGGGGTGGATCTCAACTCCAAACTATCGTTAATTCACATTTTAAAGATTGTGTGCACAATTGTAATCTTCAAGATCTTGGATTTTCAGGGCCAAGATTCACATGGCGAAGAGGACAAGTACTTGCTAGATTAGATCGGAAAAACTTCAGCTTTGGAACATCACCACTTTGGCAAAATTTTTGACCGGAAAAGATGACTCATGGCAAGACTTGAAGGTATCCAAAAACAATTAGAAGATATAGACTCGACCTCTCTCCGCGATCTTAAAGAATATCTATAGTCAGAAATGGAGCAGGTCCTTTACCAGGAAGAACTCTACTGGCATCAGCGATCCCAAAGCTAATGGTTAGGACAGGGCGATAGGAATATCAAGTATTACCATGCAATCACAAAGACTAGGCAAAAGCAGCAAAGGCTTCACTCCTTGAAAGATGAAAATGGAATTGTGATTTCAGATACCAAGGGCATCAGCAGATTAGCGCAAAAATACCTCGAGGAATTATATATGGACGAAAGGCAGTATCATACCGATTGGACGCTCCATGGTCAATTCCCTCCCCTTCTCCAGCATGCTAATGCCGATCTGGATCCCCTCAGTCCTGACGAAGTAAAGACAGCTGTCTTCACCATGAATCCAAACATTCAATGGCTTGACTGCTCTCTTCTACCAGTCCCAATAGGACACCATCGACCCTTCCCTGGCTCTTTTCCTTCAGAAAATTTTTTGTCACGAAGTTTGAGAATCTGATCTTAATCGCACCATCATGGTTCTTATACCTAAGATTCCGTCCCCAACTTCGATTGAGCAGTTTAGGCCTATTGCATTATGTTCTGTGCTCTACAAAGTCATTAACAAGATCATTGTTAATAGGCTTAAACCTTACCTCACCAATCTGGTAGACCCGTCCCAATGCAGTTTTGTCCCAAGGCGATTAATTACGGATAATATCATTATTACCCAAGAGGTTATACATACGATGAAAAGGAAATCAAGTCTAAAAGGGATAATGGCCCTTAAAGTGGATCTTGAGAAAGCTTACGATAGGCTATCTTGGAAATTCATTCAAGATACACTCTTCGACATCAGGATTCCTGAGTCGCTGATTAATCTCATAATGAAGTGCATCTCCACGGTCTCCTTCCAAGTAAACTGGACTGGGGAACTCAATGACGCCTTCAGTCCCTCTAGAGGTATAAGACAGGGAGATCCCATTTCGCCTTACCTTTTTTTCCTGTGTATGGAACGTTTGGGACACTCAATTACTCAAGCAATGGCACAAGGTAAATGGAAACCGATTAAGCTTAGCAGAAATGGACCACCTCTTTCTCATTTGTTCTTTGCTGATGTTCTCATCCTTTTCACTGAAGCCTCAATGGATCTTTAGTTATTTGGGAAATCTTAAACTCTTTTTGTGATGCTGCCAGTCAACGAATCAACGAAGACAAATCCAGGTGCTTTTATTCCAAAAATATTCCTCATTTGATGACACATTTGTTAACCAGAGCCTTGAGCTTTAAACAAACGAATGATCTCGGATGATATCTTGGAGTCCCTCTCCTTCACGGACGGGTTAACAAAAGAACCTACCAGCATATCATAGATAAGGTTTACCAATGCCTATCTGGCTGGACGGCTAACCTTTTATCTTTGGCAGGACAGATCACTTTGGTCCAACCTGTTATAACGGCCCCTTATAGTTATACAATATAGACGGTCCGGTTTCCCCAAAGTCTCTATGATGAGCTGGAGAAACTTATGAGACAATTTTTGTGGGGTTCATCTAACGGCAAAAAGAGGATTCACCTTGTGAATTGGGAGGAAGTCTGCAAACCGAAAGAGAAAGGGGGACTTGGCATTCGGACAATTCGTGAAACCAACAATGCTTTCTTAGCGAAAATAAGTTGGACTCTGATTACTAAGCCTCGTGCCTTATGGGTTAAAGTCCTCTGTGCAAAATACAACTTTGATGCCAGAAATCTCCCCACCTCCTTAAATGCCAATGGTGTTTCAACGATCTTGAAGAGCTTAAAGGAAATTTGGAACATAGTTCTACAGGGCATGACATGGATGATCGGCAATGTCCATAAAACTCACTTCTTGCTCGACTCTTGGATTGCGAGAATAGGACCCCTGATTACCCATGTTACATCCCCAGTCCCTGATTCCACTCACAACCTAAGCGTCCATCACTTTGTAGACATTGCTAGTAATTGGCATTGGGATGCTATTCAACCTTATCTTTCGACGTCAATTTGCAGATTAATAGCTAGTATGTTTCCCCTGAAGTCCTACCTAGGATAGAATAAATTGATCTGGGAAATTTCCAACAATGGAGAATTCTCTGTATCTTCCACTTATTCCATGCTCATAGACGATGAAGATGCCCTGCCTCAAGGGGTTTGGAAGGAAATATGGCAATGGCGGGGCCCCCAACGCATTCACTCCTTCCTCTGGCTCTTTGCACACGATCGGTTACTCACTAACCAAAACTGAACCCGCAAGCATTTCATTACAGACGGCGACTGTTATCATTTTGGTATCAACGAATCCTCGTTACACATCGTGTGAGACTGCGTCAAAGCCCGCCAAGTGTGGAACACCTCCCTTCACACATAGTTTCTACTGATTTTTTCACTATGTCGAATCGGGAGTGGCTCAGTAAAAATCTCCAACACCATAGATGAATACTAGGACATGATTGGTCGATTCTTTTTAGCATTATTTACTAGTTCCTTTGGACATGGAGAAATGTGACCCTCTTTGATGAACATTTTACTTGGCCTTCCTCACCAAATTACCTCATTTTGTCTTATGTAGGTCTGATCCAAAAGGCAGTCGAATGGCATAGTCAAGCTGATTCCGATCCTCGCCCTCGACAAGAGCAACTTATCGGATGACGAAAACCTCCTATGGGGTGGGTCGAACTAAACACAAATGGAGCAAGCAAACGGTCCTGGTCCTCAGCCACAGCGGGTGGACTTATCTGGGATAGTGCAGGCAATTGGCTTGGCGGTTTCAAACAAAATCTTGGATGGTGCACTCCAGTGTATGCGGAACTCTGGGGAGTATTTCCCGGACTCACGCTCGCGTGGAATCTGGGTTACCGCTGGGTCAAGTTTGAAGTGGAATCCACCGTAGTAATCACTATACTATCCTCTTCAAACAACCGAGCAAAGGCCCTTAATCCTATAAGCATGGGTATCCATGAGCTGTTTACTCGGAACTGAACTGTTGTACATCGAAATATATATCGAGAAAGCAACAAATGCGCTGATTGGTTAGCCAACTACGCATGACACTTTGATATTAGGGTCACTTATTTCGATACTTCACCCATTGGGTGCCACTTCCTGCTTAGCGAGGATATGTCGAGAAACAGGGGCGGATGCACCCCCCAATTTTTTCAGAAAAATATATATAAAAGTATTATTATTTTAAAAAATTTTATTCAATAAAATAAAATTTGCTCCCACTCAAAAAAAAATTATCCTCATTAAAATTTTGCCCTTATTAAAAATAAAATTTTGCCCTCACTCAAAAAAATTTCTAGATCTGCCCCTGTTGAGAATGGTTCTCTCTAGACTGGTTATATAATATGTTTCGGTAGCTTTCCTTTTATTTAAAAAAAACGGCCGACCCCATTATCAAGCTTTAACTTCCCCACACTTTTTTGGTGATCAAAACTCGGCCAACCTCACTAGCATTCACATATATATTTATTATCAATACTCGTAATTAAAGTCTTCCAAGGCACTTCCATGTAAAATGGCTATATATTCAAACGCGTCTTCCCTTTATCTACCAACTAACCTTCATTCGCTACACGTAATGTACACTTTGGTTGGCGCGAGAAAGTTGCCACATGCATCTAAACATGGATTTGTATATATCTGCTCAACATCTTAATGTCCTCGCATGTTTTCCCATCTGAAGCCAGCGAAACTTTTAACATATGCAGCAGAAATGATCCCAAATAGTGCGGCTATTAATGCCTTTATCTCTGTAACGAACTAAAGACAAGATTTATATGGTTTTTTTTCAATCAAGCTAGGGAAACATCAATCTAAATCTATAGTAATTTACGTATTACTAACGAGCCTTAACTCGAGTAACATGTAACATGTGCTTTCCATCTAATGGATAGTTAAAGCTACTGAATAATCAAAGGAAACAATAGACTCTTTTGGACATACTAGGAGGGCACACAATAAGTTTTAGGGATCAAAAGGTAAGAATCATGTTCAAATCATCTTGCATTAGATGTGCCATTGTACTGTTTTCTGATTCAGTAAAATAAATTTACTGGAAGATTTGTTAGTTAAAAAGTCCACCCAATTGAAGGTGGAATAATCTTATCAATGATAGAAAAAACTAATTAAGAATTCCACCGTTTCACATTGATCATAATTGAAATTTGGTAGAATCTTCAACCTTTTCGATCAAAGAACAAAGACCACAAAATAAATGCAGTTTGTTAGTTATTAAAAACTGTTCAATGAGAATATGCATCATTTGGTTTGTCGCTCCAGTAAGGTATTTCTTCCAGTAAACCAAAAGGGTCATCTCAATTTGTTTTATTCTGCTTCTTATATCTCTTTTTTGCTAATAATCGATACATATCAATTAAGATGTTTCTAAGTGGGCTGGTTATATAGTTGTTAGGAACAAGTAACGATGACTACATAGAAAGAAGTATGCCTAAATAAATTAATAAGTTGACAATATTAGTCAAATTTTTTTATAACCAATCTCGAGGAGTCAATATTAATGGCGTGAGAAGTAGAAGCAGGTGACTTGTTGTTTGTCCTGTCCTTGGGAGAAATAGGGAACAAAACTCCAAAAAACTGTTCTCTGTTTGGTAATTGAGACGATCTCGTTAATCACGATATTTCTTGGTTATCATGAAAATAAGAAACGAGATGAAACAACAACCCGCACAAAATGCATGTATCTAAGCCATGGAAGCCATTGGGAATTGGTGCTTGTGACTTCGTAGTCCATGTCTTTACATGCAAGACAAATTCGCAATTCAATGGAACCTATGGTATTTGTTGTGAATGTATCTGCACTACCACAATCACAGCCCACCGCGAATAATGATCAATTGGGTTCATAGGCCTTGAGAAGGAGTTCAAGGGTCAAGCATAATTCTAGTAGGCTGCAAGGTTATGTGTGGAATGCCACGTCACAGGAAGCATAATGAATTCACAGCTCACCAGGGATCCTAGTTATTAGGAAAGGAATTACCAGAAAGTGGATATATCATGATTGTTGAGCATTTTGCTTTCTCTCTCTCATCTCTATTTTCTCTCTGTTTCTCATCCCATTTCTAGCTTGTTTACCTACATATTTTACCTTTGTATTTCCTTTTACAATCAATACCAATTTCCCATAATTTCCCTAATAAATTCTTATCTGTTGTTACTGTTATATTGCTTACTTTTTCTTTTGGGATATTTGCTCACTTCATTGTGCTTTCATTGAACCTCTACGGAGATGGTAGAGCATCAAACCCATTACAAAAGTTTAGATGACAGCGTGAAGGCCATTGTTGATGCGCAATCCATTTTGCGTCACGATGTGGATCGCTTGACATCGGCGTTTGATGATTAGAAACGGCTTCTTCAAGAGGTTATGGGTCAGTTGTCGGCACTAACTTCAAACAAACAGGTTGATTCTGGCACTCCGTTATATTGACGTGAAGGTTCTTCTTCTTTGGAGGGACCTGGGTTCAGTCCCATTGGCCGCCATAAACCTGCCCCAGTTCAGATGGCTCATTTCTCGGGCATGAATCCGGATCGTTGGGTGCTGCAAGCTGAACGCTATTTTGATTTCTATCAACTCCAGTTGGAGGATCGAGTCACCATTTTCTCCTTTTATTTTGATGACGCTGCCGCCGATTGGTATGATTGGATGCATCGCAATTGTCAGCTCAATGGGCAGAAGGCGTTTACAACGACTGTTTTACAACGTTTCCGACCACGTGATCTTGAAGAACCTGAAGGTTTGCTTGCCAAGCTTCAACAAGTTTCTACCGTCAGCCACTATCAATCACAATTTGAAGCAATTACCAATCGAACAGTGCACCTGCCAGCTCATTTTCTAGTACACTGTTTCATTTCGGGTTTGCGGGCTGACATTAAACATTCCGCCTTGGTCCATAAGCCCAGCACCTTGGAAGAGGCAATGAGTTTGGCCCAACTCCATAAACAGAGGATCCGTCTGGAAAAACGGATTCTCAAGCCTTCTTTGGGTTATTTGAAACCGTTGCTTCCCACTCCAAAGGTTTCCTGCGCTACTACTTTTGCTCCAGCGACAGCCACCTTGGCCAGTGGTACTCGGGTTCCTTTCCATTGTCTTACTCCAACGGAGGCAACTCAGCGGCGTGCAAAAGGTTTGTGTTATCATTGCGATGATAAGTACACTTGGGATCATAAATGCAAGGTAAAACCCCAGTTGTTACTATTAGAAGAAGATCTATATCTGCCAGATGGGATCAACCCGATTCTTTTGTCACCACCCCATGCTCTTAATGAGGAAGAATCCACGTTTATTAAGTCCGATTCTACTATAGAACCTCAATCGGCTATCTTGTACAATGCATTGGCTGGGGGTTGCTCCGCCTCCATACTTCGATTTCAAGGCTTGGTTCATGGCCAGCTGGTTCGGGTATTGCTCGATGGGGGTAGTACCCACAATTTCGTTCAAACACGAGTGGCCAAACACTTAAATCTGGAAATTATTCAATCTCCACAATTTTCCATTTTAGATGGTAATGGAGAAAGGTTACTCTGTACTGGGATTGTCAAGCAAGTTCCATTAAGTATTCAAGGCTGTGAAATTGCTGTTGATTTCTTTATATTGCCAATCCAAAGATGGGACATGGTTCTTGGCGTCACTTGGTTATCAACTCTTGGGCCAGTCATGATGGATTACAGTGCTTCAATCTTTGAATTCCAATACCAAGGTCAGCAAATCAAATGTCATGGTGAAGCTCCTCCGTTGGTTCAGTTTAATGGGTTGCGATGCTTACATCAAATCAATGCTATTGCAGAGTATTTTCGGCTTGAATTGGTTTTGCAGCAGTCAGGTAGTGATGCTCAAACTCATAATGATGTTGAGAATGTATTGAATGAAATTCCAGATGCTTTTATTAAGCCACAAGGATTGCCTCCTTCACGAGATTGTGACCACAATATCCACTTAATGCTTGGAAATGATCCGGTGAACGTGTGTCCTTACAGATATCCACATTTTCAGAAGAAAGAAATTGAGAGGCAGGTGACTGAAATGTTAAAAGACGGTATAATTCGCCCAAGTACTGGTCCGTTTTCATCTCTGGTTCTACTCGTACGGAAGAAGGTTGGCACTTGGCAGTTTTGCGTGGATTATCGGGCTTTGAACACAATCACGGTGAAGGATAGGTTTCCGATTCCATCAATCGACGAGTTATTTGATGAGTTATTCGGTGCTCGGTATTTTTCTAAACTTGATCTATTAGCTAGCTATCATCAAGTTTGAGTGAAAGTGGGAGATGAATGCAAGATTGCATTTCGTATAGACGACGAGCATTACGAGTTTTTAGTAATGCCGTTTGGGCTTAGTAACGCTCCGTCATCCTTTTAGAACCTCATGAATAGTGTGTTCCAACCATATCTCAGGAAATTTGTCCTCGTCTTCTTCGATGACAATTTGATTTATAGTGCAACTTGGGAGGAGCATTTGGAGCATCTTCGAATGGTCTTGAAAGTTCTAAAAGAAAATCAATTGGTGGCAAAACGTTCCAAATGTGTCTTTGGATAGTCAACAGTTGGCTATCTGGGACATGTCATCTCGTATCAAGAGGT
>JANKOD010000005.1:18659279-18686529 GCA_026284645.1 Erythroxylum acuminatum | reverse complement strand
CAGGTCTCTTTACACTCAGTATTCTTTTACACTTAGCCTCTTCAGGCTATCTGTAGCACTTTCAAAACTTGAATAGTATATACGACTTGATACAGAACAATATCGCTCTAGCAACGATCGCACAATAATTTCAGTATATGTGTGTCTGTATGTATCTCTCTTATTGTTATTGTTAGTCTTCGACTTCGACCTCTTATTTATAGTCTTCATCTTCAACTGCTTCTTGAACCTTTAAAGAAACGGTTATCCAGTTGACTTTGGTAACTAACTCATACTGAAACTTCCGTCTTCTTTTCACTTTCGTCTGCTTTTCTTCCGTCTATTTTTTACTAAGCTTCCGTCTGCTTTTTTTCCGTCTGTTTTTTACTAAGCTTCCGTCTACTTCTAAGCTTCCGTCTGCTTTTCTTCCGTCTGATTTTTTTCTAAGCTTCCGTCTGCTTTTCGTCTAAGCTTTCGTCTACTTTTCGTATCGTCTAATTTTTGCTTCGTCTGCTTTTTGCTTCATCTGCTTTTCTTTGAATAGCCTTCGTCTGCTTTTCTTCGAATAGCTTTCGTCTGCTTTTTGCTTCGTCTGCTTTTCTTTCATTTGCTTTTGATTTGACTTCTTTCATCTGCTTTTCATTTGACTTCTTTTTGTTTGTCATCAAAATTATTAAACACGTAAAGTCATTTTGACTTAACAATCACTACTCTTTGTGTATATCGAATAATGAAACTATTGATCACCTGTTTTTTGAGTGTCAATTCTCTAAATCTGTATGGGACCAATGCCTCAACCATTTTCATACACACATGCCAAATCAGTCAAACCTTCAATCCATCCTCACTTGGTTTAATCTTGCATCAAATACCAAAACCTCAACCATTATTATTTTCCCTATTCTTCTTTCTATTACTACTGTCTACAATTTTTGGTCTAAAAGGAATACAAGAACTTTCAAAGATGAAGCCAAGGATGTTGGGAGTGTGTACTCTAGATTAATCTTCCAAGTTATGGAACATCGCAGCTCAAACACCGTGAAGAGGTAATAGATGAAGTTTATGTTCACAAATATATTTTCTGCAGGTTTGATAGTTTAGGAATGCCAATTGGTTCACCAAACCTTGTGAAGACAGGTGCAGGAACCATCTTTGGTAAAGCAGAAATAGAGTTAGCACCTGGACACTCCTTGCTCGAAAAAGCAAGTAAAGGTCTTCTAGAGAGGACTAGACAAGAGCTTCTCTCTGTAGCAGATCAAGGACCAGTACCTACGGATGGAGGGCAGAAGAACTAATAAAATTCCTATTACTAAAGGTATGTGAGAGATGTGCAAATTTGGTAGTGAACAAGGGAACTTGAAGAGCATTAATTCCCTTATAGTATGTTGATAGTAGATTAGGTATGTTTTAATGTTGCTTGAATTGCAGCTGGAAGTACTTTTGGACAAATTGTGCTTTTGTATTGATTAGATAGCTTTTTAAAGAGTCTTGGCAGGAGGTTGTATAGAAATTGCTGATTGTAATTGCCAGAAAGAATTAGATTACAAGGAATCTGGTAGGTTCTCTTGGAGCTCCGTTTGGTTGTCAAGAGATTCATGTGTAGGAATCTCTAGGTATGTATATAACATTTTATTATCTGTATAAAGCTTTTCTGATTTACCAAAAAAAAGATATTTATCTAGTGCTTCCATTTATAAAATATGGCATGAAAGCAACAATAGTCTACATAAAGGCTATACAAGGGACAAGTATGGATTAGTAACTAAGACTATCTTTTGGATTAAGGAAATCATTATAACAAACAAAGACTATGTAGGAGCTAGTAAATGAAGCTCAGTTGGAACTTAAAAGGTTAAACATAATTTTCTCTATCTTTATAACCTCCTAACCATTTGCTTAATATTCTTTCATATTAAATGTTATAGTTACCCTTAATAGGATTCTTTATATTTTGTGGCCTCTAAACCAAGGTAATGTATAAGCTTTAAGCTAAATTGATAAATTTCTTTCAATTTTCAAAAAATGCTAGACTCTTAATTAGTTTTTATAAGAAATATATAAGTTACCAATAAAATTAATGAGTTTAATTGAATAATTATGATTACATAAGTTGACATAAATTAAATGGAATATACTTACTATATCTCCAGATAAAACAACTAAATTCTTAAAAAAAACTTAATATTCATTATATTCAAGTTGAGATTAAAATAGTTAGAATTTAAATATAAAAATAAATAATAAAATTATAATTCTGTAAAAAAAATATACGCTTAAAGTATTGATTTTGGTTCATTATTTTTGTATATGTTATTTTATTTGGTTTGAATTTTTAATTTAGTTTACTAATTAATGAAGTCAAAAGTAAAAGAAAGTAAACCCACACTTTCAAAGGTTTGCTTTCTCTTCTTTCTTTGATAAAACAAAATCTATCAATATATCCAAAATTACCACAAAGATAGCATACCTTGTTATATATGTAATGATGAAGCATAAATGCATTACTTAGTATTCTATGTCTGTATGCATAATGAGGGATCTTCCTTTGGACATTAAAGGTTTTGAATGGTCTCCTATGGTAGTGAAATGAGCTATCATGATTATATGTATGACACTTAAGTTTAGGGATCTTTCTTTGTCATCATCCTTGAGTAGAAGGCATTACAACTTCATATGATTAGGTTTTATAAATTCAAAGCAAATAATATTAAAAGAATTTTTGTTTTTAATCATATTTTCCTTCCTTGATGTCCTTTCCTTTAGAGGATTTCTTCTTCAAGAATTTATTGAATTTTCTAGTGATTAGAGCAATGTAATCTTCATTGCTTTCACTAATTACTGCCTCTTTCTTTTCCTTTGATTCTTCCTTTGAGGCTTTGACTGCTAAATTGTTGTTCTTTAGGATCATCTTCTTCTTATTTCTCTTAAAGCCTCATTTCATATGTAAGGAGAGTTACAATAAATTCCTCTAATGGTAGTGTTGTTAGGTCTTTAGCTTCTTGTATTACTATCACTTTAGCTTCCCATATCTTTGAAAGTGATCCAAACAACTTTCTTACCATTTCAAAGTTAGTATAATTCTTTCCAAGACATTTAGAGAATTGATAATATTGATAAATGTAGTATATATGCTAAATATGCTTTCATCATGCTTCATTTGAAACAATTCTTATTGATGTGTTAATATGTTTACTTTGTTCTCCTTAACTTGATTTATGCCCTCATATGTAATTTCTAATGTATGCTAAATGTCATAGGCCATTTCCTATATAAAGCCCCTATTAAATTTATTTCTTCTTAATTCATAAAATAAGATGTGTACAACCCTAGTATTTAAAGAAATAAATCTATTATCTTGAGGTTCATATTCTTCTTTTAGTTTAGGGATTTTGTTCTTATCTACGATTTTTGTTGGAATAAAGGGACTAATTGAAACTATTTCTCATAGGTTAACACTTTTGTCCTTTAAGAAAAACCTCATCCTAATTTTCCGATAGAGGTAATCATTCCTACTAAAATAATTTGCTCTACTAATACTTTGTCTCTCTTTGTTGAATTAGGAAGATGATGCTCTTAAATACACTATTGAGATCTTTGCTATCTAATTTTATTAGAAATGCTAGTCCTATAGACTCGCTATAATACCACTTATTAGTCCTAATTACACTTAAGAGAAGAGGTGAATTGTGTGTTTATAAAATTTAATAATTTTTCTAACCAATAAACTCAATTTAATAACAATCAATATATATATATATATAGTGTGTGTGTGTGTGTGTGTGTGATGGGGGGGGGGGGTTGCTTAATATAAACCAACCAAGCAATTGAATAATAATTTAAAGAGGAAAGGGAAAAGAGAATGCAAATTGATTTATAGTGGTTCAGTAAAAAAAACTCTTACCTACGTCTATTCTCAAGACTTTTCTTGAAATTCCACTATAATATTTCTTTCAAGGCGAAGAATAATATTTGTGCAATCATTCTTGACAAAGAAAAACCTTTTAAATTATTCTCACAAAGTGAAATGAAACCTTAATCTCACTTAGATCACTTCCAAGTAAAGTAATATAATGCCTCAACCAAATATTATAACTCAAAATATCTCACTTTATTACTTGATAACTCTAAAGATGCTCTTTCACACAAATATGAGACAATAATGCTCAAATTATTTAAAAACACTTGGAAATATGTATAACAATACACTCAAATGCTTATTGATGCTAAAACTAATAAAAAACTATTTATAGGGTTTTGAGACCCTTATTAGCTATTGTAGCCAAGAACTTGTAATTACAATAGCTTTTTGTAGAGCATTGTTCGTCTAGTATATTATATTGGTTGATTGGTGTGTATTGAATGCACTAATTCACTAGTCGTTGAGAGAATGCCTATTGGTCAACCAATATGACACATTGGTCAACCAATATTACAACAAACTCTCAATACAACAAATTTAACAACTTTAACCTATATTGGTCAACCACTAACCTATATGGGTTAACCAATCGCCCTAAAAATATAGTTTTAACAACTTCAAATGCTAGAACCAATTTGCTTAATGCAATTATGATTTTAATACTTCCCAAAATATTTCCTAAAGTGTGTTTGAAAGGTTAAGAGATTTTTCTATTAAAACCAAAAGCTTCAATGCCTCTTAATGAATGTAAAGATTCTTGTAATCAAGTGAAATTAAATGTTTATATATGATGAGCCTCTTAAAGCATCAAATTAACAAAGTGAGATTACAATAAATAATACAAGATATAAAATGACCTTGATGATTCCTGAACTTCTTTTCTTTTCTAGTATTAATTTCAATGATTGCAAACTTGAACTTCCCTTTGTCAACTTCATAAGCTATCTTTTTTTGGTTTATGGCTTTATTTTGTTCTTATATTGCTTTTTATCAAAATAATAAACTCATTAGTGGTAATTATGTTTTGTTATCATTAAAAAATTGATCGGAACCTCCTTTTGTTCAACAATCTCCCCATTTTTTATGATGACAAAATATTTATGATATTATAGAGGAATATGAAAAATAAGCATATAATCAAGATAAAGATTAGTTCCCCCTTAAATCTTGCAGAAGTATAAATTCAAAACGAAGAACAAAAGAAATATTTAACGTCAAGTGTAAAAGAAAAATCCACACATTTTCTTAAACATAAAATTACTTAAGTATAAAATTACATAAAAATACTGCAAAAAAAGTTACCCAAATGTTATCACTTCCCCTAAATCTAATATTGCTAATCTCTCTCCCATTTTTTGGAATCATTAAAAAGAAATTAATTATTCAAAAATGTATAATATAAAGTTTTAGGTGTCAAGCTAACTTGGTTAAAAAACCAAAATGAATTTGATTAAGATTGGTAAGTTTGTTAAAGAAAGATAGCTATTGGATATTTAAAGAGTCAAAGTAATTATTTAAAAAGTTATTTTTGAAAGAAACATCTGTAATTATGTTTAATTTTGAAAAGTCTCCAATTTCAATATAATGCCCAACTTAAAAAATCAATTAAAGCAATAAAAGCAAGTTTTGACAATATTAAAGGTTATAATTGTTAACAAATATAATCATAATTTCAATTTCCAAAAAGAGTATAAGTTTGAAATTCCCAAAATATAAAATATAAAAAGTGCCATAAAAACCAAAATTGAATAAAAAGTAAAGTTGTATTTATATAATTGAAAGGTACATGATATGTAATTTTATGTTTAAATAGTAAGTGCACGGTGTAGCTATAGTTAGCACTGGCTAAAAACTTAATATGAAATTTTATGTTTTAAACCGCAAGCATAAAGTGTAGCTATAGTTAGCATTGACCAAAAACTTGATATGAAATTTTTTGTTTTAAACTATAAAAACATAACATAGCTATAACTAGCACTAGTGAGTAAGTGTCGATCCTACGAAGACTAGAATTACTAGTGCTTAACGTCTTTGTATTATCTAGCCTAACAAATTATGGTGTTTAAGATAAATCAAATGTAAAATTAAAATAATAAACTAAAATAAATCAATATGATTAACTACTAGAACAAAGATTAAACTAAGAAACAATCATAGAAAATAGTGGTACCTAGATTTCAAATCCCCTATGACTGCTCGAGCAATCATGATTTTACTAATCAATTTAATATTTAGTTTATTAGAACATTGGAACTCCTATTTTATGCTAATATCTTTCTTAAGGGTATTAACATCTAACCCTCGATTGTTTAACTGAAACCTCTTTCTAGTTAAAACCCTTAAGATTGTATTAATCGATTCGTTAATTTCATTATTAGGTTTGACCCTAATCAAAAGGATTTATGCTGACCTATATCTAGGTTTTCGTATAAGTCCTTTTAGTTATGGTAGGTCTATTCATACAAAAGGATTTTTCAATCTCAACAGTGTGAAATCATATATGAAATAAAATGCTAGCAATATTAGTTCACTGATAAGTAAGAACATATAATTAAATCTTAATAAAAACTAATGAACAAATTAAGTTAAATAAAATCTCAACAAGGTCTATCCTAAGGTTTATTTAATCTAAATACTAACAAATGCTTAGTTATAATCATAATATCAAGGCTAAAGGAAAAATAGAAAAAAAAACATAATGAGATCCCTTTTAATCTTCACAAAATCTATTTTAAATTGATGAAAATCCACTCCAAATATGTTTTATTGGTTGTTCTTCATTCTCTATATTGTTATAGGCCATCAATATATGTCTTCCTAAGCCTCCTTCAAGCCTCCCATGAACCTCCTA
Source organism: Erythroxylum acuminatum (assembly GCA_026284645.1). Lineage (NCBI taxonomy): Eukaryota > Viridiplantae > Streptophyta > Magnoliopsida > Malpighiales > Erythroxylaceae > Erythroxylum > Erythroxylum acuminatum. The sequence continues at coordinate 18,679,780 of JANKOD010000005.1, read as the reverse complement.
CCCTTTGTTTTCTCTTTGTTTTTCCTTTTTATACCTCGAAATTAAGGTTTTTAAAGTGGACTTAGTACCCACATAGTCATATGCATTATCATGTCCTTTAATATTGTTTAATTCTTCCAAAATTACAAAGAAACATGGTCTCAGAAAGATCTATAGTCACCCATACGCTTGTGTAGACTTAAATGGTATGTGGCAGACTTATATGGTGTGTCTTTCATCAATAAGATCGCTCTAAAATAGCTCTAATTCTTTTATTTTCTGCCCCGATTTTGATCTAATTCTTCTCCTTTTATCCATAAGGGAAAATAGGACCCAAAAACTAATTTAAGCAAGATAAGTACCAGAACCAATACGAAACAATCATATAAACAAGCAAAATGTATTAAATATGGGATTATAAATATAGTATATTAAGCATTTATTAAACTCCCCCACACTTAAGTATTTTCTTGTCCTCGAGTAAATCATTTCATTACTCTCAACTTAATAAGAAACAACTCTAGAAACGCATTAAACAAAAATTATATCCATCAAGATTCTCAATTATTCATTAAATTGCAAAGTTCATTGAAATGTGAAGCGTTTAGTTACTTGCATCAAATTATAAATCAATCCAACTCGATTCACAGTTCATCAAATTTCAAATTAATTCACACCATTCCACTTAATGCATAAAGTTAACATATATAAGAAAAATGTTACAAACTTTAAACACCTTTATACCCCTTATTAAAAAAACACAAAATTTAAAATTTTTAATAGCATTTGGAAGCTTGTTTGAAAAGTCATAGAGCCTTATAATGTGAGAGTAAACACCTTATCATGAATACTCTCAATTGCTTAAGTAAGTCACTATTGCAAATGACTACTAACACCACTCTTTAACTTTGACCTTTTTATGGTACAAAGCTGGAATGAAATTATTTATGCTCATTTATTCATGTACTACTAATTTTTTTCTTTTCTTTTATTAAATATGGGCTAATAAAAACGCTCAAAAAGAATTCACATTTAACTCAAAATATATGCAAATTATATATAAGGTATCATAATGCAAATCAAGTAACCATTCTCAAAATCAATGAAGTAAATTGAAATCGAATTTATCATTAAAACTCATAAGTATTTACCTAAAAAATCAAGTTACAATCACAACCAAACTCATGATGAATCATCTTAATGAAAATCCTATAAATAAATCAATAAAAAACAAAATGATGTAATTATTGGGTTGCCTCCAAACCATCGCTTCTTTATGATTCTTGTAATTGAACTTCTCAGTAAACCCTTTTTAATCTAGATATATAATTTAATGACTTGCTTCCACCAGTTTTGCTACATAAAATTTAAGTACCCTATAAATAGGCCACAAGCTGAAAGATAATAGGATATAAGGTATCAAATTAATAAAATTAAGTAACTCCACAATGCCCTTTTTAGTAACAAATTTCACTCCAATAGTTTGTCTTATGAGAAGTAAGAGCCTTCCGTACTTACGATGACTATCGATGGTTCCTCTATAGTCTCCTTATTTTGCTCCTTCTCTTTATCTTCCTTTACGTCCTCTTCCTTTTTTTCTTCCTCTTCTTCTTAAACAATAGCTTCCTCCTTTTCTTCAACTTCTAACTCCTCTCCACTCTTTTAAAGTTATTATATGCACATAGAGTTGATACTCCTCTTGCTGCTACTGTTTTAAAAATCTGGATAAAGCTTAATCATTCTATATAAAGTCATAATAATTGTTGCACTCTTAATTATAAGTCGTCTATAATAAGTATCTTGAGGCTAGTTCTACATGCAAATTAGGTGCTCCCACATATAGTCTAATGCTTAACATTCATGATTAGGATGATAACCCCCATAAATGTCACAATGCCACTTCCACTTGCAAGGTGGAAGATCCCACATATATGGTTCCAAACATTCATTAATAAAGTGATCACCCCCACAAATGGTACAACATATCATATCACCATTATTCTCTTTCTAAGTGTCCAAAGCTACCTTAACTGGTGGTGTAACTTAATCCCCGTGAGAATAATGTCCTTTCCATCCTTCCATTATATTTAACGGCCATAATAATGATCACCCAATTTCTAAAAATAAGTCATAAATATAAGATCAAGAGAGAGAGAGCTCTAAGGACAAACAAATAAACATAAAAATAGAATAAATGAAAACTACCTAAAAGAAAAAAATGACTAGATCAATAAAATTAAGGTTTTCCTAATATTGCAATCCCTGTTAACGTTGCTCAAAACTTTATATATAATGTTATGTTTTAAATCACAACTGCATAATATAGCTATAGCTATCTCTAGTCAAAAACTTGATATGAAATTTTATATTTTAAACCACAAGCACATGGTGGAGCTATAGCTAGTACTGACGAGTATGGGTTGATCCTATTAAGACTAGAAATTACTAATACTTAATATCTTTCTATTATCTAACATAATAAATTATGGTGTTTAAGATAAATTAAATGCAAAATTAAAATAATAAACTAAAATAAATCAACAAGATTAACTAACTAGAAGGAAGGTCAATGGTACTTGGATTTTAAATCCCCCTAATACTTCTCTTGCTATCATGATTTCACTATTTAATTTAATCTTTAGTTCATTGGATCATGAAAACTCCTATTTTATGCTACTATCTTTCTCAAGACTATTAACATCTAACCTTCAGTTGATTAACTAAAATATTTTTCTAGTTGAAATCCCTAAGATTGCATTAAACGAGTTGTGAATTTCACTATTAGGTTTAATTTCATACAAAAGGATTTTTCAATCTCCATTGCATGAAATCATATATGAAATAATATGCTAACAATATTAATTCAAGGATAAATAAGAACACATAATTGAATCTCAACAAAAACTAAATAATAAATTAAGTTAAATAAAATCACTACAAGGTCTATCCCAAGGTTCATCTAGTTCAAGTACCAATAAAAGTTTAGTTTATAATCATAACATCAAGGCTAAAGGAAAAATTAAAAAAATAAATGAACCATGATGAGTTCCTTTTTAGGAAAAATAGAAAACTAAAAGAACCATAATGAGATCCCTTTTAATCTTTATGATATTCACTTTAGATTAATGAAAATCCACTCCAAATATGTTTCCTTAATTGTTCTTCAATCTCTATATCATTATAGGTCATCAATATGTGTTTTTTTTAACCTCCTTCGAGTCTCTCACAAACTTCCTATAAATAACTACGAAGCCCTTGTTTTCTCTTTATTTTGCCCATTTATAACTCAAAGTTAGGGTTTCTAAAGTGGACATTGTCACCCACATAGTTGTGTGCATCATTGTGCCCCTTAATCTTGCTTAATTCTTTGAAAATTGTAAAGAAACGTGATCCTTGGGAGCTACATGGTCACCCAGATATTCGTGCATACTTACATAAATGTGTCTTTCATCAGTAAGGGTCCCTTTAAAATAGCTCAAATTCTTTCATTTTTTGTCCCAATTTCACCCTAATTTTTCTCCTTTTTATCCATAAAGGCAAATAAGACCTAAAAACATAATAAAAATAAGACAAGTACTAAAAACAATAAGAAACTGTCAAATAAACAAGTAAAATATGATATTAGAAATATAGTTTATTTAACATTTATCAGTAAACAACCTTGACTTCTTTTACAATTTAACTATTGAAACATAAAATTGAAAAGATAACTATTAATTAAGAAATTTTTTTGAAATCCTCAAATTTGAAACTTAAAAATGACAAATTTTGAATATGATGCAAACTAACAAGGTTTTTTATGAAACTGGTATGGAGCTTTTCAAAGAAAAGAGAGAATTTTTTAGGATTTTTGAAGATATAAACACAAAATATGAAAAGAAAAGAAAAGAGAAGGAGATAGCACTTAGATCATTAAGGTTAGTCTACCACAAGGCTTATACTAGTCGAAAAGAGTTTTTTCTTATCCAGTTTACATCAGATAAGAAGATAGGCTAAAAATTTTATTTTGAAGTTGCTATATTAGTCAACCATATATCTATATTGGTTGACCAATGACTTTGTGATCGAATACTATATCCACCCAACAAATTTCAAGCTCAATGGAAAGAAAAGTTTCATAGATAAGGAGGTATTGGTCGACCACTTGAAGACATTAGTTGACTAATGTGCATAGGTGGTCGATTAGAGGAAGAAACAAACTCCTTAAAAACTTACTAGAAAGAAGGGAAAGTTAGATATAGGGATATCAGTAGACCAAAGGAGGGCATTGGTTAGCCAATATGTATTTATAGGTGACCAAAAAATGACCAAAAATTTAACAAACTCATTGGAAAGTAGGGGTGTTGATGTTTTGGAGGACATCGGTCGACCATACTAAGGTATTGTTCAACCAATATGTCATGATACCTAAGAATTTCCATCAATCAAAGTTTAAAAAATGGATAAAATCAATCAAACACAGCTATAAGACTCAAATTAAAGCAAAACCATAAAGTAAACTATGAATAAAATCAATTAAGGAAAATAAAAACATTAAAAACAGTCATTTAACAAATAGAATTTCCATCAAACACAATTAATTATCTTCTAATTATAAAAATTATCCTTATTTAATGGTTTTAAGAAATTATCCACTTATATGAATTCTAACTTAGTAACTTTCTTTTGCACATAGTCTCTAATTCTAGGTACTAAGGTTCATACTATGAAAATTTGTCAAAGTACCTTATTAATAATTCAAACCTAAACAACCAACGCCAAGGATTTATGCTCAAATTGATAAATAAGAGCAATATGAAACAAATTTATAAAGTATGAACTAGTATTTACCTCTTGGTTAAGTACTACTTATGAATGATTTGAATGAAAATTCTTTATAAGTTTATAACCCATTAGAGGCATCTCATCCTTCTTGTTATCCTTACTTGGTTCAATAATTTTTTTCTTTTAAAAATTCTTTGATTATTATTGCTTTCTTGAAGAGCTAATTTTTTTTCCATGTTCTATATAAATATTTTTAAGATGTTCTTAGACACAAGAATGTTACATCAAATTTAATAACTTTAACTTATATTAGTTAACTACTAACCCATATAGGGCAACAAATCACCATAAAAATATGATTTTAATAACTTCAAATACTTAAAAACTAATTTGTTTAATGCAATTATAATTTAGACAGTTCTCAAAATGTTTCTTAAAGAGTGTTTGAAAGATCAAGAGAATTTTTCATTAAAACGAAAAGCTTCAATACCTTTTAATAAACGTATAGACCCATGCAATGAAGTAAAATGAAATGTTTATACATAGTGAGCCCTTTAGATCATCAAATTAACAAAATGAGATTACAATGAACAATACAAGATGTAAAATGACTTGGATGAGCCTTGATTTTCTTTTGTTCTTAGTTTAGTATTCATTTTGTCGATTATAACTTTAACTTCTCTTTATCAATTTCATAAGCTATCTTCTTGATTTTATGGATTTGTTTTGTTCTTATATTGTTTTTATCAAAATAATAAACTCATTAATAGTAATTATGTTTCATTATCATTAAAACATTGATTGAAACTAATCTACGTCCAATAGGAATTATTTTTAAAAACTATAAAATCTTCATTAAGTAAAGTTGTTTAACTGATTTTAAATGATTAAAAAATAATAAACATGATATAGACATCTAATAAAGCTGCATTAATATTTTAAAAAAGAATTAATGACATCCAATTAAAATATATGACTTAATTTGTTTAATTGTACTGTAACACATGGCATATTATATATATTCTATTTATTTTTGTTACTAATTTTGTTTTAACGTAAATAATTATATTATAGATATATGACATTGAATATTTTAGAAAATTTTAAACTGTGAAAATAAATATTGGAAAACCTAATTGAATTTCAACCAAAAGTTATCAAACTTTCTTAAATAATATTTTCACATGAAGAGAGAAGCTCTAATTTCCCCCGAGACTATTTGCCCGTCAGTGTTGGCATCATGATATAAAAGAAACGAACAAACAACCGGGGGCCCCTTTAGCGGCCATTTCTCTAACTTTATTCGTTTTGATTTACAACTCTAAAGCGTGTGTTTAAACAACTAATAGCCAATTCGGCATTCATTCAGCATTGGGAGACTTGACTCTTGAGGCTTGAAAACAAAGATGCCAGAAAATGGAACGATGGCCCAATCACAAGATGCCACAATTGCCTATTGGAATTGGCAACTGCAAAGCAAGTTGACCAAATCTCTGGCGCAGGACCAATCCCTGTCAGGGACTCGTCATTTCCATTCCAAGGTTGATTGATTTATTTAAGTTATTCATTTATAATTAATTTATAAACTGTTATAATTTTTTAAGAAAAAACTAAATCTACTATTCCCATGTTGATTCGGTGTCTAATCATTTCATTCCTTGATTATTAAGGCAAATATAATTGTGTTTCTGGTTACTAATGCTGCTTTTTCTAACGTACTTAAAGTGAGTTTAACTCAATTTATCTTTGGTCCTAATATTTGACGATCCACAAATGCAATGATTACAAGTGTTGTTAGAGTAAATCAAGAATTAGGTAGAAGTAAAGTGATATGGTAAGTCTAAAATTTGTATCCTAATTCTATATGTTATATACGGATGAGATGAGAGGAGAGGCAGGCAGCTGTCTGTATTTTATTTATTGTGCCTTGCCTTCCACTTCCCCTTTCTTTCAACTTATAAAATGTACGCGTGTATGTGAATTATGAGATATAATGGAGAGTGGGTATACCTAGAGCTGGCAATGGCAATGTTTTTTCCACAATTCAGCAGAAAATGAGGATTGTTAAACTATATGATTACCGGCTAATTAAGACAGTTCCTTTTAACTTGAGCGGTGTCAAGTTTGAGACCATAATTTTTAATGGATTCTAGCCGGCGGCATCCGCATCATCTACCGTCTGATTAGTTGTCTGGACCTCAATTTACGTATAACGTGTCAGAAATAGAATAGCTCTCTTCTCTTCGTTCAAGGCTTCTTCCTGAAGAAAATGAAACATAGAAGACGAGCATGGAGTTTGTGGGCTATTTACGGAGTAATTATTTTTTTAAATTAGGGGTGGGTTCACTTTTGCCAGAACCATATGGGTCCAACGCTCAGAGCCAAAGCTTAGGGTGCAATAATTAAGGAAGGGAAAAGAGTAAGAGAAAGAGAGTGCGTGTGAGAGGGAAGGAGAAAGCAGTGTAGTAAAAATATTTGAGGGAGGGAGAAAACAAAGTGTGTGAAGGAGAAAGAGTAAAGCACTATCTATAATCAGCTACGTGCCACATTTACTTAATTTTGAAGAAAGGGAAGAAATAGAACTCCGTGTTAAAAAAAAAAAAAGAACATGAATGCAAATACTGAGCTGCAGTATGTAACTTACAAACAAAGCAACCCAATAGAGAGAATATGTTATGAAAGATCCCTAATTCAGGAATTTGAAAACCTTAATCAATGCAATGGTAATTTTACGAATTAATGGTAATTTATTAAAATAAAAGGAGTTCAGTTCAGACAGAGTCGGATGCAATTCAGCCGAACAAGCATGTGCAATTGGTTGGTATTGCAAAAGGACAAAAGGAAAAGAATAATTTGGTTTATTATTTTTTTTAATGGTAGATTTATCTCTCTTTCCTTTACGTTCACAACTCAAACATGGAAAGTTATTATTGCCCTCTTTGGAATGAAGATGAGGGAATCCGTAATTACCAAATTACCAAATGCAATAAATATTGAATAGAGTAAAGGGAAGGGGAGCGAGGGGTCATTTCAAGTTATTTAGAGCAAATCATAATATAGAACAACATCAGGGGAAGAAACAAGAAAGAAGCAAGCAGTCCATTTCCATTCCCTCCGAGTCGGTTTGTGGGGCGAGGCGAAAGAGAGAAGGTAAAAGAGAAATCCAGAAAAAGAGGCCCCAATTCTCAGCCAGAGAAATACCACAACTACCTTTTTTCCTCTCCCACACATGACATACCCCAAAAAATTAAAAAAAAAATTAAAACCCCATTTTTGTGTGTAGAAGAGAAGAAGTGTCAGCCATTCTTGGTCTATCCCAAAGATCCTATATTCCACATCTATTATCATCTATCTCTCACGCCCACAGAAATTTCATATCTTTTATTTTGCTTCTTGTTTTCTCACCGATTTTCTTTCTTTCTTTCTTTCTTTCTTTCTTTTTTTTGTATCTTTGCTCGTGTTTCTATATCATTTCCATTAAGTTTTGATCTTGATGTACTAAATTGATTTTCGATTGTTGTTGCGTTGCTGCTTCTTTGTTCTCTCATCTGGGTTCTCTTCGAAGGTTCGTTTTCTTGTTTGTTTTTTTTCAATCTCTTGAAGCACCCAATCCCATGAGGAGAGGAAGAGGAGTGACATCATCAGCAGCAGTTAAACAAACCTTTGAGGCCAACGGATCTACGAATCCTCCTCCGACAGGTGTTGTCTTACAAGGTAAAGATGTCAAATACAGAGGTGTGAGGAAGCGACCGTGGGGCAGATTCGCCGCAGAGATCAGAGACCCTTTGAAGAAGACAAGGGTTTGGCTAGGGACCTTCGATTCTGCCGAGGAAGCTGCACGCGCCTATGACGCCGCCGCTCGGAGCCTCCGAGGTCCCAAGGCCAAAACCAACTTTCCCGTCTCACCTCCCTCACCGTTTGCCCACCAGAACCCGCCTCCGGACGCTTCGATCGATCGGAGATTGTATTCTGCAAATGGGTTTCATGAGACTAACGTTTTGGATCCTCAGAGACCTACGTCGAGCAGTTTGAGTAGTACTGTTGAGTCTTTTAGTGGCCCACGGCCGCCGGCGGTGATGGCTGCGGGGGTGAGTGGTCTAGGTGGGCCGAGGAAATATTATCCTCGGACGCCGCCGGTGATGCCGGAGGACTGCCATAGTGATTGTGATTCGTCGTCGTCGGTTGTTGATGACGGGGACGTAGGAACGGCGTCGTCTTTGTGCCGGAGCAACAAGTCCCCTTTGCCGTTCGATCTCAACTTTCCACCGTTGGATCAGGTTGACTTTGTTGTTGGCGGTGGAAATGATGATGACGATATTCTCCACTGCACTGCTTTATGCCTCTGATGATGATCCCCATCCAAACCCAATCCTCCATTAATATTATCATTAATGAAGAAAAAAGATTAAACCTTTTCATTATGTTTTTAATTTCTTTTCGTTGTTTTTTGAACGGAGGGAGAGGAAAAAGAAAAAGAAAAATTCTGGGATTATATTTTAAGATGAAACGATCTTAAATTCTATGTTTGATCTATGCAACCCATGGTTGATTGAAGAGAAGTTACAAGCTACCACGAGATGTTTCTATTATTTTTCTGTTAGAAATGATCTTGTTGATTAGTCCTTAACTACTGATTAGTGATTACAGATCCATCTATGTAAACAATGTTTCTGTTTTTGTTTTGTCCTGATCTAATGTTAGTTGAGTGATCAATCAAAATCTTGTTTCTTTCTCAGCAATGGTTGATTCATTCTGTAACACTGGAAAAGAAAAAGGAGAGTTGTGGTAGAACTATTCAGCAAAAATCTTTTATTAGAGCTGATTTGCAGGACACTCGGATCTCACTCGTCTCGCAAGATGAGTTTTTGTTTTCGTGTTAATAATTTTTGCCTTTAGGTGAATATTAATTCATGAAAAAAAAAAACGAAGTAGAATTTATAATAAAATATAATATAATATTGTAAAAAGTTGGAAGGAATTGAACGGTTTATGATATAATGTGTTTGAAAAATGTATAAAATGAAATTTAATATATAATAAATGATTATTATATTTTTATAAAATATTTTTAAACAACCTAGAATTGAAAATGCAAATGTAAAAATACTCGAATGTTACGTTTTAAAACAACAAAAATTTGTGACTTACAAAAAATATGTGACGGTTTGATTTAAACAATAATTTTTTATATTATTTATTTTCATTAATAAAAAGTTTATCATTAATTATATAAAACATTATTATTAATTATTTAATAAATTTTATTATATTCAATAATATTCTATTATATTTGATTTATATTTTAAAATAATTTATTTATATTTTTAATGATATAGAAATATATTTGTGACTTACTCAAAAAATAAGTTTTTAATATATTTTTTCTATTTATTATATACAATTTATTGTTAATTATATAAAAATATTATTGTGTTGTGTTGGTTGTTATTAGAGTAGGGTAAGAAATAATTGATATTATGAAAAATTATCGAGGGTTTATTAGATAGTATATATTTATTAGTTTATGTTTCATCTTAGGAAGTTTCTCATTTTTATTGTTTAACATAAAATCTTTCACTTCTATTTTATTCAATTCAATTATATTATAAAATCTCATTAAATTACGTTACTATCTCATTCTATTATAAAACCAACAACCAAACAAGTCAATGTTTTTTTGGCTTTGCAAGTTGATTAGTGTGTTAGCATCAAGCATTGAGAATCAAAGATGGATGCTCCTTGATAAGGCTGATTCAATACAAGGAAACTGGGCACGTCTCTTAAATTCGCCCCGCCATTCTCACAATCTGAAATGGTTAGTTGTCCTGATGTACAAATCAATAAATACAGAGCGGTATAGGGTTTGTGAAAGTTTTGATACCTTTTAGGTACAACACATTCGCCCATTCCCTCTATTAAACTTTGACATATGCGTCAGGCGCTCCATCCTTCTCTCTTTATTGCCCACCTACTTCTACTTGCTGTGAAGGACAATTGTCTTTCTCTGATGCTCGTTTGCCATTTTAATAATATTTGTAAGCAAGCAGCGTGCTTAAGGTTCAACTTGTCAAATTAATTAAAATTTAGTGAAGATTATTATCCTATTTTGATTAAACCGTGGTCCATGGAGGACACCCGTTGTCTCTTGCAATGTAACAACAAAAATGTACAATCAAAAACATTAATTTTTTAATCACAATAATATGTTGACATCATTGTTATTGTCAAACATTTGATAGACAAAATTTTACATATTCTCACAAAATATAATTTTTGTTAATTCATGCAAACTTTTAAAATATTCAATTAAGTTAAAATTTTATTTAGTAAAAATTACAAGTAAATTAGGATCTTTGATCGATGGAAGATTTATTTTAACCTTTTTTCCTACTATAAAAGATCCCTAATTCAGTTATAAACCAACCACATCAGATAAAAAATATGGTTAGTCTTTTGCTCACTTGCATGTTTAAAGGACTCAGTGGCAAGTTTTAGCACTTGGTGTTCTAAAATGCATTATGAACATTGCGATTTTAGAGGTTGATTTCATAATATGTGTTAATATTGTCATCATGAAATGACCAAAATAATTTATAGCACAATCTCTGTAGTCCTCCTTTGGAAGAGACTAAAGCTCTATCTCTATATGAATCTTTATAATGGTTAATCTCCTGCTTTTTTTACATTCTTACAGTGGAGATGGATATCCAACTGGTAGATGATTTAAAATTTTGATCCATAATCTTAGAGTGTAGGTATGTGTTAGTTTCAAACACCAATATCAATGTAAACTAATGAGATTGCTTACTCCTTGGCTTGCAATTCTCATTTGTATGCTAGTCCTCATGCTTAGGATCTAGTTCTTGTGTTTGTATAGAAGTTGCTAGAATTTTCCCATTTGGTGGACAACAATTAATTGTATTTTAACGTTTTAAATAACTTATCGATTAAGTTACATAAATTTGATCCAAATAAAGATAATAAAGTGGTTCAATAAAGGATCTAGATTAATAAGCCGAAGTCCAGAAGAGAAATGGACTCTGCTCAGTATAGATTAGACCTATATCGGGCCTATGATGGAAAAGCTTGATATGGATATTATATAAAGAAGTTAAGGTCTCCTACAGTTGCTCATGTTATTCATGAACATAAAGTTACTATGACCCATTCAAAGGTTCACGTTTTGAGAAAACTGTAGAAAGAAGTTAACCACGTCCCAGTGATCAGATCCCACGAAGGTAGCGGTGGATTCACACTCGTTTTGGCCTCATAAAGCTTGTTCAAAGTTATGGAACCGAAATCAGGTATTTTTCTCATTTCTTCATTTATTTCTCTTTTACGTTCAATCCAGGACGCGTACTAGGGCTTATGATATGTGTTACACATGGTATCAGAGCAGTTACGTAATCAGTGGTTAACAACGAAGATTTTCTAATTTGTTCTCCGTAAGGTTCTCAGAGAATAAAGTTTCGTTTTTCAGATTTTTCTTACTTATTGTTGCTTGAAAGTGGTACTTATAGATTTGGCCTTGAAAACGGGTTGAAAATGAGCTTCGTAGCGCAAAAAACCAAGTCAAAACTTGCCAGAAATTGCCCCGACAGTTAGAGGCTACGGAGATTGTCGGATGCATGTATCAGTGCACATGGACGATCGACTGGGTTGGTGCGTCCATCGCACGCGCTAAGCTGATGGGAGAAGCATGTAGTGTATGCAATGTACGTGTCACACACATGCAGTAACCTCCCAAAGGTGGTGCGTGTGGCATGTGTAATGCATGCGTCATATAGATGCTCGACACATGGTCATTCGGGGGACGGACATATGTTGCGAGTGTGATGTGCGTGTCATTATCAAGGGGCACATGGGTGCGCATCTGATGCATGCACCATATGTGCCATAAAAGTTCAGGGTGTGTCGGTGTTTGGTGCATGCACTGCACGACCGTCTCTATCCATACACAGCTGATGTCATAGTGACGTCTGCGACTGATGTCAACGCTAAAGTGAACGTTGACGTCAGCGCTATAATAAAATGACAAAAAACTCAAAAATTTTAGAATTCTCATAAAGGTACGCCGAGTCATTTTGGGTCAGTTTCTAGGTCGAAGGAATTTATAAAGTAAGTTTTCAATTTTTCTAGATTTATTACATTAGTAATAAATAAAGTTTAACTCTAGGAAAAGGGAGTAAGGCATTCCAAAGTTGATTTTAAGTGAATTTTCGTGCATTAAACTTATCATATAAGGGAGATACTTGAGGTTTTCATGTCTTGGGTTAAATGTTCAGTTTTCGGAATAGTATGATAGTTACTTAGATTAAGATTTTCCAATAAAAGTCTCAAATAAAGTTCAAAGATAATGTCTTCAACATTATTATGTGATAATTAGATTGTGTATTGGGTTTTGTATTTATTGACAGTACATTGTCATATACTATATGCCCATAAAGAATGTGAGAATAACATAAATATGTATCCCTTGTGTTTATGGACCTTTTAGGTAAAGATGAGAATGTAGTTACGAAAGTGGCCTTTCGAGTCAGTATTTTGAATTGTTCTACTTGCATATTAGGGGATGTCTCTAGTCTTATGTTTTGTTATTTGCCAAAGGTGTTGACCTTACATAAGATTTTGAGACGTGCATAATGGCATTAGATGGAGGAAAGTCGTTTCTTAAATGATTTATTCACCCAAAGGTGGTAGTGTCATAAGAGATGATGGTTTGTACTCTGGTCACTTTTATGTGGAGGTCTAATTGCATATATTATGTATTCAGCCCAAAAGTGTTTCATAATAAGTATGATCAAATTTTTGGTGCAAATACTATCTAATAGTTTTAAGAATCGTTGTTATCTTACATTTGTGCTGATTGTTACATTGTCGTTTTGCAATCACCTTTTAAGTCAACGGTAACAGTGTCACTATTGAAACCCTAACTGGTTTCAATATGAAGAAGTGGATAGAGGATGTATTGAATGCAATAGAGATGGCAGAAAATGGTATGGCTATATGTACGGATAGGCCATCTCCATCAACATCCATAAGCTTAAAAGCTCATAAAGCAGCCTATGCAACTTGGGATCCGTCAAGCAGAATGTGTTGTATGACCATTAAGAGATCCATACCTGACCATCTGCTAAGTGGACTTCTAGAGACAGACATAGAGAAGGAGTTTCTTCATAATGTCTCTCAGAGGTACACTGTCTCATCTAATGCTAAGATCAGTGCCTTGATGAAAGAATTATTCTTCATGAGGTATACTAGAAAAGGGGGAGTGATAGAGTACTTATCAAGAATGATCCATCTCCACAGTAGATAAAGATGCTTAATATTCCTCTTCCTGATGTCTGCATAGTTCTCCATACTATGAGTACACTCCCTCTAGAGTTTAGTAATCTGGTGACGACATATTACTTGCAAGATGAGGAATGGGACTTCAATACTTTGATTACCCATTGTACTGCTGAGGAGGAGAAACTCAAAATTGTTGCTCCTATAGCCCTCGAAGAAACTAAAGGGAAGGTAAATGTGAAGCCTGCTAAAGTCTAAAGTAGAAAGTCCAAATCTTTTACACATGCTGATGTTGGTCAATCCTGTACCGGTAAAGGTCCTACAGACATAGAGAAGCCAGTAGTATAAGGCCTAAAGAAAAGACAGAAACCATTAGGTAACTCCTTAGCTTATCAATTCATGAATCCAATTATGCTATAGCCACATCCGAGTTTTGGTGGTTAGATGGCGGATCATCTAATTGAGTTGCTGCCATGATGTAGGGGTTCATATATAGGATAAAGCCAACTAAAAAGGACGAGAAAACTAATTATTGTCAATAATGACAAAGTGAATGTAATATCTATAGGGGACGTATGTTCTGAACCTTGTTGCAAGGTTTATTTTGGTTTTACATGAAACATTTTATATTTAATCTTTGTATTAATTTAAGATAAAGAAGGTTAAATTTTTGTAATTAATCCTTTTGTTAAACAGTTTTTATTTAATACAAAACATATTGGAGCAACTTTCTTGCTATATAGTTTATATAGAATGTGTCTTGCCCCGAATTAGATATATGATTCTTCGTATCTTGCCGAACAAGTCATAAAAAGGAGAACCCTGATAAAGAATAAGTCATATATGTTATGGCATAAAGGTTAAGCAACATTTCCAAAGCTAGGGTTAAGAGAATGATTAAGGAAAACATTCTCCCAATTTTAGATTATGATGATCAGGAAACATGTGTTGACTATTGCAAGAGTAAGTTGACTAAAATAAGAAAAAAGGAGTCAACTTGTGCTTCTGGCTTATTAGGCATGATACATACGAATATCAGTAGACTTTATAGAGTTACATTAGATATGTTCTAAAATTCCCGTTACAGTTTATGGGTTCTTGCTTAAGGAAAAGTCTGAAGTTCTTGATGAGTTCAAGATCTTTAAGACTAAAGGTTGAGAACCGAATGGAAAAATTCATCAAGATAGTTAGATTTGACTGTAGAGGAGAGTATTCTGACAAACATAGTGTTTCACGACATGAAAGGTTCATTTGCCAAATTAGTCATGAGCAAAATGGTGTATTGTCGAAAGATGTAATAGCACCCTAAAGGACATGATGAAGTCGATGCAGAGCAGGACTAACCTACCTGACTATTTGGCACACATTAATGTATAAGGCTACCCTACTAATGTACGTGGATATAATCCTTATGAAGGAAAATTATAAACTCAATCTATTTATTACTGTTTAGTTGAATATCCCGTCCACTCTAAAGACTACATATTTTACTGTAGAGGAAAAAGGCTAGAATGTTGGAGCCCCACCCTGGTGGGACACGTGTCCAACGTCCTACGTGACATCTGGACGCGCATCTCACGAGGGAGGAATTCCTCACCACGGAAAATAACTCAATCGAACTTATTTCATTTACTCCCGAACGAGTCTTGATAATTTCGCACTAATTTTTCTTAATAAAAATTGATCCACTTAGGGCCCTCAAATAAATCCGGATCCTAAGCTAAAATGAAATTTCAGGTCTCTAGAGTAAATAGAAACAAAAATTTACCAAAAATGCGGACGCATGTTTTAAATCATCACCCAATTGCTTCACGTTGATTGAATCCCTAATTTCAAATTAATTCCAAGAACCCTCGAATTTGCATAAAAATGTGGAAAATGTTTTTAGAAAACCATTGCTTCGAAAATCGGGTCAAACGGAGGCTGGGCGGAAAAATTATAAGCAAAATAGTGAAAAAGGAAAAAAATTTAAAAACAACTCGGCGCGCCAGCAGAGCTCGCGAGGGCGAGCTCTCGGCGGCGCTCGCGAAATTCAAACGTATTTTTTTTCAGCTGAAACTTCAAAAATTAATAATTCTTTACCTAGAATTCCAAATCTTACAAACTTAGTGTCTATAGAAAGCTAAAATAAAATCCTACAACTTTCCTGAAGGATTTAAAAACTGATTTGGTCTTTAAGGGGGTCAAAAATTGCCTCAAAGTTACTGCCCAAATTGAAAAAGCCCTAAACAATACTAAAATTTTGAAAAATCATATCTTTCGATACAATAGTCGAAAAATATCATATTTTACCTCGTTGGAAAGATGAAAAGATGCTCTACAATCTTCATGAAGGGAGCGAATATCAATTTCGTCATTAAAGGAGGTAAAAACTCATTTAAAGACACTGCCTAAATAATGACATATGAATAGTGACATTGACCAAATGAATAGTAACTGCAATCTTTCAAACCTTATAACTTCTTCATCCTAAGTCCGAATAGGACATATTATATGCCATTGGAAAGCTCTAAAGATGTACTACATTCCTCAAGAAGACCTCCCGATTCAATTCGAGCCCTAAGAAAGTCTAAAACCTAAACGAAGTTGCTATCACATTTTGTAAAAATTTTGACAGCACTTCCTTTAAAATTCAACTAGCCAAACTCTAATTTCTTTCATCCAAACTCCATATACCTGCATAGACACTCAATCTCCAATTTTCCACAACACAATCCAATCCACATATATATCCAAACACTATTCAAATGGCAACAACCTCACTCCTAAATATCTACTCATTTTCAAACTATAAAGTAACACAATTTTTCTTTTCTAATTATACTCAAAGCATACAACAATGCTTTTTGAATAATATCCACAAAAGATACATTAAAACCCAATTCTTTTGCATTTACAAAGGAGTTATAAATTATACAAAGCTTTAGAGGGCAGTTTAGCCCGAATACATCGAAAGTATCAAAAGTTAAATACAAAGAGGGTCATTTCATCTAAAATGCTGTCTAAAGCTTTGTTTTCAAAATTATGACTTCAAAAGCAAAATGCATCGGAGTAATGCCTCAATCCCGATGCGTTGACTCGGTTTCTCGCTCACTACCTGCGGAGGGAAAAAAAGTGTGAGCTCGACGGCTCAGTGGGTAACAATTTAATACTCAATCATAAGCATACAAAAAAATGTCTTAAACAACTATTTTCAAGTCAATATTCACCAACATCATTTTCCAATAAGACAAAGCATTTATAAAGTCAACAAATATAACACAAAAGCACATAATCACATAACGAATGGTTTGAGTGATCCAAACAGAACGTACTACACATGTCCGCCAAGCGGTCACGTGTAGCCGTGAACATAGGGGAGTCCGTGAGGAGCTCCTGTGCCACTAGCGGGTAGGCGGGAGAAGCCTATAAATAGACAAGTGCACTTGCTAACATAAGGGATCACTACAAACCCAAATAATCATGCATTTTCACATCATTCACACTTAGTTGCCTAACATGGCATCTTTCCGAACAACATAATCCAATCTTTTTCATTTGTCGAACAATTGTACAAACATTTCCATATGTATTTACATACAAAAGACATCTAATACAAGTTCAAGTCATCATAAATAGTAATTCATTTAAAAGTTACAAGTCATAGGAAAGCATTTAATGATATTTATTTCAAGACAATTTAGTAGCTTATTAACTTAAATATTAAAAAGTCACCCACTTAAAAATCTTTAGCTTTATTCTTGGACCAATTGCCTTCCCTCTAATTCCTCTTGCCTTTCTTGACCTTCATCAAACATAAGATTTCAACCTAACATGAGTTGTCAAAAATTGACAATTCTAAGGAAAGGAAAAACATGAAACAAAACCTAGATAACCTTACCTAAGCCTTTCCTAAGCTATTACAACCAAAACCTCTCTCTAATAATCAAAAATTTCAAAATTCTTACCTTAGGGATGAAACCCACGAATTTCTCCTCTTGCTTCTAATGGAGGATTAAACTCTTCCTTTTTCCTTTTTCTTCTAAGAAAACCCTCTCAATCACCTTTCTAAACTAAGAAAATCCAAAACCCCTTCACTTTCTTCTTCTTCTTCTTCTTCTTCTCTCCACTTAGCTGAAAGCCTCTCCCTCTCTTTTCTTTGAAAGAGTCGTGAACTTCTCTCTAAGGCTTAGCAAATTGTGTTTCTTAAACTAAATAAAACCTAAGCCTAAAACTACGTAGTTTCACTAACCTCTCATTTTTCTAGCAATTTCGTGAATCTCCTCTCATCCAATGACCATTATTCTTTCTTTCCTTCTTTTTCCTAGTCAATTTTCGTAACTTGTCCTACCTCGTCCCTTGTTTTATTTCTTCTTCATTTAATGGCCTTAAAAGACTAAAATGTCCCTCCTTATAAGCCTTTAACCTTAAAAACCTAAGCAAACTTCCCAAAATGCCCTCACTTCATCTTAATCTTTTAATTCTAACATTTTATCAAAATTCTAATTTAACTAAAACCCTTCATTTAATAACCTTAACCTAAGCAAATAAAACCCTAAATTAATTCTAACTAAAAGAAAATTAACAAACTAAACCTCAAAATAAAGTCAAACAACTTATATACTAAAGAAAAGAAATCAGGGCCTAACATTTATGTTTGCTTTTATTTGGACGCTCCTTCGCAAGGTCCATTGCGCTTAATATAGCATAATTACTGAGGTAGACTTCTTCCATTGAGTCATCCTCTCCTTTTCCTTGATCCTTCGAGTCCATAGAATTAAATTGCTCCTTACTCACCTTTTGTTATGGGCAATCATGAGCAAAGTGCGATTCTTTATAAATGAAACAAGTAATATCCCATTTTGTTTGTTTCTTGGACTTACATTGAGAAGATTCATCTACCTTCTCCTTGCCTTTCTTCGAGTCATTCTATGTCCCACCATTTTTCTTGCCCTCATTGCTATTTTGAATTGGTAGTGGCATTTAGAGATCTACCAAGGCATTCACAGCCACTATCACGTTTGGGAGGTATTTTATATTCTGCCTCCGAAGCTCCATCTGTATCCAACCTTGCAAGTCGCTTATGAAGTTAAAAAACTTGTCTTCCTTAAACATGTTTTGCATATCCAACATCAAAGATGTGAATTTTCTTACATACTCCAACACTAAGTTGTCTTGCTTTAATCTCTTTAAAGCTTCCCTTGCAAGCCATAAAGTGTTGTTGGGGAGGAAATGATCCTTTATCTCCTCCTTCATCTTCTCCCAAGTGTCAATAGGAGGTTTACCCGTACTAATGTCATTGAAGGTTCTCATTCTCCACCATAACTTTGCATCTTGCACTATATACATAGCAATGATTGACATCTTCTCGAATGGGCCACCTTTGTTGCTGCAAAGTATTGCTCCATATCCCACAAGAAATTCTCGAGCTACTTGACACTCCATTTTCCATAAAAAAACTTGGGGCTCTCGCACTTTCACCAAAGTGCTTTCGGCACCCCAACATCTTGCTTTGTAATGGCACACTTTAGGATAATGGTCTCCAATCTAGAATCCTCTTGTGCCTTCATTAACTCTGCTATTTGATTTTGCAACTATTGAATATATGCCTCTAAAATCTAGAACTGAGATGAGTAAGTAGTGACCTCTTCCTCCCTTTAAGGAATTGGCTCTATGAGCATCTCCATTCTATTCATATGCTCCATCTAATTGCTACCTCCTACCATATTAAAATGTGGCTCTAATACCAGTTGTTGCAAAGATTTTCGAAAGTATCAAACTTGTACCGTAAGTTGTGTCTACTCCTTTGCACGAAAATCTCACTTAGGTCCGTTTAAGTAAGATTCAACATTCTCACGTGATCATTGACCCACAAAACCATGTTCTCAGTGTTTATCTCTCACACTCTTGTAAGAAAACTACAAAAATACTAGAATATTAATGGTAACTGTAACATCCCATCATCGATGGGAAGGGTAAAATAGTACTTTGGAACAGGTTAGGAGTGGTGAAAATTGTTTTGCTATGTTCATGCATTCATATATATATATATATATACTTTTTCAGTGCCATTGGACAGTACTTTTTGCACATGTAATGATTGTACATGCATTCATGACATTTTCCGGTATATGTGTTTCTAATGTGCTTATTGTGAAAAATATGATTTTTGTGCTTGAAAATTGAATTGGAGTGGGTCTTTGTAAGTTTTGAATTTTTTGGAGAATTTTAGAAAATTTTCTGGAAATTTCGGGGTACTTTTTCAGACTAGGAAAAATGCCAAGTGACAGACTGACTGGGTACCGGTAGGAAAAAGTACTGTCCAATGGCACTGAAAAATTGATACATGATTTTAGGATTTTAATTTTAAGCCATTGGAATTTTAGGGAGAAATTGGACTAGAAATTGGAAGTAGATTGGAAGGAAATTAAATGAGTAATTGAGAGGATGACATGTGGCAAGTGACATGTGTCACTTGCCTAACATGCCAC
>JANKOD010000005.1:18646093-18659179 GCA_026284645.1 Erythroxylum acuminatum | reverse complement strand
CGCCAAGCGGCCATGTGTAGCCGTGAACAGAGGGGAGTCCGATTTCGGAGCTCCTGTGCCACTAGCGGGCAGGCGGGAGAAGCCTATAATAGACAAGTGCACTTGCTAACGGAAGGGATCACTACAAACCCAAATAATCATGCATTTTCACATTATTCATACTTAATTGCCTAACATGGCATTTTTCCGAAATCACATAATCCAATCCTTTTTCATTTGTCAAACAATTCCCATATGTAATTATATACAAAAGACCTCTAATACAAGTTCAAATCATCATAAATGATAATTCATTTAAAAGTGACAAGTCATCGAAAAACATTTTATGACATTTATTTCAAGACAATTTATTTACTTATTAACTCAAATATTAAAAAGTCACCCACCTTAATTTCTTAAGCTTTACTCTTGGTCCAATTGCCTTCCCTCTAATTCCTCTTGCCTTTCTTGACCTTCATCAAACATAAGAGTTCAACCTAACATGAGTTGTCAAAAATTGACAATTCTAAGGAAAGGAAAACATGAAACAAAACCTAGATAACCTTACCTAAGCCTTTCCTAAGCTATTACAACCAAAACCCCTCTCTAATAATCAAAATTTTCGAAATTTCTTACCTTAGGGATGAAACCCACGAATTTCTCTTCTTGCTTCTAATAGAGGATTAAACTCTTCCTTTTTCCTTTTTCTTCTAAGAAAACCCTCTCAATCACCTTTCAAAACTAAGAAAATCCAAAACCCCTCACCTTCTTCTTCTTCTTCTTCTCTCCACTTAGCCGAAAGTCCCTCTCTTTTCTTTTCTTCTTGAAGTTTTGTGAACTTCTCTCTAGGGCTTAAAAAAATTTATATCTTAAACTCAATAAAACCTAAGCCTTAAACTACGTAGTTTTACTAACCTCTCATTTTCTAGCAATTTCGTTGGTTCTCCTCTCCTCCAATGACAAAGCTTCTTTCTTTCCTTTTTTTTATAAAGAATTTTCGTGACTTCTCTCTACATTCACGGCAACATGGCTTTCCTCATTCATTGTTCTTTTAATTCCACCTAAAAAGAATAACAAGCCCCCCCTTAAAAAGCCTTAAGCCTTACAAACCTAAGTAAACTTCCTAATTTGCCCTTACACCATCTTATTCTTTTTAACTCAAAAATCCACACAAACTCCAATCTAAACTAATCCCTCCATTTAACCTTTGTTATCCTAAACAATTAAAACCCTCAATTTATTCTAACTAAATAAAATTATTAAACTAAGACCTCAAAATAAAATTAAACAACTTATCTACTATGAAAAAGAAATCGGGGCCCAACATAGAATTATGGAATCACAAACAACTAAGGTTCTGGAATACGATGTCTATGATGGTAGTGAGCCCTCTCACCCTTTCTGACACTCATACAGCCAGGTCTTATAAGACACTAAAACCAATGCAATTGTACAGACCCATACTTGTACAAACAGGGGGTTCCTGAGACACTAAAACCAATGCAATTCCACAGATCCACTAGAATGAGATGACTTGCTATCTCATCAGATTACATAGTCTACTTGGATGAACAAGACTATGATATTGGACATATTATGGATCTAGTCATTTTTACATAAACTATTTTTGGTCACCATGTGGATTTATGGTGGGATGCAATAAATGACGAGATGCAATCCATGAAGTATAATAAGGTATGGGAATTGGTTGATTTGTTGCAGAATTGTAAATCGTTAGTTGTAAATGAGTTTGAAAGACCAAAAGGATTTTAGGATAAATATCAGCGATTTAAGGCTTGCTCAATTACTAGATGGTTTACTTAGAGAGAAAGTTTTGACTTTAATGTTACCTTCTCACCCGTATCCTCTAAAGATACACTTTGAGTGATTATGGAAATTGTAGCTCATGATGATATAGAGTTACATCAGATAACTGTCAAAACCGCTTTCTTGAATAATGACCTTTATGAAGAAGTCTATATGATACAACCTGAAGGATTTCAAGATCTAGATAAAACTGACATGGTTTGTACGTTAAGCAAATCAATATATGGTTTACATTAAACCTCCCGAAAGTGGTACCTATATTTGACGAGGTTGTGACCTCTTTTAGCTTTATGGAAAATAAAGTTAAAAAGATGCTTGTATCACAAGATTAGGTGAGGCAAAGTTATCTTTCTACTATTGTATGTGGATCATATATTGCTCATTTCGAGTAAGTTGACCATGTGGCATGTGGTTAAGCAACTTTTGGCCAAATAATTTGATATGAAGGACTTTGATGAAGCATCTTTTGTCCTAGGTATGCAGATTCACCGGGACAGATCTAACACTCATTAAGCCTCTCACAAAGTGCATACATTGAGCGAGTGCTATAAAGGCTTAATTGTAGCACCAATATCTCATGGTAAGAGATTATCTTTAGCATAGTGCCCAAAGAATAAAGTAAAGAGAGAGACTATAAGGAATGTTTCATGTTCTAATGCGGTTGATAACTCGATGTATGGTCAGGTGTGCACTAGGCCAGACATTACATTTACTGTTGAACTACTAGGTCGATATCTAACTAACCCAAGAATGGACCACTGGAATGCAGTCAAGCGAGTGTTGAGATACTTAAAGGGAACTAAGGATTATATGTTGACATATAGAAAAGTCAACAGTCTAAACCTCACAGAGAATCCAGATTTGAATTTTAGTTATATATGTCTAGAAGATAAGAAGTCTATATCAGGATAAAGCTTTAAGTTTGCAGATAGTACAATGTTGTGGAAGAGTGTCAAGTAGACACGGGTAACTTCCTTGACGATGCATACTATGGGGCTGCTTCACAGACTGTGTGGCTCAAAAATCATAATTCTGAGTTGCATGTAGTTGATTTAGTGGCTAGACCCACATATAGTGATAATCTTGCTGTTGTGTTATTTAGGAACAACAATGGCGATATCACAAGGTCTTAGCATTTGGGGGTCAAATACATGACATAAAGAAGCTAATACAGGAAAATAAATACAAGAAAATAAGACATTGAGGTGGAGCATATGAGGATTGAGGAAATGTTAGTCGATCCTTTAACTAAAGGACTTCGCCTATTTATGTTTGAAAGATAAGTATATAGTATGGGTATGTTGAAGTCCTTTGACGCTGTTGTCTAAGGATCATTATTTTTTATCCTTATATGATTATACATTTTGATGTATTATGACAGTATGGTAGTTCATCAATAAAGATGATCATCATTTATCCTCAATACTACGTGTTATCATACATAGTCATAATACATGTGAAAGTATTAAGATTCTTGACGATATTAAGCATTTTAAAGGTCATTGGGCATATATACAGATTGACATTAAGTCTATGTCATTAGGACATATACAGTTTAAAAAGATATCCATAGATTTTGACATGACATAAGAGGATATAATTTTTAATCCCATAAAGGTTCTCTAATGCAGTTTAACATTCGGCTAAAGAACATAAAAGTTTTCTCTAATGCAGTTTAGCAATTGGTGAGAGTAAATAAGATTTCTCTGGTGCAGTTTAACATAAAGTTTGGAGAAATCGAGACTTACAAATGATCATATGGGTATCATCCTAATTTGCCACAATCTATTTTCTCATTCATGTCAGTAAGGTATTAGATATGCTTGATTATATTGGACCTGTGTCACATATGACACATATGTTTGATATCTTTCGATAGTGAAAGCCTTACGGGACAGAATGATGGACTTTCTTTATCTTTAGATCAAATTGTGTTTTTGAAACTTGATCGATCAATACAGGAGCTTGACTTAACCAAAATTTTAAATTGATTTTTAAACTTAAGCCAATAATGTAATTAATTATTATTTAAGAGGGAGAATGTTAGAAAATTTCCCATTTGGTGGACAACAATTAATTGCATTTTAATGTTTTTTTTATAACTTTTCGGTTAAGTTACATAAATTTGATCCAGATAAAGATAATAAAGTGGTCCAATAAAGGATCTAGATTAATGGGCTAAAGTCTAGGAGGAAAATGGAACTCGACCAGTATGCCGAACCCATATCAAGCCTGTGATAAGGAAGCCCAATATGGATGCTATATAAAGAGGTTAAGGTCTCCTGCGGTTACTCATGTCATTCGTAAATGTAAAGTTACTATGACCTATTTAGAGGTTCATGTTTTAAGAAAACTACAGAAAGACGTTAACTGCGTCTCAGTGAGCAGAGCCCATAAAGGTTGTGGTGGATTCGTGTTCATTTCGGCCTTGGAAAGCTCATTCCAAGTTATAGAATTGAAATCAAGTATTTTCTATATTTCTTCGTTTATTTCCCTTTCACGTTATCTAGGACACGTACTAAGACTTATGATACATGTTACAGAAGTCCCTTCTCCTTGGTGTTTCATAAGCTTCTTGATTGAAATTTTTCTTTCCTATAAAAAAGCAACATATAAACTAGTTTTCTATATCTGTAAATTCTTTTTGCTATTCTACAAATAAAAAGTTGGAAGTAAAAAAAATGTTACATACATAAGTTGTTAAAGTTCATTTAAAATTTTAATATCACAATCTATAGTTTATAATACTTTAACCAATATTTTACAAAATAAAATTCTTCTTATTGCGTGCTTGATATTGATGTAATATTTGATATTGTATTATATGGAATTTTAAATTAAAATTTTGGTTCTTATAATTAGAGTAAAAAATAATTAAAATATTTTAAAACATTGAAAAGGATAATTATTTTCTTTAATCTCATTAATGTTCTACAATAATTTAACCTTCTCTAAAAGTAATGCAAACATTGTGGCAAAAGTTATAAATGTTGGATGAATAAAGCTTAAAATCATTTTAATCTATTTAAATGCTACAAAGATCAAATTTAGAAAATAACACGCATTGGAAATATTGATAGATATTTTAAGCTTGACCATGATAAAAATTTAAATTAAAATGTAATAAATTGTTTATTTTATTTATATATAATTATATTTATTGGACTAAGTAAAGTTCTAATTCATTGGTTTATTGATAATAAAATATGTTGCTACCATTGTTTTTATCCTTAGTGATATTAGTAGTTAATACTTAAGAAAATCAAGTTCAATCGGAGGTAAAGTGAGCAAAGAAGCCAACTAAATCAATTAAGCAATCAAAAGATGAAAAAAATGAAGTGGAGCACATATGAAATTTAAGTAAAGAACTAAGAAAAATGAGGAATCAATTATATCAAGACGTAAACATTTCATTATAATCCTTATTGTAACCTTATATAGGCCATTTCAATGAA
The DNA here is from genome assembly GCA_026284645.1 of Erythroxylum acuminatum. Lineage (NCBI taxonomy): Eukaryota > Viridiplantae > Streptophyta > Magnoliopsida > Malpighiales > Erythroxylaceae > Erythroxylum > Erythroxylum acuminatum. The sequence continues at coordinate 18,653,918 of JANKOD010000005.1, read as the reverse complement.
ATAAGGACTTAATTATTGCATGATCTTTTGCATATAAGGCATAATGTATAGATCATTTCATAATCACGAAAAAAATTTGTTTTGATCTTTGAACAAAACCTTTTAACCTTTAAACTAACTTTAAGAAACTTACAAAATGATTTTGGATCAAGTTTTTTTTCAAAAGAATGCAATTTGGTCTTTGAAAAATTTTAAAAGTTTTGAAAATGTGTTTTTAGATATGTTGGTTAACCAATATGATTTGAAAAGTTATACCATGAATTTGTTGACGTATTGATTAATACATCGATCAACTAATGTGTAAAATGGTTGATGAATACTATCATTTTTATAATAAATAATAATTATATCAAATATAAAGAATAATAAAGTTTCATAACATTATAAGCATTATAATTATTGTTTATATATGAAATATGTGAAAAGTAATATTAATATATATAAATAGATTATTGTTCAAATTTCTATGATTATAATTTTTAGATAGGTAGTTGAAGTAAAATTATAAATTATATAACACAATATTAACAGATTTTTTAAATTTTAAAAAATTATTTTATAATTTTAAAAAATTACTCAATACCTAATATTTAGTGATAATTGTATACTGCTGTACTAAAATCAAATCGGATACTATATTCGTAATATTAGACTATTTTTATGAAATTTAGGTATGTAAAAGAATTTACAAAATGTCGTTGAAAGGACGGGAAAATCAAAATGACACTAAGCAAGTAAATTTTTTTCTAAATTTTAAGAATTCTGTGCAATTTAAATAAAGATGAAAAGGTTATGTTTTACAAACAGACAAGAAAGATAAGCTCTTTTCTTTATTCTTCTTCAATAATTAAAAAATTCTCATTTTGCGCTTAAATCAACGGGGTGATTGTTTTGACAATATACCAAAAAAGAAAACCCAATTTTGTGTAGTAGAGAGAGGTCTCCTTCGTTGTTCTATGCAAAGTTCCTATCCCCACCTATCATCACCTCCAAAACTCTCTCTCTCTCTCCTCTCTCCTTCCAAACCAAGAAATCTGCAGTCTTTCATCCTCATCTTCGTTTTCTGATCCATTTTGTTGACCTCTATATCTTGTTTCTGTATCATCTTCATGAAAGTTTTGATCTTTTGATGTGCTGATTGGCTTCTGGTTGTTATACTGCTGCTCTTTTGTTCTCTCATCTTCTGAAAACCATGAAGAGAGCAAGAAGAGGAGTGACTTCAGCAGCAGTTAAACACGCCTTCGGTGAAACCAACGGATCTGCTAATCCTGGTCTGACAGGTGTTGTTGTCGTCGACGGTAATGACGTCAAGTACAGGGGTGTACGGAAGCGACCATGGGGCAGATTCGCTGCAGAGATCAGAGACCCTTGGAAGAAGACAAGGGTTTGGCTTGGGACCTTCGATTCTGCGGAGGATGCTGCACGCGCCTACGACGCGGCGGCTCGGAGCCTCCGAGGTCCCAAGGCCAAAACCAACTTTCCCATCTCGCCGTTGTCGCCGTTCGCCCATCAGAACCCTCAGCCGGAAGCCTTTATCGATCAAAGATTGTATTCTGCTAATGGGTTTCATGAGAATAGCGCTTTGAATCCTCAGAGGCCTACGTCTAGCAGTTTGAGTAGTACTGTTGAGTCTTTTAGTGGGCCACGGCCGCCAGCGTTGATGACGGCCGCCGCGTCGAGTGGTGGTCCGAGGAAGTATTATCCCCGGACGCCACCGGTTGTGCCGGAGGATTGTCACAGCGATTGTGATTCGTCGTCGTCGGTTGTTGTCGATGATGGAGATGTTGGAACGGCGTCATCTTTGTGCGGGAGCAGCAAGTTGCCTTTGCCTTTTGATCTCAATTTGCCACCATCTGATCGAGTTGACTTTGTTGGTGATGATGATGATATTTTCCACTGCACTGCTTTGTGCCTCTGAGGATGACTATGGTGAACACCGTTGTTTCTATGTTCGTTTATGATGAAAAAGATTTCAACTTTTTTTGTCTTTCTTTGCTCTGTTCTTGAGCCGAAGGAGAAGAAAGAAAAAACAAAAAGGACAAAACTTATGGGATTAGATTTTAAGATGAAACGATCTTAAATTCTATGTTGAGTTATGCACCCTTGATGAGTGAAGATACATTTTTATGGTACCCCCACTTGTTTCCTTTTCTTTTTCTTGACGATCTTGTCTATTAGACAATCATGGATTATTCTCAACTACTGATTAGTGATTATACATCCTTCTCTGTAAATAAAACGAGATGCTTAATCTTTTTCTTTTCTTTTTATTTGTTCTTGATCCAAAGTTACTTGATTTACAATTCTATGCCGGGAAAGTTTTAAGTTTTAGTAGCTATCGATCTCGTTCTTTTCTGTCATTAGTTTTGGTTGCATAGATTGTTATATTCAGATTGAATTTGGATCTTGCCTAGCCTAGGAATGGGAAAAAAGGGGGGTTGAGAGCTGTGGCTGAGTGATGACGGTCAGAAATAGCTTCCTATTTTGCTGATCTTGCAAGAATGTGCGGTAGATGATACTTTTTCATTGTTGTTTAATAGATCTTAATTTCCTGTTGTGTTTTCCTCTCCCCTTTTGTTTAGGCCCACTGATATTAGAGGAAAATCTGTCCTCTTAGTAGGTTGTAACAATAGATCTGGTTTAGTGCTCTGCATAAAGTTCTGGTTTTGGTATTAATCTTGTATTTGGTGTTGCCAACCCAATAGTTTATTCTCGGTTGTTGTTGAGAACCAAAGTTGGAAGGTGCAATGGTGCTTCTGACTCATCCGGCGCCCATTGTTGAAGCTGATGGTCCAGGTTATGGTTTGCTGATGTTTCAGATTGGGATGTTCATTACATTAATTAGTAGCCATTGAGTCTGTTGAAATGAATAAATTTAGAGTCTGTGAAAGATTGGTATTGGGTGCAACGTTTGCCCATCGTTGATCAAAACTTTGGATGGTGAAAGTGGTTGGTGGAAATGCCAAAGTTTCAACTTTGTGAGAGCACTCAATATCTGTGCTTTTTAATCCTCCTTACTTTATTACTTGAGAATGCACGCTTACCTTACCTACCTCCTGTTTCCTAGGCTTATGTTGAGATACAAAAACTTGGTGGGAGCCGAAATTCTGCAAATATTAAAGACCATTTTCATGTCAATCTTGTAATTGGCGTCACGACGCTAATTGCCTCGAGTAGTATGCAATTATGCATTGGAAGCACAAGCAAGCTGGCATAGGTTGATGTTCAGCAACTTTTGCCCTCGGTCGATATTATTTCTTTTCTAATAGGGAAGAGCCGCAACTGATCCAATCAAAAGCCGCACATTGGGGGGACTACCACTGTTATGCACATGCGTATGAGAGAGAGAGAGGGGGGTTCGAAACATTGAATAAAATACCGTACCGTAATATTGACTGTACTGGGGAAAAATGAGTACCAAATAAGAAAGTAATGTATGGCAGGTGCCGGTTGATAATTAGAACAATCAAATATTATAAATTTTAAAAAAATTAGGACTAAATTGAAAAATTAAAATTTTTATATAAAATAAGATTTCTTATGGACATGCATATGAGAGAGGTTGGGAAGTTTTAAGAAGTAAAGTAAAAATTTAAAAATTATTTTATGATTTTAAAATGTCGGAAAATATGCTTTCACCACGTCAAAAAAGCTCCGACTGGGACGGGACCCCTAAGGTATTAATCTCCCTAGCAACGTGTACATACAAACGCCATATCTACTTTCTAACATCCTTGGCCTGGACGAACGTGTCAGAGATTTTCATCTGGAAGATAAACGGGGACTGAAGAGAGCTTTGTAGTTTCTGAAGATAAGTCCATTTGAATTGACCTGTTTTGGGTCATAACATAATTGGGCTTAATCTTTTCTAACTCCAATTCAGTTGTTAAAAGGAACTTATTTGAAGACATCATGTGAAATCTTGAATTAATTTAATAAAACTGCCATTAGGATCATAATTCTTTACTTGCATCATAGAAATTAAAAGCTCAGCTTAACTAATTATGTTTACATATGGCAATATTAAATTCAACTTCAATCTAATTTACTTCTCTTCTTTCTTGTGCATGTGTATTTATTTTCTTTTTTTATTTTTATCGTATTATTTAGTTTATTACTTATTATATATATATTTTTATTATTAGTATTATTTTTTCTTCTAAATGACTTTTTTTATATCGTCTATCTTTATCGTATTAATTAGTTTATTACTTATTTTATAATTTATTTATTGAGATTATTTGTTATTGTTTTATTTTTTCCATGTGGGTCATTCAGAAATAACTTCTCTACTAGTTAGGAGTAAGGTTATACACCGCTAGACCTCTCCAGACTACCCCGTATCATCGAGAATTTTAATGAATTGTTATTATTGTTCTTATTCTTGTTCTTGTTGTTGAATCTAATTACAGATGCCATAACTTATGGTGAAATTTCTAAAGATGGAATTAGAGCCATAACAGTTTGGTGTACAACTTGTGAAGATATCCATTAGCAAAATCAGGAAAAAAGATACCTAGTAACTGTCAACAATAGACATATACAATAACTAAAAAATTGTTATTTACAACTGAAAACTTGCAACAATCTTCCATTAGATACTTTATTAAAATTTAAATCAACAATTTTAAAATATCAGCTAAAAAATTAGCAATATAAAGATGACCATAAAAATTTACATCTTCGTTTTTTTTTTATATATTATAAATTACATCTAGATAGAGGTTATTAGAGATGTTACATCTTATGCTATGAAGTATGAAAGATTGTCTTTATTGTATTCATTTACTTTTTTAAATAAATAAACTCCACACTCGTGTACAAGAGGCCCAAATTGAAGTAGATCACCGTACAAATAGATATATTATTTACAAATTATCATAAAAAGGCTATAAAAGCAACGATGGAAGAATAAGATATAAAATATATCAGAGATGTAAAAAACTGCATATAGGAGGTCGTTTAGAAATGATTAGACATTATAAAGCTTATCATCTAAATGACGGAAGATAAATACTAAAAGTTAAAACCTAAAGGATTAAAAATAGAACTGATTTGGCAGAAATTAAAAAAAAGGATAGATTATTATGCAAATAACATTTTTTTCCATATAGAAAAACTTTAAAAACAAATCATGGATATGAAAAATATGATAGAAAACTAAATAAATTAGAAATAGAAAATAAAGCCAACAAAAATGCTATATAAAAACAAATATTTGATTTAATTTTAAAAATAAAAATTCCTCCTAATTACAGATAAAATGGAACATTTTATACAAGCTTCTAATTCAGAATTTTAAGAATTAAATTAACAGATAAAAAAATTTAAACTTAAAAACTTTAGCACATATAAACCTAGATTTAATTAAACAAGAAATTCACTCAAACCCTAATATCAGTGATATACCTAGTACTTTAAGAAATCAATCTCCTATGTATCTTTCACAAATTTTAACAGACCTAATTTAGGATATGTTGGAACTCATATGATAACCAAAGATAAAGATGATTTTACACCCATATATAAAATGAGAACAAAACTATAAATCCTTTTAGAATCTATTTAGATATATATTGCATCCAAAATATAAAAGAAACAATAGATAAATGGAAAACCACTTTAGGAGTTGCTATTACTATTAATAAAATGGATTATGAAACAACAAAATAATTTTTAGAAAAAACTTTAGTCAACAACTCCCTTAGATTATGGAAAAATTTATATGAAAACTCAAAAACTATATATTTAATCAAGAAAATGATATAACAAATCTAATAACTTGAGTAACTGAAATTTTTTTATTAGAATTTGTTGGAGAAGGAAACATTTTAAAAGATACAACTACTATAGGAAATATGTTATAGCATTATGCAATTATGTTATGTGATATGTGTGAAATCAATAGATATATTTTTATTTTCTTAGACAAATATTACCATATTTATAATCGATTCAATAATACACAAATTTATTTAAAAATGTTTTACTCGAAGATCCCTTATCCTTAGGGAAGTAAATTAGAGGTAGCTTACAATTAGCGATAGCAAAAATGGCTTGACCGACCCATGGTCAATAGGCCAAGCCTGGGTTGACCAGACTTCAAGTCAAGCCTCGTGCCTATTGTGAAGCAAAATGTCTGGACTTGGGTTGGCCTCAAGCTTGGTCCGAGTCTGCGGTTGACCCAAGGCTTGACTGTCTAAATTGGAAAAACAATGTTGTTTTGGTTTAGAAGCAAAACGACGTCGTTTTAAGTAGTAACCAATTAAATATATTAAGCAAAACAACATCGTTTTGCTTCGTTTTAAGTAGTAAACAATTAAATAGTTTAAGTAAAACAATGTCATTTTGCTTTATTTTTATTTCTTCCTTCACCTTTCCCTCTGTCTCTCACGTCTTACTGTCACTCTCACTCATGGCATTCTCTCTCATTGTCTCTGTCTCTCTCACCACGCCACCAGTCGCTAGCCACAACAACTATCACGTAGTCAAGTTAAGGCTTGTATTTTAATACAATACATACATACATATACATATACATATATATAAATATATATTAATCATAATGTTATTCAATTATGATTATGAATAATATATCTATTTATATGTTGATTATTTCAGATGGATGAGTATATTCCTTCAGTAGAGAGTTCTAATTTAGTACCAGAGATAGAAGTGGAAACTTCTAATCTTCTAGCAAGTGAAGGTAGGAAGTTCAACTCAAACTCAATTGAAAAGTGAAGTTTGTAATCATTTCCATAAAACTACATGAACGGATAGAGTAAAAAAACTTGAATGTAAATATTGTCAGAAGATGTTGGCTGGGATTTCAAAGGAGAAACCTCTCATTCAAAAAGACATGTGCATTCATGTAGTAAAAGGAAGATGTATTAGGAGGTTAAACATTTTTGAACCCTAACCATATGAGATTAAAGAATGAAATGACCACAACATCTTATGATAGCAACAAGTCAAGGTTTTTTAGGCTTCTATAGTAATTGGTGATGAAACATCCATTATCTATAGCTAATGCCAAAAGATTTAGGATATTTTGCAACTCACTACAACTAACCTTCAAGGTTCCAAGTGGGAATACATTGAATAAGGACATTATGAAGATATATGAGGATAAGAAAAAAGAGGTTTTAATGGCATTGTCAAGTAATGAAGGACGAATTGCCATTACAATAGACATGTGGACAGTCGATAACTAAAGAAGGGTTATATGACGGTGACGATACATTATGTTAACAATGATTGGACTTTACGTAATAAAATTTTGAGGTAATTTATATTCTTTAATATTATTATCATTTACTTTTTTTATTATCTTATGATTGATGTTGGTAATATGTGTACATGATAGGTTCATTTACGTGTCGACACCGCATATAAGTGAAAGATTAGCAAATGTGTTAGGAGACCATTTGATAAATTTTAATATCGATAGTAAATTATCCACCATAACAGTCGACAATTATAGCACGAATGGTGTTATAATTTAAAAGTTAAAGAATAAGATACGGGTTAGGAGCTTATTAGTTAGTGGAAGGTTATTCCATATGTGTTTTTTGCGCATATTCTGAACTTGATTATGAAGGATGGATTGGATATCATAAAGGAAGGAATATATTCGACTAGGAATAATGTAGTATATTGGAATGCTGTTGGGAAATCAGGTCCGGATCTGGTCCGATCGCAGCGGAATAATCACGAAACTTTTATGTGATTTTTGATTTCCCGAAAACCAAGATCTATTTAATTCTATAAAATGATTAACACGAATCAAAATAAAGCGAAAATTTAATTCGTACCTTATTCCGAA
>JANKOD010000005.1:18624670-18640042 GCA_026284645.1 Erythroxylum acuminatum | reverse complement strand
TTATATACATCAACTTTTCCAATTAAGCTTTCTAAGTGTCCCATGAGTCTATAAATCATGTCTAATCACCTCTAAGGAATTAGAACTCATTTAATTTAACCACCATGGTAATATCCATCCAATAAACTAGGTTTTATCCACTTAAAATCTCATCTGTCGGAAATCTCCAAGATTCTGCATTACCGATGAATTCCAAGTTCATGTAAGGGAATATAACATTATCAATCATTAACATATACACTCAAATGACTTAAATACATCTTTGAACTCATATACAACCCTATGTATATATCAATATACAGTAGTATCTCCAAATACAGTATAACACAAAAGGGTTCCGAAAGTCCGGCGTTACAATAAGATACATTTATCCAAAGGTATTGATTGACCTAAAGAGTAATAGTCAATATTAAATAGTTGTAAGTGCATAGTGTAGCTGTAGCTAGTATGGTAAGACAGTAAGTACTAGTAATTATTGTTGTTTTATTATCTAACCTGTAGATTGATTGTAATTTTATTTAAGGAAACTAAAATTTAACAATTACAATAAATAAGCAGCACAAATCTAAGCAAAGGATTGATGACACTTAATTAATTACTGATATCAAATGATTAATACCTAGGATTGGAATCCCCCTAAACCCTTAACTTATTGATTCCTAAGGAATGCTAGTAGCTAACCTTGAGCCTACCAACACCTAATCCTAAGGTCTCTAAACAAATTACTCAGGTTTAAACTTATAAGATTGCCTTACTGTGTTATGAATCCCTTTATTAGGTTTGACCCTAAGCTAGAAGATTTATCTCATCCTATCTTTAGGATTGCAATCAACTCTTTTCAATTATCGTGGACCTATCCAAACCTAGGATTTCTCAATCGCTAAGTATGAAATCAGATTAAAGTCTAAAAATCATATTAATAGACTGTAATAAGAAAAGATAATTGGATCTCAATAATCAACAAATACAATTGCAATCACAAATTAATCAAATCATTCTTCGGAATCAACTAGGGTTCATCTGACCTAGATATTAACCGAAAATTTATCTATAGATCAGTGAACACGAAATGACATCCATATAGAAATCTCCTTACACATTATCTATTGTGTATTATGGTAATGTAGACGTCCGATCTTGAGTTATGATGAATCCCTCAATAAAAATCCCATGTCTTTTGCTCCTCAAGCTTCGAATCACCTCTGAATATCTCTAGACGTTCCCAATTGCTCTCTCTCCTTAGTTAGCTCTGAAACTTTGAATTTATAAGAAAAAATTGAATTTTGGGTTATGCATGCTTTTGTGCACACCCCTGCGCATAAGCGTTCATAATTGAGGTACGTCGAATATCTTAAAAGTGCATGGTTGTGCATTTCTTCCAATTTGTTGTTTTTTCAGTTTTAGTCGCGTTTTTGTCCAGTTTCTTCTCCTTTTAGCCCACAGAGGCAATTATAACCTGTAAACACAATTGAAGCATATTAAGTACCAAATATATAATACAAGTATCAAATATTAAGCAAAATACATCAAATATAGGTGTCAAAATATAGTCAAATATTTATCTATGAAACATCCCCACACTTAAGGTTTTACTTGTCCTCAGGCAAACCATAATCAAAATTATAAATTTCACAACATCAATCCTTCACCAATTTCAACCTGTCCATTCATACTATACATCATTATATCCTAAATTAACATACAATCAGAGTCAAGTTATCATAGAATTAACTTCTTAAGTAATATTAATAATAACCACATCAACAATCGCATTGAAATCAAAAGCATAACTCTTTACACCCTCATCGAGATTTCATTTAATTCGCTCAAGTGTTTAGGGTGAAAAGTATCAAAACTCTCAATCAATGCATAGTAAAATTCTTACCATAGGCTTACAGTAAAATTACATCTCCACCACTTATGTACAAACTAGAAACAAAAATCAAAAGGTCTTTGTAGAGATTGTAATTAGGCTTATGTAAGGAATGGTTGAGATAATAAAAAGGTTGAATTGAAGGAAATTTACTACGCAATATATTTCAAGACTTGTTTACAAATATATACGTCTTTTCATTACAAAACTAATGGTACGACATACTTTTTTTTTCTCTTTTTCTTTCTTTTCTTTCTTCTTCTTCTTCTTTTTTCTCTTTCCGTCTTTCTTTTATACTTTCTTTTTCACAATACACATTCAGTACTACATTTCAAGAAATATTGGACCTTTCACAAATTTCATGTCTCAACAAGTAAATAATGCTAATAACCTTCAAGGTTCAAAATAATAACAGGTCTTCAAAGAAAAGTAGGAATAAGGCTTAATATGTGAGTTTAATAAATGAAAAAGGCTAAGGATCAACTTGGTTATTTCTAAAGGTCAATTTTTGGGTATGATAATTTTCAAAGAAAAAGGCTTAAACAAATTGATAAATCTAAGTGCCTTTATCATATTAACATTACTAATTTTTACAATTATATTCTCAACGTGCATAATAAAAGCAAGTTCTAGAATTATCCTTCTTTACATGTGATCACTCACATGAAAGAATAACAAGAGCTTTAAAAATTTTGAAAATTTGCTCTTAGGCTCAAAAGCTCAAGAAAAAGATGGGTATATGTGTGTAAATAATATGTAGTATCATTCAACTTGAAAATTTCAATGGTTACAAAAAATATAACTTAAAAAACTAATTTCATTGTAACCATCATCCTTCTGCATGTCAATTCAAATCAATATTCTACAAGGAAATATAGTATTTATGGACAAATTCAACCAATTCAAGACATCATTTAATAAAACTTATAATTAGAATTATAATCAACTTGAAGAAATCAGTTAAAGATTTGTTAAACCCATCCCCACTCTTAAAATTGGACATTGTTCTCAATGTACATAATATAGTGAAATATTCAAGTAAGAGGGTTGTTAAACTTTCCTGATTGAGGTGATTTCTTGATTTTGATCCATCCAATATTAACCTAACCTTGAAAACATAAAATAAAAGAAAGGATAAAAAGAAATAAACAAACTAGGAAATAAAAATAACATAATTGAAAATAATTAAACAGTCGTAAAAATACGAAAGTAACATAACAACAAAGAAAATCCTAAATCTTAGGTTGCCTCCCAAGTATCACTTTTTTTACAGTCACTAGCTCGACGTAATCTTTGCTCACGGCGGTTCAAACAAATCATGTGATTGTAGTGTTACTATAGGTTTCATAACCTAAAAGTAAGCTACCTGACTGTGCTTTATATCATCTTTCTTCCTCGTCTTCTTCTTTTGGTTATTCTTTCGAAGTTGTGGCTTTTCGGTTAGGTCCTTGTGAGTATAACTTTGCTCAACTTTTTCACAAGATCCCTTTATCTTGATAGCGTCCACAAATTTAAAGGGATTTCTTTTACCATCAGCCACTTTAAATGAAACCCTCTTGTCCCCCACTCTTAGCATTAACTCGCCTCCATCAGTGTTTATAAGAGACCGGGCAGTGGCTAAAAATGGTCTTCCCAAGACAATGGGTATTTCTACACACTCTTCTATATCCAAGATGGTGAAATCAATCGGAACGGTGAACTTATCTACTTTAACTAGTACATCCTTAATGATGCCCTTAGGATGGTGAAGTGATCTATCAACCATTTGTACACACATCCTGGTTGACATTAATTCACCTAGTTCCATCTTCTTGGTTAAAGAATAAGGCATCAAATTAATTTTGGCTCCTAATTTTGCAAAAGCCTTATCGAATTTAACACTACCTATTGTATAAGGAATATAAAAATTTCCTGGGTCGGCTAACTTATGTGGTAGTACTTCGTTGGAGCTTTCTTTGTTTGACTCTTCCTTTTCCAACTACTTCAGTTCCTCTCTAATTGATGAGATCTCTTCCGATAATTCCAAACTCTTTGGTCTATGTGGAAGGATATTGTCATAAGAAACTCTTCTCTAAGTTTCTTCAATAAACCAATGACATAGCCTAACTCGTCTTCCATTTCTTTTCTCTTGGTTTGCATAGAGTTTGGAATAGAGGGTTGAGAGTTGAGAGTTCTTGAATTGATTCATAGTTGGTTTATTAACCGCTTCAGAGTGATCCTCATTAGTCACCTCTTCATCTTCTTCCTTGCGGAGCTTCTTTGCTCTAGACTGGGTGATTGCCATTATCCTTTCCCTTGGATTTGTTTTAGTTGTGCTTGGTAAACTCTCTTTTCGTCTTTCCACCACAGATTTGGCTAGTTGGTCAAATTTTATCTCTAAGTTTTGTATGGATGCTTCGTTTTGCTGAAGTTTTGTCTTTAAATCTTGAATAAATCCCAGCATTATCTCATCCATATTCGAGGTTCTTGGAGCATTACCGAAATAATCTACATGTTTAGTTTGATCAATTGATAATCTTGTCCTAGCTGATCTAACCCACAAGACTCATACTTCATCACTCTTCCTTGTAGAGCCATAGTAAAATTATCCATCTTCTTGCTTAAGGCTTCCACTTGACTTATCAATCTTGTTACTACATCTACTTCAAAAACTCCTTGTGGCTTACTAATGGTTCATTCTCTAGCTGAACACCATTGATAGTTGTTCATGGCTCTATCCTCGATCAATTCTTGGGTTGCTTCAGGTGTCTTGTTATTGAGCATCCCCCAAGCTGCTACATCAATAGACTATCTAGTGTTTTAAATTATCCCATTGCAAAATGTTTGGATTTGCATCTATAAAGGTAACGCATGATGTGGGCATCATTAAAGCATCTCCTTAAACCTCTCCTAAGTGTCGTATATTGATTCCCCTTCAGTTTAGCAGTAAGATGAGATATCGCTCCTTATCTTCACAGTCTTCACAATAGGAAAATACTTCAGTAAAAAATTTTCTGCCACTTGATTCTAGGTGGTAGGCGACGAACGTGGCATAGAATTGAGCCATTGCTTTGCTTTTCCTCTCAAAGAGAAAGGAAATATACACAATCTGATGGCATCGTCATTTGCTCAATTTATCTGGAATGTATCGCAGATCTCTACAAAGTTAGAGATGTGCACGTTAGGATCTTTGTCTCGGAGTACGTCAAACTGAACTGACTATTGCACTATCTGAATGACGCTCGGCTTAATCTCAAAAATATTTGCTTGTATAGTCAGTCTCATAATGCTGGATTTCGTGTCATTTAAGTCTAGCTTAGTATAATCGAACATCGTTCATAGTTGGTCCACCATATTACACAATCCCTCAATATTTGCGTGACCTTCTAAGTCCTCAATCCGGCGATCTAGTTCAAACTCCCTAAGGTTTGATCTTCAACGATTTCTATGCTTGGTTCTTTCTATCTCAAGATCTATTTCAAGTAAGTTCTCAATGTTACTCCGGGTCATAAACTGAGCTGGAGTCTAAATCTAAAACTAAAGAAATACCCTAACTAACAAAAACAAATAATGTAAATAAAAACAAATAAAATAAAGCAATTAAACAAACAAAATCATGTAAAATAAAACAAACAAGTACAACAAAACAAACAAATAAAAATCATGTCTAGATTAACAAAAATAAAATGTTCCTAATATCACCATCCCCAACAATAGTACTAAAAACTTGATTGACCTAGAGCGTAATAGTCAATTAAATAATCATAAGTGCACAACGTAGCTGTAGCTAGTACCGACAAGTACAGGTCGATCCCACGAAATTTGTAAGTACTAGTGTATTGTTGTTTTATTATCTAACCTACATATTGATTTTTAATTTTAATTAATGAAACTAAAATTAAATAATCAAAGTAAACAAGCACTTAATTAATTACTGATATCAAATGATTAGTACCCAGGATTCGAATCCCCTTAAACTCTCAACTGATTAATTATTTGTCATGCAATTATGTTGTTAATTAATTGGACCGTGGAGCTTCTTATGGTATGCTAGTAGCTGACCTTGAGTCTACCAACAACTAATTATAAGGTCTCTAATTGAATTACTCAGATTAAAACTTATAGGATTGCCTTACAGTGTTATGAATCCATCCATTAGGTTTGAACCTATTCTAGAAGATTTATGTCGTCCCATCTCTAAGATTGCAAACAACTTTTTCCAATTATCGTGGATCTATCCAAACCTATGATTTCTCAATCGTTATGTATGAAATCAAATTAAAGTCTAAAAATCAGATTAATAGACAGTAATAAGAACAGATAATCATATCCCAATAATCAAAAAATGTAATTGCATTCACAAATTAATGAAATCATTTTCAGAATCAACTAGGGTTCATCTGACCTAGATATTATCATCATCATCATCATCATCATCATACCCCGAATTCCCACATTGAAGTAGGGTCTGGGGGGCCCGGATAGTACGCAGCCTTGCCCCTACATTGTAGAGAGGCTGTTTCCAGTAGGCTCACATGCATATGTGACAAGATAGTAAAGACAAAAATAGAATAAAATTAAATAACAAATTAAAAATAATTTAATCAATTAATAAGTAATTTTTGAAAAAAACCATAATAATAAAATACTAATAAAATACTAATAATACTAATAATAAAAAAGAAAAAAGAAAAAATTATAATGATAAATAGAAAACATAATACAAAAGATTACGCAGATGGACTTCAAATTAATAGTCAGAATAATGCTAATATTACTAATAAAAATAATAGGAGAATCGAAAGGAAAGTACTTGCTGTAGGGGGTTGATGTACCAAGTTAGCAAAAGAGAGATTAGTCAAAGCTTAGAACGAGGAGCTCAACGGGGCGCAACAGTACCAAGAATGGCGGTGTCTTATGGACAATAATAGAGCTTGTTAGGATGCTCGAGGAATCAGAGACACAGTGATGTGTCAGACACTCGACGTAAGTGCAGGTACATTTAATGACTGCAGTGCATGTAGCCCGATGGTATCGCCCTGACCCACGCCTAGAAGCTGCATGCCTAACTTCTATGACCCAGAGTAATCTTGTCCGGAGAGTAAGAGATCCCAACCCATGTTACCAAAGTTTTATGAATAAAGGCCAAAGGAACCGGGAGACAAGGAAATCAAAACTCAAATGGACAGGGCATTCAACCATGACTACGATGAAAATGGAAACCACAAGAATCAAACCACATAGAAAACTTGAAGTAAAGAGAAATTAACAACTACCTACTCTAAACACAGATCTCCCTGCTGGAAAATGTAATCACAAAAGCATAAATAAACTCATTCATATCCAAAAAGTCCAGAACCACGAAACCTAGATAAGAAAATCTCACGACTAAATCAAAAAATGCAACGTGAAGACACCGAGAAAAAAAGAAGAAATCATGAAGACACCGGTAAAAAGCAAAGAAGTACTGAGTAATCTGAAGATAGTAAACAGAGAGAGAAAAAAAGAAAACTTACTTGTTCCATGACAACACGACAATGATTATTTGCTCACAATACTGTGCTTGTGCTTCAGTATCCTCGCTGCCCAAGCTCTGTAACAGCTCCGACAACCACAACGTTACTCCTCGCAGCTATGAAGAATTGGTGTTCGTCTTCCGTGGCTCCCCACTTCCCTCAAAGCCAACCTCATGAGCAACTTTTAGTTCAAGTTGCATGAACTCAAATCACTAAGCTACTTTACAACCCTTTTTCATCTCTAAAATACACCAAAATTGAAGCAACCCAAACACTCAAGGCTGTTATAGGGTTTTAACACAGATTCATCCCGTTTTTCGCCACCGAGGACTTTGTGCACGGGCTTTTTGCGGCCGAAGAGACGACTAATCTTGGACTTGATCAAGTCAAGTTTTGCTATACCGAAATGATCTTTGAAACAAAATTACAGAAACAAAGAGAAATATTGAAGGAATCATGTTTAACTTCCAACAATCTAGCACCAGTAGCTGCTATAACACTAGTCAGGCCCATGCGTTTGGTAATCATCGCCTGTGCGATTGCGTTGTTCATTAGTTATAAATCGACAAACACAAATTCACATCCATATATACAAAAAACAAAATAGAAAACATCAAAATCATAATTCTAAATTTCCTTGTATGTCCTTTATCGTGTATTCTGACAATATAGACGTCCGATCTTGCATTTTGATGAATCGCTCAATAAAAATCTCGCATCTTCTGCTCCTTAAGCTCCGAATCACCTCTGGAATCACCTCTGAATGTCTTTGGATGTTCCCAGCTACTCTCTCTCCTTAATTAGCTCCGAAACGTTGAATTTATAAGAAAACCTAGAATTTTGAGTTATGCACGCATGTCAAATATCGTAAAAGTGCACGGGTGTGCAAAAGTGCACGACTGTACATTTCTTCCAGATTGCTATTTTTTTTGGTTCTAGCCACATTTTCATCCAGTTTCTTCTGCTTTAAGTCCATAGATGCAATTATAACCTATTAACACACTTGAAGCATATTAAGCACCAACTATATAATAAAAGTATCAAATATCAAGCAAAATGCGTCAAATATGTGGTCAAAATATAGTCAAATATTCATTTATCAGGTATTCATCAACCTTAAATACTGTTAGGATCATTTTTAATAAAATATCTGCCATTTTACTTTTATGATATCGGAACTAATATCCTTCTAGGAAATAATTTCTCAAATTATTTCATAAAATATTATTTGATACTATTAAACAAGAAATACATTTCAAAACTCCTGGTGCTCATCAAATTATAGTTAATAGAATTAAAAAAATGCCTATGCTCGATCTACCCTAGTTATGTTTAAACCTTGCATAGCCTAGCTTGGTGTAGGATATAAAGAAAAACTGATCCTTCCAAAATGAAAACCTTCAATGAAAATAGAAAATATTATAAAAAATAAGTATCAGCAAATAAAAACATCCAAGATGGATTAGAATTAGTAAAACAGAAGATAAAGAAAAATTACTCTAATAATCCATTACAATTTTGGGATAAAAACAAAGAAGAAGCAAACTTAGAAATGGTAGATAAATAAAAGATTATTAGAGTTACTGCTATGAGATATAATTTAGAAGATTGTAAATAATTTAAAAAACCTCTTGAACTAAAAAAATCTAAAGATAATTAGGTCTAGTAAATCTGCTCATGCTTCCCTTGCTTTGATGGTTAGAAACTATGTAGAACTAAATAGAAATAAAGCTAGAATAGTAGTAAATTATTAAAAAGTTAAATGATAATACAATATTTCTAAATTTAATTGTAATGTTGGATTTTGACAGATAAAAATGAATAAAGATAATATTCCATATGCTACTTTCTCTACTCCACAAGGTCTTCGAGATCCTCTACAGATACTCAACAACAATATCATATAATTGAAAAAGAGTTATTGGTGCTAGTAAAAAGATGTAAAATTTTTTATTATTTTTTATTGCCTAAAAGGTTTTTATTAAGAACTGATAATACGTCAAGGCTTTTATTCAAAATAATTTACCTTCCAAACTTGACTATAAAAGATATATTAAATGTATACTTTATTAGAAGAATATATATTTGATACTGAGAGTATCAAATATAATAATAATGTCTTTGTAGATTTTTTAACTAGAGATGGTCAACCTCAAAGAAGAGATATTTGACTTATTGGAACATATGTCTAAAGATATTGAGAATTTCCAAGCACAAATCAAAGCTTTATTAGATATTGCGAACTTCAACTTGATGCCAAAAGAAGTTACAAAGCTACTTCTTTCATTTTACCATATATGGCAAGCCAAGATAAACCATTATAATTATTTAGAGTAAAAGCTTTATAGCCTTGTCAATAAGGATAAGATCACTGTTACAAATTTTTGTACTATACCGGCCAAAAAATGGTACAAAATCTTGTTATAGGATATTGGCCTTTGGTATTGGTCAGTATTGCCAATTTCGTGTGGTACCAACCATTGTTTGGAATATCGGTCAAGACCATAAAGTTTCAAAAGTTAAACGATTGTTTTGCAAAAAATGAAAATTTTAACCCCCCCACTTGTGCCATTCTCTCTCTCACACATTTTTCATTTTACTCTCTTAGTCCGTTTCTCGGTCTCTCCTCTTTATCTCTGACTCTTTGATGTCCCACACTGTTGTTGTCGCTAACTCTTCCTTATGTGTTGTTGTTGCTGCCCACCACGCACTACCTTGCCATCGTCTTTTCCTCATTCCTCATGCACAACACTCCATCTACTTATAACTCACTTGCCAAGTGCCCAGTGCCCACTACCCACTGCCTAATCACTATCTAGTCACTCCACTGCTTCCAATCATCCACTACCCAATGCCTACAGCTGTCTGAAGAGTATATAGTGCAGATCTGAAATTTCAATTTTCTAGATCTAGATTCGAACCTGACCTGACCTGACCTAACCTAAATTGAACCAAACAGACCTGACTCTTAATTGTAAATTTTGATTTTTTGGTGTGTTTTTGTCTAAATTGCTATTGTATTGTGATTTGGTTGTGTCATGTGTGTTTTTTTATGGTTGGAATTGTTTATGTGAGTTAAGAAATTTGGGTTTGAAAGTTGGAATTGTTTGTGTGAGTTGATTAAATTTTAATGTAATTTAGGCACTGTCAATTTATGAAGAAAATTAATGTAATGGAAAATTTGGATTTGAAAGCTGGAATTGTTTGTGTGAGTTGGTTCAATTTCAATGTAATTTAGGCACTCTCAATTTATGAAGAAAATTAATGCATTGGAAAATTGGGGTAAGAAACTAATAATGTTGATTAAAATTGGTGAATGAAAGATTATTAAATTAAAGTTGGAATTAGGATTTTAGTAACAATGTTGATTAAAATTAGTTAAGAAAACAAACTAATTTTAAGCATTGCAAATTGAATTGTATAAGTAAACAAAATATATTAGTTTATAGTTAAATTAAGAGATTACATAAAGTAAGTTGCAAACTTATAGTTATGAGTTATGGTTGAAATTGAATATGTTATAGTTGTGAGTTTATATCTTTAGTTTATAGTTAAATGATGTAATCATACAAAATGAGTTATATTATATAAGATGTATATGTATATTGTGTATGTTGAATACTTAAATTGTTAATTTTTGACTTATCAGTGATTTGTGTTTGATGAAATTGAATTGTGTATGATGTAACCATACAAAATGAGTTATATTATATATTATATAAGATGTATATATGTATTATGTAATTGTGTATGTTGAATACTTGAATTGTTGGTTTTTGCATTATTAGTGAATTGTGTTGGATGAAATTGAATTTTGTATAATATAATCGTACAAAATGAGTTATATCATATAAGATGTATATGTGTATTGTCTAATTATGTTAGTTTGGACTTTTGAGTTAAACAATACATATTTTGTGATAGTAGTTGATGATGAAATTATATGTTCTTTATTTTGATATGAAGCTATTAAGTTAAATTTGATATATGTCTTAATTTATTTTTACAAATAAATGGAAGACAGTTTAAGTACTTTTGATAATTCAACTGCTTCAGGAAGATACAATGATCCATGTTGGGTTTATGCTGGATTGGTCCCGAAATGAAGAACCATACCATTTGTTTGTTTTGTAATAAGCAATTGCAAGGTGAAGGAATCACCATATTAAAGAAGCATTTAGTTGGAGTTTAAGGTGATGTAGAGCTTTTTTAAAAAGTGAGTCATGATGTGAAATGGAAGTGAAGACTTTGCTTGAATAGTATCATCACGAGAAAGATAGAAGATAGAGATTAAATTACGAAATTGCTAGTGGAAGTTTGTTTGTTGGTGTTCAAGATGATAGTGGGAATGTTAAAGGTGGTAGTACGAATACTCAATAAGAAGAGAATGTTGCATTTGGTGTTAAGAAAAGAAGACATGTGTCTAATTTTTTTCAGCATGAACAACTCCTAAAGCTTAACCTTTAAATCATGGTGCCTTACAATCAAAAGAAGCGGCTCATAATGTAGATATGGAAATGGCTAGAAGTTGGTATGATTCATGTATAACATTTAATGCTTCCCAGTTTTATTATTATCAACCTATGGTAGATGCTATTGCCTCTTACGATCCAGGATACAAAGCTCCTTCAATTGATGATTACTGAAGTAAACTTTTGAGTAGCTCTGTTTATGAAATTAAAAGTTACTTAGGCTATCTTTAGGTGTTCAATCATGTGTGATGGTTGGCAAAAGAAGACATAAGCCCATTATCAATTTTTGGGTTTATTCTGCAAAAGGGCTTAATTTTTTAAACTTTATTGATGCTTCTGGCCTTGTTAGGAATGTTGATACTTTATTTGAAATATTCGATGAAGTTATGAATGAAGTTGGGGCATAAAATATTCTTTAATTCATTACTGACAATGATTTCACTTATAAAATGGCTGAAAGAAGATTACAAAGCAAGAATAGTTCTTTTTATTGGACTTCTTATGATGTACATTCCATTGACTTGATCTTAGAAAATATAGAGGATGCTAGTTATTTTCCTATTATTGGTGAGACTATGCAAAAAGCAAAAAAAGTGACCAAGTTCATCTACAATTGTGCATGAGTCTTAAATTTAATGAAAAAGGATTTCACTAATGGTAGGAATTTGTGTCATCCTATTGTTACAAGATTTGCAACAAATTTCTTATCATTTCAATGCTTGCATCTCAGTATGTTAAGTCTAATACTAGATTGTAGGTTTCCAAAATTATAGTTAAAGATACTAAATTAAGATCCTAATGTCAATTTATTATCCGAGTTTGTCAGCCTTAGGTGAGGGTACTTCATTTAGTTGATAGTGATGAAAAGTCAACAATGAGTTATTTTTATGATGTCATGGAGAGGGCAAAAGAAGCAATCAAGGCCAATCTAAAAAATAGAACTTCTTTGTACACATCTTATCTTTCAATCATCAATAAGAGATGAGAAAAGCAACTTTACTCCTGTTGTTTGCAGCCAGGGCATTTATGAATCCTAATGTCTATTTCAAACCAAGTTTTACAAAGAAAGTTGAAGTTCTTAAGGGAATGCTATTAACTATTACAACAATTATTGCCTATGAGATAATGCAAAATCTCCTTAACTCATAAATGGAGGTCTATTAAGAGGCTTCTAGTGATTTTGGGATGCCAATTATTATTTGTCAAAGAGAAAAACTTAATCCTGTTATATATTTTTGGTTTTATTGCTTATTGGAAAATAATCATCACTTTATTTTGTTTATAACACTACTTTTGTTGTCTTATGACTTATAGTTTCTTGGTGGGATCAATTCATCTAGAATTGCAAAGATTTGCAATTTAAATTCTAAGTCAATGTGTGAGTATAACAGACTGTGAAAGGAATTGGAGCACATTTAAATTTATCCATTCTAAGAAAATGAATAGATTGGAGCACAAAGGATTGGATGATTTGGTCTTTGTTCGATACAATTTAAAGTTTTGGGAATTGTATGTTATTATCATTATTAAGTTAAATATAATTTCTTATATTTTTAATAATTTAATTTTATTATTTACTAAGACTCATAATAGAACAAGTAGTTTAGTAGATCCAATTTGCATTGATAATATTAATCTTTTTGAGGATTGAGTTTTTGAGAAATCAGTTATGATAGATTATAGTGACTTGGAAGAAAATCTTGGATGATAAAGTATTGATATGTCATTTGGTACAATGAATTTGAATGATGGTGATGACGATACTCCTCTCAATAATGAGGATTTTGTACCAAATGAGAATTGGTGTCAATATAGTTATAACAGGTATTTGATGAATAAAGTTCCAGGTTTTTGTTTCTCACCTTCTTTTAATTTCACTTATATTTGATGTATATGTTAAATTCTACATATGGAATATAATTGTAAAACTTTTTGTTTCAGATTTCACTTCTAATTGGTTCTTCAGCTTGAACTCTTATAGTAAATTGTAATTGTTAGAAAGTAATGAATATTTATTACTCTTTTTATTGAAGTTTTGATATAATAATTATTTATTATATGATGAAATTGTAATATTTTAAATATTCTGTATTGTTCTTAATTTTATATTTGTATGGTGATTAAATAATCTTTTTTCATATTAATTGTAGTTATTATTTATATTTGAAATACGTGAAAAATAGTGTTAATAAAAATAAATAAATTGTTGTTATTTAAAATTTTTATTGTTATGATTTTTAGAGATAAGATTGATGTAAAATTATAAAGTATACAGTACAATATATTGAAGCACTATTTTTCATTTTAAAAAAATTCTAAGACTATTTCATAAATTTAAAAAATTATCTAAAATGGTACCCGATATTTCCAATACTAGTACAACACTGTTTTAGAACCAAATTTGGTACTGATATCGGTAAGGTATTCATAACAGTGGCTAAGATAGTAACCACAGGCTCTTGTTTCCCGATAAAAGAATCCACTTGTCAGCAGGTTAAGCCAAAAAATGTTACTATTTATAATATTTCTCTCAGACCTAATACTATGTGTAAAATGATGGTACTAAAAAAAAATCATGATTAGTAGTCTTCTAAAGAGTCACCCTACTATTCAAGCATATTATAAGGTAATGAGAGACTTATACTCTCTACAAAGTAATGATACCTATATTGATTTTTCTGAGATATATCCTAGATTGAGCTTTTTATAAGGAGCATATCCTAAAGGTATTAAAGATTGGTATGATTTTGGAATGGTCAATGTTATATACTTGACTAATCTAAAGTTCCTAAGATATCACTATTTCCTAGATGGATTCAAAAAGGGGTTAAGGATTGTTATCTAAATAACTCTATAACAACCCCTAAAGATATCATGGTATTATATATAATATCTGCTAGTCTAAATTTTCATGAAGATGAAAGATATGATGCCTATCATTTCATTACTTTGGGAAAGGCAAAACACTTTGTTATTACTATGGATACTAACTTAAGGAAAGATTTTTCTAAATACACTGAAAACAATATCCATTACAAAAGAGGAATCAGGATGAGAACTGTTATTTCTGGCATAGAGGCAACATTGAAAAAAGGATTTCAAACTTATGTTGGAAAGTGCAATTTTTCTTCTTTAATGATCGCTCTAGCCATGAAGACACCATTAGCTACTGAAAATTTTATAAAAAATGAAGAGAAGCTTGGTTGAAAAAGGAAAGATAAGATTTAGTCTTGAGGCATAAAAAAGATTCTGTCATATTATTAAACAAACAAAAACTATCTGTCCTTATTGTAAAAGTGGCTTGAAAACTTTCAAAGGAAAAGATAAAGTTGAAGCATAAGGAGTATCCACTTACAGTGATGATTTTGAGTTAGAAAAATAAGAAGATAACTTGAAAATCTCTCCAACTAATTAGATAAAAGAAAATCTGTCGGACCCCGATCCCTTGCTGGACCCCTGAACCTGACACTTGTTACTAACTCACTTTGGTGGTGAGCTTACATTGATTAAGACTTAAACATAAATTTGCTCT
>JANKOD010000005.1:18574784-18589100 GCA_026284645.1 Erythroxylum acuminatum | reverse complement strand
AATGTGTTATTGTGAAATATCCTGTGATTTGCTTGAGTGCTGCATGAATTGGGCGAACCATCGATGCTGGTTCCTCACTGAGTTCGCAAACTCACCCAAAATTGCAACCTATTTTTCAGGATCGAGAGTAGACTCTTAGTTCTGGAGGGACTGTTCGAGCCGCGTAGATCATTTCGACGAGAGAGGTTATGGCTCACAGGTCGGTCAGCTGAAACTTTTTGGGATGACCTAGTTAGGACTGATGTATTGTTCTTTGTTTCAGTAGTATATTGTACTAGGTTTGTTGGGTTACTGTGCAGACAATGAAAACTGACAGTTGTGTAAATTACTGAGTTTGATGAAATGAAATGGAAAAAGTTTGGTTTTAAAAAGTTGCAATTTTATATTAATACATTTTTTTGTTTTCTATTATTTTTCAAACAAAAATGAAAACTGATTTAGTTATTAATGTTAATGAAGTTGCAATTTTATCATAGATAAATAAGTATTAAATAAAACTTAGAGATAACTTAATTTTATGAATGAATGAATGAATTTATTTTATTTTAATCTCTTAAATAATATTTATTAATAAATATTCATAAAAATATATTATATTTTACCAAAATGAATAATTAAATATGTAAATTTTCATACTTATCTATTAATATATTACAATTTATTAAAAATAATGTCATTCTTATAAAAAAAATTCATGAATAATTAATTTTAATAAATTTATATATTGTAAGAAATTTTAAATCTAAAACCTATCTATTAAATATTTTTATTTTTTATATTGAAAATAAAATTTTAATAATTACAAAATTTTTAAATAATTTGACCAATTAAATTAATATTAATGATAGTTCTTATTAGGAATTAATATAAATAGTATAGATTTAGTTAAACTATGACAAAAATGACAAAAATAGAAAATTAAGATCAAATTTTATTATTTTCATAATTTACAAAAAAATTAAAAGAAATTAAATCTTAAAATAAAAGCTCAAGAGGCTTTTCCATTGAATTTAAGAGCTTAAATTAAAAATTATAATAAACCTATTTCTTATAATCAAGCAAAACAAGAGACTAATGAAAATTAAGACCCTTCTTTACTCGTTAATAAGGTTGGTCCTTTGTGACTAAAAGGACCCAAATTTGAATTATAAAAACAGCCTCTTTATAAAGTAAAAAGAGAAGATTGCGTATAACTGCGTATATTACATTTTCATTAACGAAGAAAAAAGAAAGCAGGCTGTGGAAAACGTTGGACAAGGGTGGAAAACATGTTGAAATATTCTCAGGTAGACAAATCGGGGTTGCTTCCAAGGAACAGCCATGCCCATGAGCATCTGATACTGCGATTGCATTTGCATTCCAAATATAGGTCTTTCTAATGCTCTTCTTGTAATCAGGAAAGGAACATATAATACTCCAACCTCCTATTTTTCTTCTCTTATCCAACTCCTTTTTCTGCGATTAGAAGCCGCCAACGTCTACAACATACCTGTCAAGAATTCCATCAATGGGGAAGTATTGTTGTTCATCAAATTGTCGCTCCAAGAGAAGTGATTCTCTTCCTCTTCCCGTTGAAACCACCTTCAAGCTTCCCTCTCCACTGCCTCCTTGGTCTGAAGGTACCTAAATTTCTTTCGGTACATTATCATTTGTTAAGCATGTTTTTTTTTACATATACCATTATTTGTAACCTTGTGCTTTTGTTAATTATAAGTGAAGGCTTTGGAAGTGGAACCATCGATCTTGGTGGATTACAAGTGAGACAAGTATCGACCTTCACTAAAGTTTGGGCCACGTATGAAGGAGGACCAGACAACCTTGGAGCTTCCTTCTTTGAACCCTCCCAAATTCCCACAGACTTCTTCATGCTCGGTTGCTACACTCAACCAAACAACAGGAAACTTCGTGGCTGGGTTCTTGTCGCCAGAGACAAGACAAGTACTGATGCTTTAAAGAAGCCAATAGACTACACTCTTGTATGGAGTAGCGAGTCCTTAAATATCAGGCAAGATGGTATTGGTTATTTCTGGTCTCCGACGCCTCCAAAAGGTTATAAAGCCGTCGGACACATTGTGACCAACTCGCAGGAGAAGCCTTCCCTGGAAAAAGTACGATGTGTCCGGTCAGACCTCACAGGTGAATGCAAGACAGAGTCGTGGATATGGGGACCAGGCAAAAGGAGTGCTACCAAACACTTTAATGTCTTCAGTTTAACTCCTAAGGACGTGAGAATGTTGGAATTGGTTGTCTGTGTAGGTACATTTCTGGCTCAAAAACCAGGACAGACCATTGAAGCTGCTTCAATTTCAATGGCGTGTATGAAGAATAAGGAAGGGAAGAATTTTTCATGGATGCCTAATCTGGACCAAATTCAGGCACTGTTTCAGGCTTATGCCCCTTGGATTTATCTCCATCCTAATGAGAAATACTTTCCTTCATCAGTGAGATGGTTTTTTGTCAATGGGGCGTTGCTTTATAAGAAGGGTGATGAGTCCAAGCCTGAACACATTGAAGCAAGTGGCTCTAATCTTCCCCGAGATCATGATTTCTACGACGATGATGGTGCCTACTGGATAGACCTCCCTGTCGATGTAGAGTCTAAAGAGAGAATTAAAAAGGGTAATTTAAAAGAGTCAGAAGTGTATTTACACGTGAAACCAATTTTTGGTGGGACTTTCACAGACGTTACTATATGGATATTCTATCCCTTCAATGGACCTGCAAGAGTCAAGGTTTGTTGCATCAATATCCCTTGCAGGAGGATCGGAGAACACGTTGGAGATTGGGAGCATCTGACGCTTAGGGTGAGTAACTTCAGCGGCGAGTTGTGGAGTGTATACTTCTCGCAACACAGTAGAGGACATTGGGTTGATGCTCAGGACCTTGAGTTTCAGGATGGAAACAAACCTGTAATCTACTCTTCATTACACAGTCATGCCATGTATTCAAAGCCAGGACTGGTTTTGCAAGGTTGTGGAGGAATAAGAATCAGGAACGACACTGCCAAAAGTGAGATGGTGATGGATACAGGAGCAAGGTTCTCGGTTGTTGCAACAGAGTACTTGAAGTTGTCCGAACCGCCATGGTTAAATTATCGTGGGAAATGGGGTCCAAAAATTAGCTATGGAAAAATCAGGAAATCTGTTATGAAGTGTTTTCCAAGCGAGATGTCTGGAGAAGAAGGGCCTACAGGCCCCAAGCTCAAGAAAAGTTGGAAGGGTGGGGACTGATGAAGTTGTCCAATGATGAAGTGTTGGTGTCAAACTTTAATTTCTTTGTCATAAAATCTCCTGATAATTCTTTGCCTAAAGGCTAATAATATGATATCCTATTCCAAAAACAACTGCATCTATTTACTTCCATTTCAATCCAATTTTGACCAATTTTACGGATTAGATGAATTGGAGACGAAGGAATTACTGTTTAATTATTTGTACTCAAGGTAGATTCTTTATCTTTAAAATTGAGATATGCTGGAAACAACAAAATAAAGTGGAAATTATTATTTTTCTTTTTTATATAATTAAAATGGGTATTTAAAAATAATATGAAAATAAATTAGAGACTACATTAAAATTCTCAATTGACAAAATCTAGAAATTAAGGGGAAAAATCATGGGACCAAAGAGTAAAATAGGATTACAATGAAATCTCTCACATACAATTTTGTGAAACACTCTTACACAAATTAAAGAGATATGGCCAACTTCTTAAACTTCTATAGGTGAATCTTTCTCTTGGCTGGAATGAATTGAAGAAACTTTAAAGACTTCACAAGTCTTCTATAAATAGAAAAGACGTGTTTCATCAATTCATTCCAGCCAAGTATGTCCAAGAATTTTTATATTTAAAAATATTTTCTATGTATGATCAAACATTTTTCTATACATGATCATTTTTTTGAATTCTTAATAAAAACTCTATTTCTCATGCAAGACCAACCTTTGAAATTCTCAATAAAGGAATTCCAAGATAAATAAATACTTGTTAATCCATAATTACAAAGGGATCCAACAAATCTTGCCCTTTATAATTTAATTGGGGACACTTTCATATCGGCTCTTTAATAATAATCTTCGAACTTTCTTAAAATTGCTTTAGTCATCATGTTGGACCCATTATTATATGTATGAACTTTATTGTCTCTTGAACCAATTATAGATGAATCGAACAAATCTCCCCATCATAACTTAAATTGGGGAGCACTATCACACTGACTCCCTGATAATAATCTTCGAACTTTCTTTTCAAAATTGCTATAGTCATCATGTTGAAAAAGTTATTGTATGTATGAACGTTATCAAGTTGTTAATGCTTTTCTTCTAACACCTTTTACATTTAATAATAACAAACATCGATATGTTTTAATCAAGAGTGAAAGGCTAGATTTTTGACTAAATATCACTTCAACTGTCATAATGTGACACATACTTTTCTTGTTCTTGCCCTAATTCAAGTATGAAAATTTTCATTCAGAGCATCTCCTTGTAAGCTTCAATGGACATCGTATATTTTGGTTCAATTGTTAACAAGGTGATACATATTTGTAATTTAAACTTCTATAAGACAAATCTCCCTGTAAAGGTAGCCAAGTATCTTAAGATTGGTTTTGCTAGAATTAGGGTGTCTAAGTAAACTTGCATATGTGGGATCTTTTTCCTTTATTAAAACACAAACATCTCTTGGTGGCTCCTTAAAGATATCAAAGAACTATTTCAATGTTGCCCAATGTTCTTTTCATAAACTAGACATGAAGCTACTAACAACACCAACAATATAGGCAATATCAGGCCTAATACATATTATGGCATACATAAGGTTGCCTATCGTGCAATGGTATGGAATCTTCTTCATTTATTTCATTTCTCTTTCATCCATAGTTGGTTTTAAATTAAAGTGTGCAGCAAAAGATGTGCGCATAGAATTGGCTTTATGCGTATTGAATCTCTCAAATACCCTTTTAATATTTTTCTCTTAAAAGAACCATAATAACTTTTCAACCTATCCTGAGTGGTCTTTATTTTAAGAATTGGTCTTATCGGTACTAATTCTTTCATGGAAAAGGATTTACTTAAAACTTTTTTCAAAGAAACAATATATTTAATTGTCATGTTCAATAATCAACATCTCATCTATGTAAAGTAAGAGTAAAATAAAATCACCTTCATCGTATTTCTTGACAAAGACATAATGTTTTAAAATAGTTTTTTAAAATCTTCCTTAGCTCAAATGAATCAAAAAAATTTACCATTACATTGGTGCTTGCTTTAGACTTTACAGACTTTTCTTTAGTTGGCATACCTTCTTTTCCTCTTTTAGAACTTATACCCTTCAAATGGTTCCATATAGATCTTTTCTTTAAGACCATCATGAAAAAAGTTGTGTTAACATCAAGTTATTCAATCTCCAAGTTTAACCTAGCTACTAGACCAATTACCATGTGAATGAGAGACAATTTTACCACTAGAAAGAATACTTCTTTAAAATTAATGCCCTTTTTTGTTGTATCCTTTTACAACTAGTCTAATCTTATACCATGATCTTAGATTATTCTCTTCTATTTTTATCTTATATACCCATTTATTTTCTAAAACTTTTCTTATTTTAGGTAATTCAACTATATCATATGTATGATTCTCGTGCAAAGATTTCATTTTCTCTTTTGTAGCTTTCTATCATTCTTATTTATGTTTATCAACTATAGTTTCTTTATAATTTTGATTCTCTCCTTTATCATTATCAATCACGTACTCATCTGGAGAATATCTAGGGGGAGGGGGGTTATCTCTATTTGGTAGATCATCTTAATTGAGGCTTTACAAATTCAATAGGATCAATCTCTACTTTGTTATACTCACTTTAATCTCCCTTTTGATCATTATTTACTACTAATGGTAAGGTAGGATCACTGATGCTAGAATTATCATCTTGGGTCATATAGGAGTGGACTAGGATCAAAATGATTAATAATTCTTAGTTTAAGCTTTTTTTTCTTACTTCTTCATGTCTTCAAAAGTTGGTCCTTAAAAAACACAATTTCTCTGATTTTAATAATCTTTTTGTTAATAAGATCCCATAATTAATAGTTATTAAATCAAGGGAGATTCTAATTAAGATTTTGATGATAACAAAATTTAAGTAATACTAACAAGTTTCAATGTTACTGATAAGAAGGAATGAAAACACAAGCTTACCATATCAAAAGGTTATGATAGAAAAGATGATGTTTGCAATTTTCAAGATCAAGATTAAGTCAAGAAAAAGATCAAGATACATCAAGATTATTTCATATATGATTTATTGTAAGCTCTTCTTGATCATATGTGATAATCGAAGAGGCTCACCATACATAAACATTTTAAAACATGAGTGTTTACATTCATTAAAAAGGCTTTGAAGCTTATAATTTTAATTTAAAAGCCTTTTAATCTTTTAAATAATCTTCAGGGAACATTCTGAGAAGTGTTTTATTGGTTTTGAGCATTTAAAGTTATTAAAATCATATTTTTAGGGTGTTTGGTTGACCCAAATGGGTTAGTTTTCAACCAGTATAGATTAAAGTTGTTAAATTTTATGTACCATAAGTTTGTAGCAACATTGGTTGATGTTTTGGTCAACTAATGTTCTAACGGATTTTGAATCCAAAGCTTTTAATGCAGTGCATCAAATGTTCCTATTACAATAACTAGTTATTGTAAAAATTCAAAACACTTCTATATTCACATCAAAATCTCCACTACATATTTTGGACTTCAAGTCCACTCACAAGCAATCTCAACAATCAAATCAATTGATTTTAAAAAACTAAAACATATTCATGCATTTCATTTAAAAACTTATATATATATATATGTCTTCTTTACACAAAATACATTCCAAAACATATTCATTGATATGCAATAGTTCTCAAAAGCATTTACAAGGAAAAAATGTCTACATAGCAGCACGTGACGAATCAAACTACTTGAAAGGTGGAATCCTTGCTACTAAAGCCCCTGAGCGTGCACCTGGGAGGTTTTATTTTGAAAACAAAAAGTAGAGTGTGAGTTAAATGAGCTCAATGAGTATTAACTTTTCTATGCAAAACATATTTAACAATTTAAACCTCCCTAAAACAATTTTATTTCTTATGATACAATACCAATATAAAACATATATGACTTCTGAAATCAAATTTGTCAAGTTACTTTTAAGGTAAATTATGGCGGCATCATTACTGTCAAGAACTTTATTACACGACATAGTGCACCACTAATTTCTTTGCCATATAGTACCCTTAAGCATGAAGTCATGAAGCTGGTTCTACATCGTTTACATGCAATTGGTTAACCACTAGTTATAGAGTTGGTTCTATATCACTTACCCGTAGTAAGTTAACCGTTATACATTGGTAGTTACGAAGCTAGTTTTGTATTGCTTATCCTTAACTAGTTATCCGTTCTACATCGCTTACCCGCACTAAGTTAACCGCTGTACACCGGTAGTTACGGAGCTGGTTTTACATCACTTACCCGCAATTATAATAACATGTATAAAACATATTAGTGTACCATAGGCTAAAAACTCATTTCCTTTTTATCAACCAACAACATAATTTCAATGTAACTTCAAATCGTATGAAATTCAACTTTCAAACTTTAATTCATATATTGCTAAAACAAACACTGATACTAGCAATATTCACTTGTAATGTATCATTCACATAAAACTCATAATCATACACTTATCACCAAGCACACTTACTTGTTATGTGCCTCTCCTCTACCTACATAGATCGCATTTCGCTTAGGCATTTATTTCCAAATTCAGAAATAAGGCATTAAAACTATATCTTCGAATTAACTTAATTCGAGATTAATATTTAATCGCGTAACACATACGCTAATCGTATTTTCGCTTACTTCTGTAAGCTAATTTATTGTTCTCCGTTTCAAACTCTAACTTCAAAAATTACTTAAATGTGATATTTTACCCATTCTAACTTGTCAATTTCTTCAAAACATTATCTCACTCAATTAATTCACCATAACCATAATCAAACTTCAACAACTCACATCAACAACTACATTTCCTCTTAAAGCCAAATTGTCCTCATTACACATATATATTATCCTTTCAATTTCTTCCCAATTTTTCAACCCTGTTCATCTAATATTCATTTCAAGCATCATGCAAACACATCATAAACCATTTCAACTTCATACTTTCCACATATGCTCCATATACTAATTTTTTCCAAATAATAACATAGCACTTCATTTAACAATTTCAATGCCAAAAATACACTTAATGACCATCATTAATCACATTCACATGGTCGTTATATCATAACCATACTTTTATACCAAAAATGCCCTTAAGGCTAAACTTAAGATATTTCACATTAAAATTTTCCAATTCAATTCCAAATCAATTCTTTTTCATTTCTTTTCTTCATTAGCATCACAACCATGCTATGAACATCATGAAACATTACAACAGAATTTTTGGATCAAATCGCATTAAAATCCCTAGCCATGGCCAATCCTCTCATTTCTTTATTTCTTGGTTTACTTTCTTATTTTCAATTCTTAAATGCTTCCAAGCTCATTATCTAGTCCATGGAAAGTCAAAAATCATCATTTATCTTAAATACAACCATCCCACACAAAAACTCACAAATCTAAAAGTTTAAGCTACAAAAATTTACCACTTTTTCCTTCAATCTTTTGGGTAATTGGTGAACACTTAGGCTTGATCAAGATCTCTTCAAATCTAACTCAAAACCTATGAAAAATGGCTGCACTCATCTTCCTCTCAAGCTTGGTCGTAAGTCACCCTTTCTCTTCTTCTCTCCTTTTTATTTTTTTGACACCCGCGACTATGTTACAAAAATGAAGCAACTTTGTCTTACTTATGGCTTTTTATACTTTTTAATGCTTTACATATGTCACTTTCCTATTATTCCACTATAATGAGTCATTAATCCACTAATTTTTATACAAAAAGAATAAATTTCCCTTTAATGAGTTTAATTCACTACTATCTGAATTACATTCCAAAAATATTCCTTAATTGTCTTATTATCAAATTGACCATGAAATACTCTAATTAAGGTCAATACCTATTAATTGGTTGCTTTAAAAAAATTCGAATAAGTTTAAAATCATCAATACTCATTATTTTCCAAAAAGGGCGTTTTAGTTCTAAACTTTCAAAACTCCTAAAATCCATCCGATCAGATTTATTTTTTATTTTTTTCAGTATCATTAAACTCTAATACTTATTTCGAATATTTTTCAATATTTCAGGGTTGAGTCCCCTAAAAATTACTATTCACTCAGATTCACTATTCATTTGAAAATATTATTCACTGAAAATAAAATGTATATTCAATGAAAGGAATTATAAGGATCGGCAGCAGAGTTTGTGTCGAGGTGTTTGACCTGTCAACAGGTTAAGGCAAAGCACCAAGCACCAGCAGAAAAATTAAGACCCTTAGTCATTCCGTCATGGAAGTGGGAGAAAAATTCAATAGGTTTTGTGGTTGTGTTACTAAGGACTAAATGTAGACATGATTCAGTTTGGGTGATTGTTGATAAGTTGACTAAATCAGCTCATTTCTTACCCGTACAACAAATAGATTCCTTGGACAAGCTTGCCAAGTTGCAAGTTGATTAGATTGTGAGGTTACACAGGGTTCTAGTGTCTATTGTATCATATCGAGATCCATAGTTTACTTCTCAATTCTAGATGAGTTTATAGACAGCTTTAGGGATTAGATTGAATTTAAGTTTTGCATTTCACCCTCAGTCATATAGATAGTTAGAGCGTATGATTTAGACATTGGAGGATATGATGAGAGCCTGTGTGTTGAACTTTGAGGGCGATTGAGATAGATATCTACCTTTGATGAAGTTTGCATATAACAATAGTTATCGCTCTAGCATCGGTACGTCACCATTTAAGGCATTATATGGCAAGCAGTGTAGAGATTCGATATGTTAGGATATAGAGAGTGCTAGATTGTTAGAGAGACTGGAGTTAGTTCAAAAGACAATGAAGAAGATAGGGGTGGTAAAGCAATGCTTGATGGTAGCTTAAAATCAGAAAAAAGAAACATGTCGATCAACATCATCAAGAGATGGAGTACAATGTTAGAGATATGGTATTTCTTCGAGTATTTCTTTAGAGGGGAATTTTGAGGTTCGATAAGAGAGGGAAGTTGAGTCCAAGGCATATCGAACCATATAAAATTGTACAATGTGTGGGGCCATTAGCTTATAGATTACAGATTCATGATGTGTTCCATGTGTCAATGTTGAGACGATAATGATTAGATCTTAGTCATATTATATCGAGGCTTGAGATTGAAGTTACAAATGACATGACTTATAAGGAGAAGCCAATAGAGATATTGGATAGAAAAATTAGGAAATTAAGGAGATGGGAGATTCCGATGGTGCGATTTTTGTGGAGTCATCATTGTTCTCCAAGAGGGGCGACTTGGGAGGTAGAGGATGAAGTTCAATTTCAATATCCTCATTTGTTTCAATCATCAAGTGCATAATTTAATTTCAGGATGAAATTCTTTTTAGGAGGGAGAACTGTAAAGACCACAATGAAATAAAACAAACAGCAGCCCAGCCCATAAACTATTAAACACATAAAAGCCAACATCTGGGAAATTTAGTGAGCACCAATGAAACTGCCTTCTTCTTCCTCATTTTTCTCTCAACTTTTCTAGCTGGTAAGTGTCTAGAGCACTACTCTTTCTCCTGCATTTGACACTTTTCTTATAGGCTCCCTCTTTATGTTTATTTTGCAAAAAATTGGGAGGAAGATGTGGAGGTTAACAACCCCAAAATTACTTAAACCATACGTAAAATTTTGACTACTATTTTATGTCTTTTGTGATTTTTAATCATCCTACACTAGTTTGTAGTTGGATTACATGTTGTGGTTATTTGGGACAATAATTGAAGTCATGGAAAAGGGAAAAATGGAGAAAATGTGGCTGAAAAATGAGAAAGAAAAGGAGATAAGAAAAGAGGAGAGGGTGAAGAAGATGATATTTTTAGAAAATTTAAGTTGCATGAAGGGGCAAAATAAGAAATGCAAATAGTGAAGGGAAAATCTAGAATTTACTTCTAATTTTTGATAGTAATTGAAATGAATGAGGGTAAAATAGGACTTTTAATTAGTTAAGGGTATTTTAGTAATCATGGTGATTAGGTTAGTAAGGATATTATTTTTATAATTAAGAATAAAGTGGAAAAAGGAATAACGTTATGTTATTAAGTGTATTTGAGTTGAAATTTTTCGTAAATTAGTTTGATAGAATTTTCGCAATGTCTAAGTCTGAAGGTTTAATTAAGGAGTAAATTAGGCTATCAATTAGCTAAGACTGAAATTGAGGTAAGGATAACCTTAGACAACAATAACACCCAATATAAATCCCGTTGAGGCACAGGGTCTAGGGAGATATAGTAGTACGCAGCCTTACCCTTAACTAATAGAGAGGCTGTTTCCAAATAATCTACAAAGTCATTAAATAAACTAATGATTAATAATTACATACATGAATTATGTTTTTTTTATTTCACTAATAATTAGCAAAGTATAAGGAGTTTCATGTTTATATTTGTTATGTATATTAAGGTGTATAGATTGTTAATTCGATGAAAATGTGTTACTAAATAGAGACTGACTGATAATAGGCTGTGAATAAATGGTGAAAATCAAGAATCTATGGCTTGCCTAGGATATATACTACATTCGATAGTCTTAGATTGATAGGTTATGTCGATATGAGTAAGTGATGACTAGGTATATGTCCGTGGAGTAGGTATCGGGGCATCCTGAGTCTCGAGGATGTCCTGTGCCGATGGTTAGGTACTGGAGTGATATCAAGATATCCTTAGTCTTAAGGCTATCCTGTGTTGATGGCTAAGTACTGGAGTAGTACCAGGATACCAAGTGAGATTGCAAAATTGAGGTACCGTGTGTCGATATTTATACATCTAATTACATTTCCATTTAATGAGAGTTTATGATGAGTAAAGATAAGCCAACAGACCATTGGATGTAAGCCTACTAGGTTAAGTAAGGCCTAGGCAATTCAGTTAACTATGGGATAAAGCATAAATGACAGTTATAAACTAATATTTGTGTGTCTTCATATTATATGAATGTTTTAATCATATATTGAGTTATTTGATTTTAAAGGTATATTCGGTTACCCTTACTGAGTAGACAACTCATCCCTTGCCACTATTTTTTTTGGAGATCGAATGATTTTCGATAACTCCAATGTATGTAATTGACTTAGTAGAGATTAGGTGAGGCCAACAGAATATTTGAGTAAAGATGTATGAATGTATTTTTTTTAATGTGACAGCTTGAGTAATTGTGATATATAGAATACTTTTGTATTTGACAACATTTCTCTTTTGGAGCTAATGATGATTTTAGTAATTAATATTATGCATTGGGAATAATTTGGATAATTGTGGTTTAAAATTTGGGGGTGTCACATTAGGTGATATCAAAGCATATTTACATTTCTAGGGACGTATTGAGTGAAAAAAAACTAATAATGTGTTCTTATCTTGTCTAGGATGGTTGCAGGAGATGATAATACTGGCCTAGAGTCGATTGGGAAATTGGGAAGTTTGATTTGTACTCCAGATGTACCAAATCAAGGGGATGCCGAAACGGATCGAGTAGGAGGAGAGATGCTAGTGCCACCACAAATGATGTAATTCTTTCAAATGATGCAATAGGATGTTACTGCAGCCCCACCTATGGTCTTGATACTACTGAACCTTCATACAACTTAAATTTTACAGAAATGTTATCTTCTTCACCCTCTCCTCTTCTCCTATCTCCTCTTATTTCTCATCTTTCAGCCACATTTTCTCCATTTTTTTCCCCTTTCCATGACTTCAGTTATTGTCCCAAACAACCACAACATGCAATCCAATTATAAACTAATGTAGAATGATCAAAAATCATGAAAAGACATAACATAGTAGCTAGAATTTTACCTATGTTTTAAGAGATTTTGAACTTGTTAACCTCCACAATTTTCTCCCAATTTTCTGCAAAACAAAGAATATATATATATATATGATCAACCTTTTGAATTTTTGATGAAGACTATTGTCGGACCCCGCTCCCGGAGCCCGACTGCCCCGAGAGGTGAGCCCTGCTGAGGCCCATTCCCGAGACCTGGCCCTGCTGAAACCTTAAACCTGACACTTTCTGATGACTCACATTAGAGGTGAGCTTACATTGATTAAGACTTAAACATATATTTTGCTCTTGAAAAACCCAAAAATCCCTTTTCCAGTGTGTCCGTTAAACGGACATGAATCTGACTTGGAGACCATTTTACTCGAGCGTGTCCGTTTAACGGACATACACTAGATAAATGGCACTATTCCACCCGAACCTGTCCGTTAAACGGATAGGAGTGTCCGTCTAACGGACACGAAGTGGACATGCACACTGTTTCACCCGAATCTGTCCGTTAAACGGACGGACATGACGGACATGATGGGGAAAATGGGTACTGTTTTACCCGAATGTGTCCGTTAAACGGACAGTTATGTCCGTTTGACGGACACGATGAGGACAGGGGTGATTTCTCACCCGAATCTGTGCGTTGAACGGACAGGGAAATTTTCAAAATTTCCTTGCCATTTTGCAACTTGTCCAAACCTGCCCAAATCTTATAACACTTCTAATCCTCCATTCTTCCTAAATTCACTCATTCAACTACTACAATACTTCACAATCAAGTCAAACACCTAGTTCGACTTATCCAAAACTCAACCCTCAACTTCAATAACCCAATCAACCCACATACTTACAACATTTATAACATGCATACTTTCCAATCTCATTTTCATCCACTCATTCAAGTCTTAACATGCTAAAGTTTCACTTACCTTCTTATCTCATCTCTACCCACATGAATTTCAAAGCAATTTCATGCAACTTTGAAAACTATACTTAGACACAATAATAAGCGGTCCTGGGATATCTTGTTAATTGTTAAGTCATAATACATGCATTTCATTTACATAAAAACTAATGTTTGACAATGCTTTAGTGGGCATTTCAAGCCCATTTACAATAATACTTCAAAATACAATACTTGCCCAAAATGCATCTAAAGCATTGTTTACAAAAATTCATTTGAAATACAAAATCAACATGATCTTGGAGTAATGCCTTAATCTCGCTCTTCGGTACCCTGCTCTTCACCTGGAGATGGGAGGGGGTGAGCTTACGCCCGTGGGTAACATACTTATATTTATGGAAATAAGC
>JANKOD010000005.1:18549905-18560475 GCA_026284645.1 Erythroxylum acuminatum | reverse complement strand
ACACAACTTTGTACAAAACGCGCTGAAGGCGATTGCCTTTAGGGCACTACTCTAACAATCTTACAGTACTGTGCAAGCATAAGTCGACTTACAGGAAAATACAAGTCGACTTATAGTACTGTACATGTGTATGTCGACTTACATGAGAGTCCAAGTCGACTTACACTAACAAGATCTTCATAGAACACCTCGTAAGTTAACCAAAAAAAACATACAACCTATCACACTTTTTCTGTCATCTACACACCCAACCCGATTGGTATCAGTGAAACCACAAGTTCACTTCCTTCATCTTCTGTATACCTGATTCCATAATTTAAATTGCCTTGAACATATGTCAAAATTATTTTAGCAGCTCCTAGGGGGTGTTTAATTGGATTATGTATAAAGCAAGAAATAGCACTTACCAAAAATATTAGATTTGTTCAGAGTGTGTGTGAGATACATTAAGCCTCCCACCAGACCTCTAAAATACCTCTCATTTATCTTCTTAGCTCCATCTTGAAAAGACAAATAATTATTTACACTTACAGAGTCTTAACAACATTACAGTTAAACATACTAAACATCTTCAAGAGATTTGTTATATATTTCCTTTGATAAAGATTAATTTTACCTATATCTTAAACTTCTAATAAAAAATTGCATTAATCTCAAATCAATCATATCAAAAGCTTTTATCAAAGACTCTTTAAATGCTTTTGTCAACCTAATAGATTTTTTTTTATAAATTATATCATCCCCATAAAAACTCCCACTAGAAAATCACTTTCTTAACTTTTAACAGACAAAGTGGTTTTACTAGTACTTGTCAATAAATTATCTTCGGAATCAATTTTACTTAATTAAGCATGGGGTGCTTGTTTAAGCTTTTAGAGTGCTTTCTGTAGTTTATACACTTTTTGTTTAGCACTTTTTACTTCAAAGCATTTTGGTTGTTGATCATATAAATCTTCAACTAAGTCACCATTAAGAAACACATATTTCACATCTAATTGAAAAATAGGCTAACCACTAGGTGTAGCCACACTACGATTTATCTAACAGTATCTAACTATGCTACTAGAGCAAAATTTTATGAAAATTTAGTAACTTAGGCATAACCTTCTATAACAACTGTAGCCTTATTCTTCTTCAAGGAATCATCTAGATTAAATTTTTACTTAAAAATCTATTTAAGACCTATTGCTTCTTTTCTAACAGGAAAATTTTTAAGGTCTAGGTCTAGTTTTTTTTTCAATAGCTACCACTTCCTTCTCCATTGCTCTAACTCATTCTTCTTTACTAATTGCATCCTCAAAATAAAGTAGGTTTTACGGTAAACAAGCAAAATCGTAGGATGAATAAGTAGATGACAAATTGCTTACTCTATTTGAAGGAGAATCTGTGATCGAGTCAACTATAAAAGGCGTCAATGAGAACTAAAATTACACGGATCTAAACTAGTAAACTCTTCATCAAAATCTATAAATTATTTAACATGTATAAATCCTCCCCATTTCCACGCTTTTCACTGAAGATAACATCATAACTAATAATTAATTTTTTGGTGATATGATTATAAAGCTTTTGTCTTCTTATTATAGCCAACAAATAC
Source organism: Erythroxylum acuminatum (assembly GCA_026284645.1). NCBI lineage: Eukaryota > Viridiplantae > Streptophyta > Magnoliopsida > Malpighiales > Erythroxylaceae > Erythroxylum > Erythroxylum acuminatum. The sequence continues at coordinate 18,558,878 of JANKOD010000005.1, read as the reverse complement.
ACTTAACACTTTTCTCATCAAGCTTCCTCCTTACATTGATGGAATATGGCCATAGGAAATTGATGAGTTTTGAGGGTGACTAGGGAGACATTGAATCGAATTCAAGTGAGCCCATACATAATTAGGACATCATATCTCAACTCAAAACCTTAAGACAATGAGTTATGAGCCTTATCTTTGTATATAACACACTTCATCTTTATGTCTATTTTCAATGTAAGATTACCCCACTTGTGAATTTCTAACATTTCTCCCTCATAAGTGGATCCATCCATATCAGACTAACTTTTCCTCAACCTATAGCTTACGTGAAGCCATTTAAGTCACTCTATGAATCACCCATTCATTTAACCCAAATCCATGAATCTATATTCATCGAACTTAGTTAACCTAGCTCTGATACCAATAACGGGTTTTGAGGGGGCTTAAGGAAAAATTATACCGAATCTAAATGAGCTTACATACAATCAAGACACCATATCTCAACTCAAAACCTTAAGGCAATGAGTTATAAGTCCTATCTTTGTATATAACTCACTTTATCCTTATGTCTTTTACCAATGTATGATTATTCCACTTACAAAATTTCATCACAAATGGACTAAAAAAATCCTCAAATGACTCATATTTGGATTCTTGTCAAACCAAGCATTACAAGGAGTTTTTTTCCTCAGGAGCTCATGTTATTGACTAGTTGAGAACTTAAATAGTCATAAACACCACTTTAGCCCAAAATAAAATGGTAGCTGCTTGTCACTTAATATACTCTTGCTGCCTCAATTAGTGCTTTTTTCTTCTTCTTTGCCACACTGTTTTGCAGTGATGTGTAGCTTATTATTAGTTGTCTTTGAATATCAAAGTAATTGCAAAATAATTTAAATTCTTAGGGTGTAAATTCACCCCTTTGTTCATCTTGTAAAGTTATGGATAGATTTCCATATTACTTTTTTATGCAACCTTGAATTGTTTGAAAGATTCAAAAGCCTCACCCTTTCTTTAAACAAAATGCCCATATCATTCTTGAAAAATCATCTTCAAAGATTAGGAAATACTTACTTCATTTTAATGAAGGGATTTATATTAAACCACAAATATCTTCACGAAAAAGCATTAGAGGTTTAATGGCTCCCCAAAATTGGTCCATTGGAAACTTTTCTCAATAATGTTTAACAAAAATGAATGGTTCGCATGAATTGGAATTATTGACCTATAACTTTATTAAATCTGTCACTATATTATGCCTTTACTTCATTTGCAACCCACTAAAATTTAAATGAGCAAACCTTTTATACCAAAACATTTAATCATCGTTTGAAACCAAAAATCCACCAAGCTCAAATTTTAAGAATATGACACGAAGCATTTTATTTGAGAATATGGCAGGAAGCATTTTATCTACTGACATTTTAATTGAATGCACCAAATACATGATCCTTTTATCGGAAATCAAACATTCATCATTGTCAAAGATAACATAATAACCTTTCTTCATTAATTGACTTAAACTCAAGAGGTTATTAGCTAAACCATAAATAAATATTACATTTTGAGTGAATTTCCTATAAGTTTTACAAACCACAATAATCGTGCCAACACCATGTACCTAAACCTAACTATTGTTTCCTAAGGTCACTTTTGATGTCACTAATTCATCAATCTCCATAAAATATACCAAAATTCAAAAGATACAGTAACACCTATAGCCAAATAAAAAAAATAAACAAATTATCTACATTATTAACAATTTCTTTGTAAAAATTTGCTTAATCTTTCACTTAACAATTTTTGTGATAGTGCCATATTTTTTACAATTATAAAAATAAATTGAATTTTTATCATTGTCATATTTCATTTTTTACCAGCAGTTCTTCTTAATGTTTTTTTTTTTTGCAATAAAAACATATAGGTAGAGAGTTTACATTATCTGGGTTTCTCTTTTAGTCATATGATCTACCACGACCTCTCCCAATGCTTGAACCTCCACATCCTCAATTACCAATAGATCCTTTTCCTAAAGCTTCAAAAATTTTCACATCAATCTTTGTTTAGAAAGCTTGCACCACATATGTCCTGCCTAACCTATTCAAACGAGCTTGATGAGATCAAGAGAGCCTAATATCTCTACGATTGAGTAGTTAGACAAATCCTTATATTCTTCAATAGTTACAATAATATGATCATATTTTTGGGAAAGGCTTCTTAAAACATTCTCAACACTCTTTTGGTCATGAAAATCCTTGCCAAGGGATCGAATTTGATTCACAAGAGCAAAGTTTTTTATGGAGAACTATTGCATTGAATTGGTGGGCTTCAATAACAAGGTCTCAAAATCGCAATAAAAAGATTGCAACTTTACAATAACCACCTTGCCTGAACCTTGATAATGCTCTTAAAGTAAATCACATGCCTTCTTTAATGTTTTTACTCCTATCATATATGAGAATAAGGCATCCTCCACTTCTTATTAAATAAGGAATAAAGCCTTAGCATCTTTCTTCTACTTTTCCCTCAATTCATTATATCGCACTATGTCAATCTTGGAACTTGTTTAGGATCTACAAGTGTTGCATATCCACTTTCCACTAGGTCTCGCAACTCTTGAGACTTGAATAAAGTCTAATCTTTATTGACCAAAACTAGTAATTTATGCCATAAAAATTAGGGACATTTAGAGAATTGTTGTTGGCTTCCATATGACTTTAAACTATATATCCCTCTCTCAATTTGGTGGGTTTTTAAACTCTTGAAAAATCCATTCACAACATACTTCTTTTATAACCTAGCTATGATACCAAGTGTAAAAGAAATAAAACAAACCAAAGTATTTAACAAAGGAGATACTCTTTTTTATTGTAAGTGAACAGTTGAAAAAAAAAACACGAATAAACTTTAAATTGAAACAGAAGTCTATGAATTAGACTTTTGGGCCTTTCAAATAGAAGACATATACTTTGGGATAAACAAAACCCTCAAAAATAAAATCTTAAAAACCTTTAATATAAATTAAGCCATTAATAGCTAAACATTAGGAACTAACTGAACAAATAAAATATCACTAACTAAAATGTGATAAATATCCATGTAAATGAACAAGTTACCAAAGCTTGAATTAGTCAATGATATTGAAGAGCTTACAACTTAATTGTAAGATAATCATCATACTTAAACCTTACTCTTACCTCGTCGTCTCTAGTTGTTAGGGCTAGCTTTAATTCCGTTTTAGGACATACCAAAATGACCCAATTTAAAATAGTAAAAGTTGATGGGATTAGGTGCATTAATATATGAATAAATCTTTTCTCACAAATCATTTAGATCAAATAGATATGTGCATTTCGATTCATTTAGGGATAAGGTTGGCAGGTTAAGCAGGCACCTTAGTTCTAATCCAATTCAAATTTTTTGTCTTTTATACTTACAAAAAGAATAGTTTAAACGAAAGTTATTCTTTCAGAGAAATGTTATTTAGAAAAACAATAAAGACTAGTTTAACATAGTCTAAGTTATTATAGTTCACTCTTTGTCACGTTCAAATAAATGCAATAAAAGTATACAAAATATTTGAGAGAGAAATAAGTATACCCATGGTTACTTCTAAATTGATAAGGCATCAAAATGCCCAAAGCTATGTTAGAAATGATTAAGAATTTATGTTCAAAGTCATTACAATTTTATTTCAAGTAAACTTTATATTTTAGAGTTGTATTTTAAATAAATTTTAAATTTTAGAGTTTTATTTTAAGTAAACTTCAAGCTAGGGTATTACTATTCGTTATAAATAGTTGTAAGAAGGCATAACTTATTAACTTTCATTATCTTCATTGTTTTTATCAATAAATTTGATATTTTGAAGGTCTTCTTCAAATTTTAGATTAGATTTGGTGTGCTTTTTATTTTTGGACTACAGTAGGTTGCTTCCATATTACGTTAGGTGGTATAAAAAATTTGAAAACTTAAAGTTTGTTCATTGTCAGTAAGTGGTATCAAAGCTTTGAAAACTCAAAGTTTGTTCATTGTCAGTAAGTGGTATCAAAGCTTTGAAAACTCAAAGTTTTTTCTTTTGACAATGGCCAACAACATCATTAATGAATTTTGTGGGTTACTTAAAGTTTAGAGAGCAATTAAAGAATGAAGAGAGTCAAATCATAATATGGAACCGCAGTTGGTACTTATAAAGGATCAATTACAAAAGTTGTTATGAGGAGATAATAATAAGAGAATGAGGGACCAAGATGATAAGGAAGATGGCCCTATAAGATGTCCTTAAATTCAAAATTATGCACCATAGGATTATAACAATAGCTCTAGTAATGAAAAAGAAGTTATTCATCAAAGACGTAGTAGAGGAGAATATGAATACAAAATAAAGGTAGATATCATATCATTTAGTAGTTATTTAGATATAGAGGCATTTTTTGATTGGTTAGCAGAGGTAGAATGCTTCTTTAATTGTACTAAGATTCATGAGAAGAGAAAAGTTAGGTTAGTGGCTTATAAATTAAAAGGGAGAGTGCCTATATAATGAGATTAGTTGAAGAAGAATAAGAGAAGAGAGGGTAGGGATCTCATTTCTTCAAGAAGGATGATGAAACAACAATTAAATGAGAGATTTCTACCACCATATTATAAACTATATATCTACCACCAAAGAAATAAGAGTATTCATAAGTATACAACATAGTTTTTAAGGTTGGCAACTTTTAATCAATTATCTAACCCAATCTCAACAATTCTCAAGGTATTTAAGAGGATTGAAGCTAAGAATAAGGGATAAGATTGGGATCTAAAAGGTGCTAACAATTCAAAATGCTAGAAATTTAACTATAAAGGTAGAATACATGTTTAATCAGAAGCCAAGGGGCTTTAAGTGGTATGGGAATGAAAAGGCTTGTGTTAATAAAGGAAAAGACATAGTACATACAACCTCTAGATATGGTAGTATTGGGAAAAGAAACACTAATGGTGGAAGTTGAATTAAGGTAGCTTAAACAAACCTAAAATTTACCAATCCTTATGTCAAACCTACCCCGCTTAAGTGTTACAGATGTAATAAGTCAGGTCATAAAGCTAATGACTGCATAAAGAGGAAGATAGTAAATATGGTAGAATAATATGAAAATAACAAGGAGGAAGAAATATGTGCACTTAAAGAAGATGATTGGGAGCAACAAAAGGAAGAGAGTAATGATTCTTTGTAGGAGTTATTTGGATGTTGATGATTTCCTATAAGGAGTAAAATGATTTGCAAAGGAATAAGTTTTTTCACATGAGGTGTGTGGCATAAGAGAACTTATATGACTTAATTCTTGATGGAGGTAGCCAAGATAATATTATAAGTAAGGTAGTAGTGAAGAAATTAAAGTTGACTATCGAGCCACATCTCTAACCTTATATCATTGGATAGATAAACAAAGTTGGAGAAATCTTTATCAATGAACATTGTAAGGCACCATTCTCGATTGGTGAATATTATGATGAGCATTATTGTGATGTTATTGATATGCAGCATAAAAAATACATATCATGGCAATATGATGTTGATGCAATATATTTGGGTAGGAAAATATTTACTAATTTATGAAACACAAGGTGAAATATTCCTTAGTACCTATAAATGGGAAAAGGAGTGTGAAATCCAATGGGTAGAGTAAAAGATTTTACTGTAAGTAAAAATAATTTAAAAATTATAATTGTGACAAAATAAATTAGAGAGGTGTATTTATTAACTATAAAAAGGGAAGAGGTGAGAGAAAATAAGGAAGATAAGTTTTCCTTATAACTCTGACATATCTTATATGAGATTAGGGATGTAGTTTCTGATAATTTAGCTAAGGAATTTCCTCCTATGCGTGATATTTAATGTCACATTTAACCTTATTCCTAAGACTAGTTTACTTAACCTAACTTACTACCACATATGTCTAAAAGAAAATGAGATATTAAAGGAGAAATTAAAAGAATTAATTAAGAACGGTCATATTAGGAAGAGTATGAGTGCATATGTTATTCCTGTTTTGGTTATGGTAAAGAAAAATAGTAGTTGGAGGATGTGTATTGATTAGTAGGGCAATCAACAAAATTACTATTGGGTCTAAATTTCATATCCCAAGGTTAAATAATATTTTATATCAATTAAATGAGGTGATTATTTTCTCTAAAATTGAAGTTAGAAGCAGTTATACCCAAAAAAGGATAAGGCATGTAGATGAATAGAAAAATGGATTCAATATAAGGGATAGATAATATGAATAGTTAGAATGTCATTTGGATTGAATAATGCACCAAGTACTTTCATAACCTTATAAACCAAGTGTTACAACCTATTATAACTAAAATTGTTGTGATTTATTTTAATGACGTCTTTATCTATAGAAAATATGTTGATGAGCACGTGGTGTATCTTAGAAGGGTATTTAAGGCATTAAAGGATAATAAATTATATGCTAATTTAAAAAACTACATATTTATGGAGATAAAATAAATATCTTAGAAAGGTTAATTCTTGGGTACATTGTGAGAAAAATGTTGTTAAGGTTGATGAAGATAAAATAAAGACTATTAACAAATGACCTACACCTATGATTGTTGAGGATGTGAAAATTTTTATAGGTTAACAATATTCTATAGGAGATTTATCAAAAAAAATTAATAGCATTATGGTAGAGTTCTTGAAAAAGGATAAATTTAAATTAGAAGAGGAAGAAGAACAAAGTTTTTCTCTTATTAAAGGAAAATTATATGCTGCTCCTATTTTAACTTTACCTAATTTTGAAGAATTACTTGAGTTGAAGTGTGATACTAGTGGAGTTAAAATTGAGGCTATTTAATCCCAAAAAAGAGGTTAATAACTTACTTTAGTAAAAACTTGAGTAATAATAGACAAAAGTAGGCACTTATAACAAAGAATTCTATATTATTATGAGAACTTTGAAAATATGAGAACGTAATTTGATTGGGAAGGAATTTTTTTCTCCATACTGAATATCAAGCCTTGAAATATTAGGAAGAAAAAACTAGTTGATAACTAAAGCACATTCTATAGATGGTCAGCCTTTATTGATAAATTTTATTAATAAACTTATTTGTAAGGTGGGAAAAAGTAATTTGGTAGTCGATGCATTAAGCAGAGGGATGGCTATGATTAAGAATTTAGCTATAAAAGTTAATGGGTTTGATCATTTTAAAGAATTATATATACATGATGTTAACTTCAAGGATATATGAAAAATATGTTCCATTAGGAAATCACATGAGGATTATTATATTCATAATGAGTTCTTCATAAAAGGTAATCAGCTTTGCCTTCCACATATTTCACTAACGGAGAAGGTGTCTAGGGATTTGAATAGTAGAGGATTAGTTGGTCAAATTAATAAGGACAAAACTCTTGAACAACTTCGTAGAAGGTATTTTTGGGGTAAATTGAGGTTATATATGGTTTTTATTATTTCGAGGTACCAAAGACAAAGGACAAGGTTTTAATGCTAGTTTATATATTTCAGTACTTGTTAATAATAATTGGGAGGATATTTTTATGGACTTTATCATGGGATTGCCAAGAACACAAAGATGAATGGATTATGTTTTGTTATGGTTGACATATTTTCATAGATGACACGATTTCTACCTTGTAAGAAGATGACATATGCCACTTCAATTACAAAACTATTCTTTAGAAAAGTGGTGAGACTTTATTGTTGAGTTTGGTTCCTTTGTTGTCCCATATTAGTTGGGGACAACAATTGAGGCCAAGCTCTTACCTATATAAGGAGGTTGCTACCTCCTTGTTTAGTGCACCAACCAAAGTCAAAGATGTAGTACAAATTTGACTCTAGTTAAATTCCTCTTTTGAGGTGAGAGTTGGAGAGTTTGTATTGGGTATTTCTTTGTGGGTGTGTTGGTGTATTAGGGAATTGGGTGAGAGGAAAAATTGTGTGATTGTAAAAATTTTTCACATAGTGGATTTTCTTCTCGGTGCCCGTGGTATTTCTCCAGTTTGGGAGTTTCCACGTAAATTCTCTTGTGTTATTATTTTATGATATTTTTGTCTATTAAATGTCCTTGGGTGTGGGTCTGGGAGTTCTAAATTCCTAACACTATGTGACAAAGTAAAAGTTATCTTTTAATTAAGTGTTAGCATAGAAGCCATTAAAAAAAACCAAAGATGAGGTCTCAATATTATTCCTAGTTTTCATCATCTTTTCATTAAGTACAAATATATTTCTTATGGTGGCTATTATATGTTTCTAGGATTTAATGACCTTTAGTTATCTTCACCATCATGCTAGGAGAGAAATTTTTTCTTGGTAACTCCATTATACATAAATATGGTGTATTTTAACAACAAGAAGAAAAAGAAATAAAATATTCCCATATACCCTAATCATTAGCCTCATCTTCTAGTATTTTTACATTCCTCACACTGAAGACGAGATTGTTTTAGATTCCTTATTTGATTAGGCTACCCTAAATCATATGGGTTACTAATTGGTTAATAGTCATATGACTCACCAGCAGCAACAACTATAGCTTCAACAGCTCGCATTGGTTCTAATGAGCTTATATTTAGTCACACAATTGAGCTACCTGCGGATGATAAGATTATTGCCTTAGATCATGTCATGAATATCCACCTAGTGCTCATCTAGTATATATTAAGAGTCAATATTAACTTATATCACTAAATGTAGTCTCAAATTCTTCCTATGTATAACTAATTTTTTATCTTTCCAAAAATGGAGAGAGAAAATTTTGAAAATTATTATTAAAAAAATTTAAGCATTTAAAATTATTAGTGTAACGCCCCAAATTAGGGGTTAGAATATTAAAAAAATTTAGTACGTTTTATGCTTGCTATTTGAATATTGCTAAATTGTGCATAAGCATTTTGGCATGTATTCATGACATTTTCCGGGTAAATTGGTTTAATGAGATTTCTGATTTATTCGGACTGTATTAATATAATTTTGGCAA
>JANKOD010000005.1:18514340-18526278 GCA_026284645.1 Erythroxylum acuminatum | reverse complement strand
GACTCGTTTTGTTCACGATGTTAACTTCGGTTTCATCGTTTTGTTCACGGGACCCTCGAACCATTTGATTGTGCATTCGCATCATATCGTGATCAATTGTGTCTAAATTGATTCATATTCGAAATGGAAGCATGTATAAATTGAGATAATTGGATTGCTATTGAAATATCCATGAAATGTGATTGTTTGGAATTGGTGAATATATGTATATTTGGATTGGTTGTGTGGCTCGAAGCCAATGGCTAGAATTGTTTTAGCCACTGAGCTGTCAAGCTCAGCCCATTAATTTTTCCCCTCAGGTGAAGACCAGGAAGTCCGGTAATCCTTGCAAGGCGTTTGGACCAAATGCGAGAGAGTAGCAGTTGCATTTTGGCTTAGTTAGATGTTTGACTAGCTTTAGATAGCATATTGAGCATGAGCATCAATTGTATTTTGAACTTTTGTAAAATTGATGAATTGTCGATATGTATTCTAAAGCTATGTATGAATTCATTTTGGTATTGGAAATGAGATGAAGAATCTCTTTTATGGAATATGGATTCTCATTGTTTTTACCTTTGATGAATGTATGAAATGCTTGGAATTGTTTCTTTGCATGTATTAGCTTAGTTTGGGAAGTTGGAATTTGGATTATTGTTGAATGGTTTGATCTTGAAGGAGATATTGTGGATGTAGGAGGATTAGGTTGATTTTGGAGGAATTAGAAGTGTATGAAATGTTTGGTTAGATTGTGGTTTGGGAGAAGGTTGAAGAGAGTTGGACATGTTGTCCAGCTTGTGTCCGTTAGATGGACATATGTGTCCATTTAACGGACACATTCGGGTGAAATTGGTCCCCCTTGTCTAGTGCCTGTCCGTTAGACGGACATGTGTGTCCGTTTAACGGACACTTTCGGGTGGATTTTGGCATGCTTGTCCAAAGCGTGTTCGTTAGACGGACATGTGTGTCCGCTTAACGGACACATTCGGGTGAGATTGGCCATTTGTCCAGAATCTGTCCGTTTAACGGATAGTCGTGTCCGTTTAACGGACATGTTCGGATTGTTTGTCCGTTGAGCGGACTTGGGTGTCCGTTTAACGGACACTTTCGGGAGAAATTGGGGGTTTTGTCTAGTGCGTGTCCGTTTAACGGACAGCTTCGGAAAAGTTAAGGTTTTTGTTCGTAGCGTGTCCGTTTAACGGACATGAGTGTCCGTTTAACGGACACTCTCGGGTAAATTTTGGCATTTTAGTCTTTTTGATGTCCGTTTAACGGACATGTGTGTCCGTTTAACGGACATCCCTTGGGTGGTTATTTTTGGTGTTTTCGAATGTTTTTCTTATTATTATGATGTTTAGGGTTTGTCGGGATAACCCTATAAGGTTTCCGCTAGCGTCTTCGTCCTTCGTTTCGGATCGTTGGGCTTCGGAAACGGGGCCCAACAGATGTTATTATTCATTAAGAACAAGTTTAATATCCAATAAAAAAAAGTGAATCTAACAAAATCAGAGTTGGATGCATTGAAGGATGCAAGTAGGAATTATATGCAGCCTACAATAGTAAGGACATATGTTCAAAATCAAGACATATAGGTCTAAGTATACATGTTTCACAATAAATAAGTTTAAAATGGTATCATTAAATTTTTTGGTTAAACACTTATGGGATAAAATTTTAGAGAAATCTAACATTACGATTGGAAAGATGAATGAAGAATGTTAGAAAGAAGTTGAACACGTTTGTGAATTTTAATATGTGCATGATTGCTAAGAGAGAGTTAAGGAAGGAAAGATCATTAAACTATACTAAAAAAATATTCTAAGCTGCAAAGATATATATAGGAGTTAAAATATCGCAATTATGATTCAACAATGTAAATACAATTATTAAGAAATAAAAAAAACTCATTAGTGCAGTTGGAAGGGAAGGCATGGAGACATGTATCCTATAGAGTGGGCAGTTGTTAAAGTTGAAGTTGAAAGTACTGATTTATGGAATTGATTTATGTCACTCCTATCATGTGATTTAGAGTTGGAGCATAGAGATGTCACAATAATATCTGACTTGCAAAAGGTACAAAAATGTATGCTTATGTTATTTGACTTCTATTATATTATATATTATTGTATTACGTTATTTGACTTTTGTTTTATGACTTATGTATATAAGGATTAATAGGAGTTATTAAGGAGACACTTTAAATTCATGTCTCAAAATGTGCGCCATATATATTTACCGGAATTAGCATGGACAATAGAGTGGTAAAACCTTGAGGAAACAATTTTAGGCATGTACATGGTTTATATACATCGAAGACTTCAATAAGAAACTGAAAAAATAAACAAAATTAGACCTAAGTGTGTTTATGCATTGCTTGAATATCCATAAGAGAGTTGGCTAAGTCACACCAATCATTTGAGTTAAAATATCTAATCATTGATAATAAAATTAACGAGCCTTTCATCTTACCAGTAAGAGAACAACCAGTGATTAGTATGATAGAAATAATTAGGACAATAATTATAAAGAAACATGCTGCGAGAAAGGGTATATGTATATATATGGAAATTAGATATTTCACCTACAATTATAAAGAATCTTGAAAAAAAAAAGGAAGTAATGCAATAGAGGAATGTGTGGAATGGCAGTAGAGTATATAAGGTCTATAAAAGGGATGAAAAGCATAGTATAAGGCTAGAAAGTGACAATTGTTCTAACTATAAAGTGTGAGACATACATGGTTACCTATGCAAACATTCTATTAGTGCTTTTAATAACTTGAAACAAAATTGGGGGCACTTATGAATGGCTATTACAAAAGAGAACCTTGTAAGAGTTTATGATCAAGTCTTGTGGCATATTAGGAGAGTGATCTTTTGTCCATTGAATGGTTATGAGCAAATACATCGACCAACTAAGAGGGTGATGTCAGAAAGGACAAAAAAGGTAAAAGGGAGAGATAAAAATGAACTAAAGAAAGTAAAAGTACAAGCAAGGTCTCATAACAAATGCCAAAATTTAGGAACTTTGGTGTTTTTGGAGACAATAGTAGAAAGTGTAATGTAACAAGACCTAATGAACAACCTATTAATATAAGGAACTATTACTTTACTATTTTTTTTAATTTTAATCAAATTACCAATGTTGTATTAGGTTGAAACAACTTCAACTGAAGGGCCAATAGTTTGATAATTGTCATAAGTAACTTAATGATTCTTTTCTTTAACAAAATAATGAATATATGATATATGCTACTCATTTGACCTAAAATAGTGATTATAGAAACTATATTCAATAAAGCCACATTAAAAGTAGCATGTCAAGTGTTAAGGAATGTCATCCTTGTCAACAAAGTATTAATATGAGTTATACTCATATTAAATTCATATACAATTGGTTGGTCAACATTGAACTCATATGTATGTTCATATTGGTTAACAGGTTGGTTCACAAGTTCTACAAATACAACTCAAAAGAAATATGGACAGGTTGATCTAAGATCTTTCAAATTTTCATTTTAAACTAAGAGGTATTAGGTTTAAAAATATGTCTAGCATCACTTTTAAAAAATTGCAAGTTATTGCAACCAAGAGGAGGGCAACAATTGGGACTAGTGGCCAATAATTTGACAAATTAGAGAATTGTTGTTTCTTTGAGATTAGTGTACCATTGTATTCAGCCTATGATAATTAGTTTAATGTATTTTGTAATTGAAACACTACTATTTTTCTTAGAGGTTGTTGTGACTCTATCATGCATTACAACTATGAACATTGTTATTTTGTTTAGGCCTTGTTGTGACTCTATTATGCAACCATGTCTACAAGAAGTGTGTATATATAATAGATCTTGTATGCAAATAGTTGCTTCTTCTTTTTTTACCATATGTAGCCAGATATGATGTTATTTAGTTTTAATGTTGTATTAACCATCTAACTGATATGATGTTATAATTTTAAGAATTGCAAACATTATGTTCTAATATTTCATTGGTTGAAAACTAAACTTTTAGTGACAATTCGTAGTCATCCTTAAGCTATTTTGCTTCTTTTTAATTAATAAAGTTAATTAACTTTTAGCGTGTTTGTTTACCTAATTAAGTGCTTTAGCATGTTACATTCAGCTTCACTCATTTTTTAGTTGCAAAACAATGTTGGGTAAAAACAATTCATAATAAAAGTATAATTACATTCAAGTTAGTCACACTAAATTTTTACAATCACATAGAAAATAAACAATGAAAAAATTGAAATAAACCTATAAATACATTAAATAACATCAATATTAACTCTTTGTTTTAATCAATATCTCAATGTCTTGCTTTATAATTTTTAATTATTCATCACGTTCCTTAGTTACTTCTCACTTTTTCAACCTCATTTTTCTTAATTTTTTTAAAGGTAAATATTTCATTACTTAGTAAACAAAATATACATTCTACTTACAAATCAATTTATACAAGTGATGTTATGCTAATTGAGGCTAACTATCCCTAAATAAATAGGCAAGTTAACCTACTGTTACAACTGATTAATTCTAGTGCTTTTAGCCCATTTCTTATTTTAAAGCCAGTCCTTTTTGGATAGGGAGAGATATCTTGGAGTGAAAAACCCTTGCCAAAGCAGCTAAACATATTTTGAGTTGAAGTCTGGGTAGTGCCACTTCCACATCTGGTGTAGTTTTCCTGAAGATTACATTATTTCTTGTATTTCATATCAGATGAACTAATATTTTGATGCCAATCCTGAAGAGTTTTTTGTCCTATTTATTACCCCAAATAGATTGCATTAACCTATTATACTATTCTTGGCCAACCTATGATGTTACATTAAGTGATGAATAATTCCAGCAAGCCTCTCCATAGACTTTGAGAGTAATGACATTCAAAGAATAAGTGCGTGTGGCTTCCTAGAGCCACTACACATAGTATACATGTTTTACTATCAATTATGAACCTGATTCTATTTCTGTTAGCTAATCTTTGCATGATAGCCAACCATAAGAAGAAAAATTGAGATGGTGACACTGTTGTATCACATACCAGCTTAAACCAATAAGATGTTCCTACAAGAGTTATTAAAGAACTTCTTGTTTCTTTCCTTTATCCATTATACTAATTTAGGTTTGTTAATAACTTGGGAACATTTAGATAACAATTGAAGAATTTTATGTGATCCTTTAACATAATGGAAAGGCCAATGTTATTCTTTATGCAATATAATATCCGAAACCTAGGTTGAAGTAGGAACAATGGCTCTAAACAAGTTGAGTTCCCTTTTTTATACAAAGGACCAATTGTAAGTTAATTATCAAACCAAAAATCAGTTCCATTTCCATCCCCAATGCTTTGTCTGATTTGTTCCTAAATAAGTATCCTAGTTGACATAATTCTTTGTAGTGTGGAGGATTGCGTAAGGTTCACCTGTAAAGTCCATACACTCTCCCTTTTTATGTAATATGTGTGCATCCATTTGACCTATAAATTCTCCTTTTTTTATGTAAAGTATCCATAGCCTTTTTTATGAGACTTTTGGTCAGAACCCCAAATAAATTAATCCTAATTCCTTCTTGTTTAAGAAGACAAAGAGTGCTCCATCGATAGTATGGATTTTTATGTTATTGGTAGATCCCTTCCATATGAAGTCCTTGATTAACCTATCTATTTCGTTCAAAGCTCCTTTAGTTATAGCAAAATGTGAGACTCAGTAATTACTAAAATTATTGAGAATATTTACAACTACCTAGATTCTGTCTCCATAGGACAAACATCTATTACACCAAGAGTTTAATCTTCTCTCTTTGGAGCATATCAATAGTTTGCAATCATTGGCATTCATACTTCTAGTAAAGATAGGACTCTTAGGTACATGAAAGGTAATGGCTCCAACTTTAATCCCAATGGCCTGGGAAGTAGTCTGTAGTAAAAGTCTGTATCACATGAGACAAATATAGAGCTTTTGTTAGGGTTAAAGCTTACACCAAAGATTTCTTTGAATTTCTCCAAAGATCTCATAACTGGACTTATTGACTCCTTATATGCGTTGCACAACATAAGCAAATCGTCAGTAAAAGCAAGCTAAGAAATTTGTAATTTGCTATATCTATAGGAATGGTAAAAAATACCTGGCTTGGGGTTAACGGGTTTGGCCCTGTCAAATCGGCCCACATGCCGGCTTGGTATGGCCCAAACAATCGGGGCGGGTCGCGGGCTATAGGTGGGCCGATTGATCTAAACAAGACGATGTTGTTTTGTTTGCTACAAAATGGCATCGTTTTGTTTATGTTAAAAATATTTCTTCCACCAACAAAATGAAGTCATTTTGCTTTAAGAGTAAAACGAAGTCGTTTAATTTATAAGACAATTAATAAAAGACAAGACAAAACAACATCATTTTGTTGCAAGCAAAAACGACATCATTTTGCCTCTTATTAACGAAAGCCACTGCCAGGCGCCAGCAACGCAGCCTTCTCCCTTACTCTTGCAGTCTCACTCCCAATGCTCGCCCCTCAACCTTATTACTGCCTCCATCCATCTCCCTTCATCCCCGACCCAATCCCTCACCTAGTTCTTCTTCTTTGTTTCTTCTTCTTCCTTCGTTATTCTTCTTCTGTCGTCAGTGTCAAGTTCTTCTTCGAACTGTCGAAGTCACCAATGCCGAACTGTCGAACTTTCGTACTTAATAAGGTAATCTCTCATTCTCTCTTAGACAATTTGGTTATTTTGAGAACTGATGTGGCTAATTTGAGAACTTTATATGTTAATATTGGGAATATAGCATACTGCTTGTAAAGTGTTACGTGAATTGCCATAGAGATAAATCATTTCCTATTGCTCATTGTGGTTTTGATGTCTCGGGCTATAGTTGTGATTCTTGTCTTCTACACTATTTTTTGGGCTATGGTTTCATCATTGCATTGTTTCTAACAAAACAATTTTCTATCCTTTTGAGTGCCAACTTTTTGCTTTATTACATATAGAAAAGATACTATTTTATGTTGTTGATTGTGATAATTTCGTTTCCTTTCACCCTCCCCCGCCCCCCGCAATTGTCATTGTTGCAAGTAGAATGGGTATATGAATTTTCCATTCAGTCACCTTTCTCTCATCTTATCCTCAGTAGAAATATACTATTGTGACAACATATTTTCTACCCATTTCATAGTTTATCTGTAGGTTGAACGAATAAGTTAGAAAAGTTAATAATTAGAAATTTTCGATATATTTGTGAACTGATCTTTACAAATATACATTATCTTAAATTTAAAATTAGTGTAATATTTTAAAATTAAATTTAGTTTGGTAGAGTAAATCAATATTAAATATTCTAAACTAAATTATAGTTGTCCAAAATCACGAGTTATGATAAATCATAATCTGATAGCCAGAGGACATAGGTATCCCCTAACCTAAACTACGATAAGGGCACTCCAAACCAAACATAAAAGTTGAAGACGAGAACATCATTTGATCATACATGCGTATCATATGTTTCATTTGGGTGAAGCTACTGATCTCCGTATACATATAAGCATTATGAAAATGTTGGCATGAACCACTTGATGATATAAGTATTTGTATTTTCTTTGTATTTTGGCAATAGCAAACACACAAGTAAAGTAGGAATCCTATTTATATTTCTGGTCATCTAACAAACCCGAATAAATTTGATGGTTAGAAACTATATTCATGGGAATGACAGGAAGCATATAATATAAGCCACATCTATGAGTTTGGTATACACAATAAATACGAGGACCACGACTTAACGTGATCTAGCTAGCTAACTAACATTTCAGCTAAGAAGTAATGGTACAGGACCCATGAAAATAACAGCTCGACGTTAGTTTGTTTAATTTGTTTTCTTCATTTCAGAGTTAGTTTCACATTTGTTAGAAGTTTGTTCTTCCTTTTATACATAAATAACACTAGATATATATCTCCTATGTGCGCACAATGAGAATAGAGAATAATAATATGAAGCATGTAAAATTCGTTCTTCACATCCTTCTTTATTGTTTCTTGTTCTCTGTTGAAACAGATGATACTTGAAAATACCAAACATTGACATGGTATCGGAGCTACCATTTTCCTTGAGCACTTCTTTTCTGATCAAATTAATTCGTTTCTTTTTCTTTGAAGAATCTAATTTCGTTTTTAGTTCTTCCTTCGATATATTGATTTGCTTCATCAATCATCTGGTACACATTACACTTTTAATCAACATTCTGCTGCAATTTTTTTTTCTGCATATACAGTGTTTGATGATATAAATATTTGATGATATAAGCAAAATCACAACATATAAGATGATGGAAAGGAAAAGAAAAGTGAAACTAAACAAGAAGTAGCATACATGAAATCTTTTGTAAGACTCCTTCAAATAGGTTGGACTTTTTCAGTATTTTTATCAAGAAACTTGTAGACTGCATTACAAGCATGAGAAGAAAAAATAGATTACATAATAGTTAAAGCATCATTAAGCATATATATATTAGAAACACTACACACACATAGAGTTCTCTTTATACATTGCTCGTCTGTGATTTTGCTTACAAACAGGAATGATAAGAAAAACTTTTGGAAATAATAGGATGATGAATTTTGAACTTAGAATAGATATAGCTTCTTCCACGTTATTGGGTTTTAGGCTCCTGCTTTTGCTAGGTTTTGAGCCACCTTGACCTTAGAGGCTATCTATGAATATGCAACATGCAAGTCCTGAAACTCTAGCATATTCAAAGTTTGGACATTCTTTAATTTTTCTTGAACATTTTCTAATCTCAAGTATTTATATGTTTTTTGTCAGATGGATGAGGATATTCCCTCAATTGAGAGTTCTAATCTAGTACTGGAGGTATAAGTGGAAACTTCTATTCCGACACTAAGTGACGATAAAATTTCAATTAGAACCCAAGTTAGTCAACATAAAAGTGAAGTTTGGAATCACTTTAAGAATACTATATCTACCAACGAAATTAAAAAACAGAGTGTAATTATTGTCAAAGTTTGTATTCAAGTGGTTCAAAAGGTAGAACGCCTTATTTAAAGAGACATATGGAATCATGCACTAGAAGAAAGATGAATTTAGGAGGTCAAACATTTTTGACCCCTAACCTTATGAAAGGAAAGAATGACATGAACGTAACAACTTTTGACAACCATAGATCAAGAATTTTGATGGCTAATATGATTATTGGAGATGAACAACCATTTTCTATGGTTGAAAGCAAAAGATTTAGGATATTTCTTAATTCGCTCCAACTGACTTTCAAGGTTCCAAGTCAGAATATATTGAGGAATGATATTTTCAAAATTTATAAGGAAAAGAAGAGAAAAACATTAAGAGCATTGTCGAGTGTTCAAGGACGAATTGCCATAACAATAGACATGTGGATAGCTGATAACCAAAAAAAGGGTTACATGGCAGTGACAACACATTATATTGATAATGATTAGAAGTTTTGTAATAAACTTGTGAGGTACTTTATATTCTTTAATATTGTTATCGTTTACTTTCTTCATTATTTTATGAATTTATGATTCATGTTGTTATACTTTTTCAGAATAGGTTCATTTATGTGCCGACATCGCATAAAGTGAAAAATTGGCAAACGTGTTGAAAGATTGTTTAATGGATTTTAACATCAACAACAAAGTATCCTCCATCACAGTCAATAATTGTAGCACAAATGATGCTATGATCAGAAGTTGAAGGGTAAGATGCGGGTTGGGAGCTTGTTAGTTAGAGGTAAGTTATTTCATATGCATTGTTTGACACATATTCTTAACTTGATTATGAAGGATGGGTTGGAGACAATAAAAGAAGCAATAGAGTGTATTCAGAATAATGTTTTATCTTAGAGTGCAACCCCTAAAAGCGTTGAAACTTTTAAAGATAGTGCACAAATTTTATGCATTCCAAATTCAAAGAAGTTAGTTTTGGATTGTTCTACTAGATGGAACTTAACCTTTAAGATGTTGGACTTGGCAATCCCATATGCTCAGCTATTTATTAGACTAGCCAAAAGGGATTCTCAGTATACCTGTGTACCATCAAAGGATCAATGGGACTTGGCTAGAGAACTTTGTTTGAAGTTGAAATTATTCAATAATTGGACTGAATTATTCTTAGGAACAAAATATCCAACTTCGCACTGTATCTTTAGCACTATGTTCGACATAAACCATGTTTTATCATTATGGATGTTTAACTCCAATGTAGTGATTCGAACTATGGCAGAGCGGATGGCAGAGAAGTTTAATTCTTATTAGTCTAAGGTTGGAGATATTATTGTAGTATTATATGTATTGGACCCCAGATACAAGTTAGACGGGGTTGAATATATTTATAATGTATGTACAGTGGTGAAGCTCAAGAGCGTCTACATACCATGAAACAATTATGGTATCAATTGTTTCATGATTATGAAGTCAGATGTAACAAACTCATGATTGGGATCTTAATAGTGCTGCAGGCAGTTCAACTCAGACTTTAGTTTCAAGTTCGACCTTTTCTTTTGACCCATTATTGGCAGATTCTCTTTCAAATTTTTTAAAAGAGAAAAGGACTAGGATTTCATAGAATACGAATAAGTTAGATAAATATTTTTCCGCATATTGTGTTCTTAAAATTGAAGGTGAGTCGTTCGATATATTTTTATGGTGGAAGACGTCTGCATAGAATTATCTGATCTTGCAAAACATTGCACGAGACTTGTTAGTTATTCCATCACCCACTGTTGCTTTAGAGTCTACATTTAGTATTAGTGATCGGGTCATTACTCCTCATTGTGGTTGACTTCATTATCGCACTGTGGAAGCCCTTATGGGTGCTCAAAGTTGGTTAAATAATAAAGATGTTGATGGTAAATTCTTTTCTTTTTAATATATTTGTTTTATCTATCTTTATATTATCTTACCTAATATTGTGTTTTTTATTTTTCTACAGCCACAGGTATTAATGCAGAGGGGACTAGTGAAATTAATCGACCAATTGAAGATTGTTTTGATCAAATATATGAAGGTGAAGGTATTTTTAGTTTTCTTTTTATTTAATATTACATTACTTAATATTCTTTTTATTTTAATATTATATTACTAAATATAATATTTGTACATACAGACGATTGGATCCAAACTGTCGACGATCTTAACAACAAGTAGAATTAGCATCTAATTCTCCACGTCTCCACTCTCCAGTTTATCCGGCATGATATAATCTTAATTTTGTAAATTGTATCATTTCTAGTAAAATGATTTAGATAATCATTCGTGCACAACAAAATTTTCTATAGCTAATGAATTTGGTTTTATCAATTCTCTCTTATAATAATTAATAAATTATTTAAGTAAAATTAAAATTTGTAATTAATTGAATTGAAATTCTTAACTATAACTATTAACTTAATGACTTTGCATACAAATTTCTAATCAATTGAATTAAAATTCCTAATTAATCATACCAATAAATACATCTCAAGATTTTAATTTTAAATGCATTTTTCATTAATGATATGCAAATGTATATAGCACCCTTCAATCTAAACTTGACTTAATGACTTTTAAAACAAATTATGTTAATATTTAGCTCATTATAATACCTAAAATTTTACTTAAAACATTAAGAAGTTAGTGATGTGACACTTTCATTTAATGACGTATAGTTTTATTCAAATGAAATATTAAGTGGTTTAAACAAAAAGATATAAATATTTTGTAATTTAATATTTGATAAATTAATAAGCTTCTTATATCATAATTATATGTTGTTATAATTTAAATTTATGACATAATATATATATATATTAACAAGAAAAAAGGTGATTTTTTAAAATTTTATTAAATATGATATGCTTATAATGCTCTAAGAATGAGAAGAATTTAAAGTAAAACTTATATCAAGGTTTCAAGTAAGAATTACTCTTAACAAACTTTTAATTAGAGTGACTTAGGAATGAA
>JANKOD010000005.1:18497885-18509270 GCA_026284645.1 Erythroxylum acuminatum | reverse complement strand
CCGCGTAGGTATTTGCTGGACTGGGGTTGTAATTTCATTAATTTTTTGAGGGTATTTTTGTCATTAAATTAGGGTTTGGAAGGCAAGCCATGTCATTCCATCCCTGACCCCCCACTTTGGGAGGTCACAAAATATTAGATTTTGGATGGCAAAGGATGACTTCCAAAGCCATTAATTGTCATTCCATCCTGTCTCAAAATAGACTCCCAAACAATGGCTCGAGTCATTTGGGTCATTCCATTCCATTCCTTTCCATCCGTCCACCAACATTCAAACATACCCTTAGGGTCACTTATAAGAGCCTCTTGTACTTAAATAAGAGCCTCTAATAGGGTAGTTGCTTATCATACTATTTGAAAATTTTATAATTACTAACAGGGCAACTAGGACATAAAAAACTCTTCTACCTGGATTACTATCGCTACATGATGTCCTCAAAGCCACATCAAGTCCATAGAAGTAAGCAACTTTTTTTTTTTTGGTTAGCAGGAGACGGTAGTTTTGGTAACCAATGGATTTAATCATTCCGACATGAATCCTAGGATTTTGGATGACATACCATTGCCCATGTTGTCCCCAATGGATAAAGATATTTAGATAACGGGTTTATCTATCTACGACTACAACGCAAGCTAGAACTAGAAGCCTTTACCAGGGAAGTTGAAATTGCCCAACCAGCCATGGAGTTGAGTGTTAAGTTCACTGCATTTCTTCACTCGAATCTAAACCAGTCACAATCCAATCAATTCTTTTGCAATAACTCCTTCAGAACCCAATTTTTGCCCGCCATTTGCCACAAACTCCTGTTGTCTTCTTCCATTCAAGTTCAACGTTCAGCGTTTCCTCGATTTTCTAGCAAGTTCGGGGCTTCTTCTTCTTCTTCTTCTTCTTCTCCTTCTTCTCCTTCTTCTTCTTCTGCTTCTTCTTCTTCTTCGGTAGCTGTTGGACCCGAAAAGGACAAGCTTCCAGCTGATATTAAAGTCACGGAGACCCAAGAGGCCAATTCAACAGTGAGTTGTCCTTCATCTCTTTTCATTTGTTGTCCAACTAATTTCTGATGTTTACTTATTCTTGATTTTTATTTGTGATTAGTAGGTTCAACTTCATTTTCCCACTTTCTTTACATTTTGGGAAACCAATCACTATCGTTCTTTTCAGACCGATTTCTCTTCTTTTTTGGATATGGAAGTCATGTGACCTAGATATTCGTAAAATCTTACTCTCTTGATGCAGTTAAAGTTGAGTGTTGAAGTTCCCCCGGTAGTATGCGATGACTGTTACAATAGGGTGATCCGTGAGTTCATGAAGCAAGCTAAGGTGCATAAATTCTCTGCCTTGTAAAGTTGATTTTCAGTTTTGGTGCTTTTCATTGAATACTCTACGGTTCTACATAATTGTCCAAACTGCATGCAACAGTTTATGCACATCCGAATCTATATTTCAACTGAGTGAAGATATGAGTTATGAGACATCTTTTTAAGTAATATATTTGTGACAAGGTCAGTTGTCACATACCTTACATGGTTTGCTCATAGAGGACTTCATATAAGAACTTGACTGAAGACAGCATTTTCTAGTCAGCTTATTCATGGTGAGATAATTCGTTGTAAATGGTCTAACAAATTCAGGTCCCTGGATTTCGTCCTGGGAAGCTTGTTCCAGAGAGTATTCTTATTAGCCATGTTGGGAAGCAAAATGTGCTAAAAGCTACCGTTGAATCCATTTTGAAGAGGACCCTTCCACATGCTTTGTCTGAGGTATGTACAAGTTATAGCACTGCACCATTTTTCTGATTATACTATCTATTTCTCAGTTTTTCCCTTTTTCATTGGAACTGTCTTGTACTAATTTACTAACTTATGCTCTGGAACCTCTTCCAATTACTTTTCTCAATATTTCCTGTTGCTTGTTTTGTTTAACTTATCTGCAATAGATTCAAGTTTCAGTATGTAATAGCAGAATATAGGATCTCTTATGCAGCTGGCGATGCCTTTAAAAGTAACATTGTATCAGCTGTTCAAAGGCAAAAACGAATTTATTTATGTGCTTTTGCAAGTGAAGCTTGGAATTCTTTCAAGACATTTAATTGTCAAGGAATAATGAGCTTTCATGCAGTAATATTCATTTACACAAGGCAAGGAATAATGTAGAGTAATATCATCTTTTAAATAACAAACTGCAACTCTATTTTTTGGTTGCTGTAGCTGTATTCCAAATAATCAACATTGTTGTGAACCTATATGAACATCTTGTTAATAAAATCCCATTTCAGGTGGCAATTCTCATACTGCATTTCTATTTTTCAGGTGACTGAAAGGGCTTTGAGAGACTCAGTTCGCATTGTAACCCAATTTTCTGACATGGAGAAGACCTATGCTTCCCTAAATTCTCTCAGGTTTTTTTTTTTTTTTTCCAAAATGACATTTTTGGTTCCTTTTCACTTGCTTCCCTTGTTCCTTATTTGCTGGTCATTGAAAGATCTCTTCTTTCTCCAGACCTTACTTCCTTTGGTTTAAAAGAAAAGCATGTGTTGCACTGTGTAGATATCTGGTTCACACTTACTTAACTACTGTTGTCTGATTGGGCTTGTGGACCAGATATGATGTCATTGTTGATGTGGCTCCTGAAATTGAATGGATCCCTGAGAATGGTTATAAAAACTTGAAGATTGTGGTTGAGATAGACAGCGAGATAGATGCAAAGAAAGCTTCTGAAAAAGAATTAAGTCGGCGGCACAAGTCCTTAGGCACACTGAGAATTGTAACTGACAGGGGTTTGCAGGTAATGATAATTTGACCGGTTCTATTTTAAAAAAAAATTCATTTGCATATGAATTTTGAATATTTTAAAGTTCCATTGTGCAATTATATTGCACATAAAATCTGGGCAATTCTTGAACCGGCCTAAAAATGAAACAAATGCAACAGGAAATGTAAGTATTATAATACAGGTACCATAATTTTCCCTCCTCTCCTTGCATGGTATTATACAGTACAATACAACAGAAGAGCTAAATAATATCAGTTTTGGAGATCTTAACCATAGTAGATAAGTAAAACACTGAAAGAGACTACAGTCATACTTCCTCATATACTTTAGGGTTCATCAAGTATCCTAGTCTAACTGGAAAAGGGAAGGCCTGTTCAGTTTTGACGCTTCATTATGGTGTGTTTTCAAGTCCTGATTGTCTTACTGCCTGGCTAATTTACCAGAACTGGACATTTTGCAGCCAATTTAGAGCTTAGAAGTTGCATTGCATCTGAACTTGCCACTGTTTGTTTCTGGCAATTTACGTTTCAAAACTTCCTTGATTGACAAGGACTTAATATTTTGAGTTCTAATTGTACACAATGATTCAAAGATTAGAAGGCTGTATTTGGGCTGAACTTTCTCCTCATTCCTTTAATCCAACTAACAGATTAATTAAAACTTCCACAGATTGGTGATGTTGCAGTTCTTGATATTTCAGCAACCAAAATCGACAATGGCAAATCATCAACTCCTATTCCAGCTGCTGAGAGTAAAGGTTTGCTCTATGACACTAAGCTTGCATTCATAGTCATTATTCTATATGATGATGGTACTACACCCACCAAACTTTCATTCCCATAATATATCTACTAAAGACAATGCCAAATGTCAAGCATATAGGAAAGCACAACACTGAGGTTATAAACATTAGAAAAAATTGCAAATACTATATGTTGGTTAACATTGTTAAAAACTGGTGCAACAAGGATAATGCCAAGCATGTTGATGGGAGTTACAAGTTCCTTCCATTGAGATTCTAAACTACTTGTGGGCCATGTAAATTCTGCTTCTCATTCCATTTTAATTCTCCATTATCCTAACCATTAGATTCCAGTTTTTCCAAATGAAAGATGAAAATTATTACTAGCCTCTTACCATATGATGCAAGGTTATTGTGAATAAGAAAACAAAAGGTATAGTTACGGTGGATGAAGGTCTGTCAGGTTATTGAATAGTTGGACACAGAAATGGAAAGTAAGGAGTACAAAGCTTAGAAGCCTGATTATCCATGGTCTAGGTGATCATATAATGAATAACTGATGGATTATTCCAATTCTACATGTAAAAATAGCTAGACTCATCATACTTGAACAAAAGAGTCTTTAATTTTCTGCTTATACAACTTTTCGAATAAAAAAAATAATTTATGCTTGTAACCTCTTAAAAAAATAAACAGTTGTTCAGTCTGGGTTATTTTTCAGTTGATTCTTATAATATTTAAATTATTGGTCCCATCTTATTTTTTATTATAAAGTAACTAAGTGACCAACAGTGTGATCTCATAATTAGCTTTCCTTTAAATCCAAAACCTTTGCCAATTTACTGCGTGTTGTTTCCAGAAGTAATTCTGTTCAGTTTCAACTGACAGGGGTTGTAGTTCCTCAGTAATTGAACACCTTTCTGCAGGTTTTTATTTTGATACGGAAGATGGAGATAAATTAATGCCTGGTTTCCTTGATTCAATAATTGGAATGCAACAAGGTGAAACAAAGTCCTTTTCTCTTGTATTTCCTGAATCATGGAAGCAAGAAAATCTCCGTGGTGTTCATGCACAATTTACAGTGAGTTCCGTTGTGTCCCGAATAAGTCATATTAAAATGTAGATTCATGAAATATAAAGTAAAAGGAAATAAAGCATATAGATACAAAGTAAAATTTACATGATGTTATATTTTCTTTATTTTCTATCAGTTATTTGTTGGAATATTGGGGTAACAAGAATACCAGACAGTCTAAGAAAACAAGTCTTTTGAATGAATTCTAAAGTTGCCAAGTGTACATCAGCAACCATTTAAGTGATTGAACAAGCAGAACATTATTGAAAAATTCTGTAAATTTTGTAAAAGAGTATTAACAAACAATGATTATGAATCTTTCTTGCTAATCCCTTCAAGTTAAAGTGTTGTCATTATAAGATATAATGTCGTCCTTGTAAGGCAGTTTTGTCCATATATTTGGAAATACACAAATTTTTTAATTTCCAAAGAAAAACAATGATTATGAATCTTTTCTCTTTACCTTCTAGGTTGAATGCAAAGAATTGTTTTATGGAGATTTGCCATACTTGGATGATTCACTTGCTGACAAACTTCTTCCTGGGTGCACCACCTTGCAGCAGGTTTTTCTGAACTGATTACACCATGCGTGGCTGTAAATTCATATCTATTTATGAGTGTATCAGTGATGGAAAATTTCCCATGTGAAAATATGTAGGTCAAGGAAACACTGTTGCAAAAATGTCTAGAATTGGAACAAACAGCAAAAGATCATGCGACTGATAATGCAATTCTTGACCAGCTTTGTAAGGTTGGTTTACATTCTTAAGTAGAATCTCTCAGGGTCGGGCACATGCATTCCGTAATATCAAGTAATAGTGCAGAAAATATTATTCTTATTGTCAATTGTGAAGACAATCCATTTTCTGCATGGACTGGTGGCTTAATCTGTTTATGAACGTTAATAAGTTGAATAGCTACTCTGCCATGTGCGTTCTTGCACTATATAACGTGTTTTGTCTCATGTTTAGATGGCGGAGGTTGATATACCTCAATCCTTGTTTGAGGAGGAAGGCAGGCAACTTTATGGAGCTAAACTTCTTGAAATTCAGGTTGGTTAGAATAGCATGCTGGAGTTTAATCAGGGGAGTAATCTGGTGACCTGAGATACTGGAGATACTCTCCCTAACTGTACAGGCAGTCAGTATTATGCATGTGTAGATCATTTATGTTCCCACATGTTGATATTTCTGATTACAATACATTGGTGCAGGCAAATATGAAATTAAGTGAAGAGCAGCTGGCTTCTTTATCCAGTCCTAAGGCAGTTAAAGAATACCTAGAAAAGCAAAGGGACAACATAACAAAGATGATTAAACAAAATCTGGCAGTTGGGGATATATTTAAACGTGAAAATTTGCAGGTATGGCAATGGTTTAGCAATTCCCCAGTTTCATTGTTCTATGTATTATTTTATTTCAAGTCTGTTTTTATAGAAGACATAAAATTATCTGCACTAAATTGTATGATTTTAACTGACTTCTCATCAATAATACCACCATTTTAGTTGTCATAATTTGAAAGGTAATTCTAAACTGACAACATACCTACATTTTGTCAGGTCTCAACAGACGAGCTTGTGAAAGAGGTTGAGAACTCCGTAGCTGAATTCAAACGTCACAAACAGAATTATGATGAGGAGCGTGTGAGGGAACAGGTTTGCCTGATTCACTGAACTCTGAAACCTTCTGTTTCCTCTTATTGCTTTCACTCCCTTTAACATTTGTCCCAAATATCTTAGTCCAACTAAGAGAAGCTAGGTTAATGAAACGATCTTAGTGCGAGTAATATAAAAAGAAGCTTTGAGGAGCCTCTAGTAGATTGATGCTGATTTCATTCATCTGGCTGAGACTCTTATGTTATTGACAGATGCCACAATTTCTTCTTGTTCCTTCCGTTCATCTCGTTTTGGATTGATATTGCTCTTCTACACATCCCTCTTTTCTAAATCTAATAACAACAACAACAATAACACCAAGTAGAAATCTCGCTGGAGCGAGGGATCTGGATAGGTCTAGTAGTACGCACCCTTGCTCCTAACTAGTAAAGAGGCTGTTTTCAAATCTAATAGTGTAAATAAAATTTGTCATGGGTAAGGGAAGATAGCGGGCCTATGGCCTGTGCTAAGCTTTTTCATTACTTACAATGGATTTCAGCTTTGCGCTCTTCATTGTCTATACGATAGTGAATCCATTCTTAATGCTTATTCTCTTCCCTCGAGACTTTGATGGAGCCTTCACATCTTTGTCACTCTGATATTCATTTGGGCTAGAATGTATGCTTTCTGATTATAGTTTCACTTGTTTTGGCATCCTCTAGGTAGCTACAATGACAAGATCAGTGCTATTATTCCAATTTGTTCTTTTGAATTGAATAGGTACAAGAGATTATGGAGGGAGCAAAAGTGCTTGAATGGTTGAGAGAACGTGCAGAAATTCAGTACATAATCAGGTGAAGTGAGAACTCAGAGAGCTTGGTGTACGTCTGGAGTTGATATCTGAGATAGACGGTGAAGAATAAACCTGGAAAGCCAATTGCTACCTGTTGGCGGCAATAATGATCAATATAACAGGATGTTTCTCTTTCTTCCAAGTGGTTTTGCTGTTCCACAAAACGTAAAACCTTGTAGGCTAGAAAATACATCTAGGGAATCCAGACAAACAAAATGAATTAAGGGCTGTTTCCCATTAAGTAATGGACAAAGGTTACCTGCCCTAAAATCACTGATTGATGAACAACAAATGACTGATAATAGATGTGGGTGAAAAGTGAAAACAGGGTTTGGACTGCAACTTGCAAGGCATTTGAAGGTGTTTGGGTTTATGCAATAACTAGAAGTCTAATATGAGGAGGAAGAAACAATAGATAAAGGTGAAGATAATGTACAAGCAATACGTAATTACAATCTTTGATTTGTGAGGGAACTAGAAACTTACTTGGCAGTCCATGCTTCGACTTCGAGTATTAGACCAAAGAAGTTCCCTCATTATATTGTTGCAGAATCATTCTGAAAAACTCTTTTCTTACACGACTGTCGTGCAAGATACGATGAAGCATTTCACTGCCAGTGCGAACCACGGTAGTATCTGTGTTGGAAACAACAAACCGATCAATAACTTGAAATGATTTTAGCCAGACCAAGTTAGGCTTGTTTTGCGAAGGTTTTTCCAGTGAGAGCTCAAATGAGTGTGTTTCAAGCACATGGAAGATTCTACCACACATTGTTATGTCCTCACCCTATAAGTAAAGGAAGCAAGGCATATTGTACAATTGAGTAACCGCAAGAGAGAAGGAAAAACTGAATAATCTTTATTAATTCAGTTGTTGCATTTATACACAACAGTATCTGTACAATGCCTAATATCTATATTTAGCTAACTATACAACTAAAGAACTGTATACAATTAACATATTCACAGCTAACCAACTCTCGTTCACACACCCCCCTCAAGTTGGGGATGGATGAGTAAGCAACCCCAACTTGACACTAATGTGATTGAACTGAGGAGCTGCTAATGATTTAGTAAAAACATCAGCAACTTGCTTATGCGTTGAAACATATCTAGGAGCAACAAAACCTTCCTTAAATTTTTGGCACACAAAATGGCAATCAATCTCTAGGTGCTTAGTCCTCTCGTGAAAAACTGAGTTGGCTGTAATATGAAAAGCAGACTGGTTATCACACCAAAGATCAATCGGAAGTGGAATGGTGATTCGGAAATCCTTGAGCAGATAAACAAGCCATTGAAGTTCTCATCACACAGTAGTACTCATACTTCGATATTCTGCCTCACAACTAGACCTTGACACGGTATTTTGTTTTTTACCGTTCCAGCTAATCAAGGAACTCCCCAAAAATACACAATAGCTACTCACGGATTTCCTAGAAATTGGACATGATGCCCAATCACTATTACAGTATTCTGTCATCTGCAAACTACTATCACTTCTGTAGAACAATCCTGTGTCGGTATTCCCAGCAAGAAACTGCAAGACGTGTAAGGCCCCTTCCCAATGAGCTTGTGTTGGAGAAGCCACAAACTGACTAAGTTGTTGCACACTGAAAGTTATGTCTGGCCTAGTCATATTCAGGTACAACAACCGCCTAACTAGCCTTCGATATTTGTCGACATCTGGAAATAGCTCACTTGCTTCATCAAATTTATGATTGCGAGGCAATGGAGTTACAATAGTGGTAGAGTCAACAAAACCACAATCAACTAGAATATCCATTAAGTACTTCCTCTAAGAAATAAAAGTACCTTTAGGAGTCTGATAGAACTCTCAACGATTGAGAGATTTTGCACTGAATATTATTAGTGAGTAACTTGGAAGCTGTCAAGTTACAGGTATAGGCAGACAATTTCGAGAGTGCTGCTCTCTCCTAGCCTTAGGCTCACCAGAATTCTCTTAGG
The DNA here is from genome assembly GCA_026284645.1 of Erythroxylum acuminatum. Lineage (NCBI taxonomy): Eukaryota > Viridiplantae > Streptophyta > Magnoliopsida > Malpighiales > Erythroxylaceae > Erythroxylum > Erythroxylum acuminatum. The sequence goes on along the minus strand of JANKOD010000005.1, from coordinate 18,500,269 downwards.
AAAAATATGCTATATTCTATCCCAATCATTACAATATTTATTCCCCTTCTGTTGCTTACGTCCGTACTATAACTAACTCTCCCCTTCCCCTCTCTCATGCACCTTCCTAACCGAATGGAGTAACCTTTACTCGGTTACCCCTTGTCTTACCCTTCTAGAATATACGTTCTTAATAGGAGGCCTAATATTGCTCCCCCCCATAAGTTGCACTTTGTCCTCAAGGTGAAAGGCTGGAAATAGTGCCACTATATCATCGAAGAGCTCCTAAGTAGCTTCAGGTGCTGCCAAACCCTTCCACTTGATCAAAACTTCAAGGCCCTTGGTCCCTCCTCGTGGTCTGATTGCTAAAACCTCCTTTGGCTGTATTGATAACTCCTGGTCCTCTGCCCACTCTTCAGGTAACTCAAGCTGATCAGTAACCTCGCCCACTACTGCCCTCAGCTGGGAGACATGAAAAATAGGATGGATCCTGGCTGTCTCTAGAAGTTGCAATTCGTATGCCACTTCCCCAATCCTCCTTAACACTTGAAATGGACCAAAATATCTAGGGGCTAACTTTTCATTAGCTCTTTTCATAACAGTTAGCTGTCGGTAAGGAGCTAATTTCAACCAAACCTTGTCTCCCACATTGAAATGCACTTCCCGTCTATGTTTATCTGCTCTACTTTTCATATCACTTTGGGCCTTTGCCAAATGTTGCTTAATCTTTCCCAAGTAATGGTCCCTCTGCTGTAATAACACATCAACTGAAACCATTCTGGACACCCTCGATCCCAACTGAAAAATAAGGGGTGGATCCCTTCCATACAAAACCTTAAAAGGTGTAGTGTGAAGAGCCACATGATAGGAGGTATTATAACAATACTCTGCCCACCCTATCCATTTAGCCCACTGTTTTGGAATCTCTCCTGCCAAGCATCTTAAATAAGCCTCCACTGAACGATTCACCACTTCAGTAGCTCCATCCGTTTGAGGATGATAGGCTGAACTGAATTTCAGAGTTGTCCCATGCACTTTGAACAATTCTCCCCAAAACTTGCTCATGAAAACCTTATCTCTATCAGAAATCACAGACCTAGGGACCCATGAAGTTTCACAATTTCTTTGATGAACACTTCAGCTATGGATTGTGCTGTGTATGGATGCTTGAGTGGTAAGAAATGAGCATATTTACTAAGCCTATCTACCACTACCAAGATCGATGTGTACCCCAAAGACTTAGGAAGTCCTTCTATAAAATCCATTGTTAGCTCATCCCAAACCTGATTAGGTATCTCCAAGGGCTGTAGTAATCCTGCTGGTGATAAAGTTAAGTATTTGTTCTGTTGACATGTTAAGCAAGCAGCCACAAACCGATAGATTTCCTTCTTCATACCTTCCCAATACAACTCGCTAGAGATTCTCTTATATGTCTTCAATGGTCCCCCATGTCCTCCCAAGTGACTCTCATGACCCTCCTTCAAAATCTTGGATATAAAAACAGAAGAGCTGGAGATGACTAGTCTGTCTTTGTAATAGAGTCTTCCTTGCTTCACCGTGTAAGGGGGCCTGAAACCTGGATCTTTGTTGACAGCCTCCCTTAACTCCTTTAGCTTACTATCCTCTTCTATCTCCTGCAAGATTTCCTCCATATCGATGATTTTATAGGTCATTATAGTTTGCAACTCAGCCTGGATCTGTACCCTTGATAGAGCGTCTGCCACCTTATTTTCTCTCCCAGGTTTGTATTCAATGGTGAAATCAAAGCCCAACAGCTTAGTAATCCACTTCTGATAATCGGGGTGGATCTCTCTTTGCTCTAATAGAAATTTCAAGGGTTTTTGGTCAGTGCGAATGACAAATCTGTGCCCTAGGAGGTAAGATCTCCATTTTTTTACAGCCAACACAATCGCCAAGAGTTCCCGTTCATAAGCTGACTGTCCTTTCCTTGCAGCCAATAATGATTGACTGAAATATGCAATGGGTCTATTATTCTGCATCAACACGGCTCCTACTCCAACAGCTGAAGCATCCGTTTCTAACACAAAAGGTAGATTAAAGTCAGGTAAGACTAGCACCGGCAAGGTGGTCATAGCCTTTTTAAGGTTGTCAAAGGCCTCCTCTGCTTCGACTGTCCACTGAAAGTTGTTCTTCTTGAGCAATTGATTCAATGGACCTGCTATATGGCTGTACCCCCTCACAAACTTCCTATAGTAACCGGTTAACCCCAAAAATCCTCTCAACTCCTTCAATGTGAGTGGTTTCGGCCATCTGAGCATTGCCTCCACCTTACACTGATCTGCTGCCACTCCATGCTTAGATACAATATGCCCCAAGTACTCCAAGTTCGGTTGCCCAAAAACACACTTCTTATAGTTAGCATAGAGTTGTTGATCCTTTAAGAT
>JANKOD010000005.1:18476746-18497785 GCA_026284645.1 Erythroxylum acuminatum | reverse complement strand
ATTTTATATGCATACTTTTATGAATAATTTGTATTTGTTTTCGCCAATTATTTTTATAATTTTTTGTCATATATATTGATATGAATAGGTTTTGGTTACTATAAGAATCGAACCTGAAAATAGGTTAACCGATCCTATAGGTTCTTTAAGTTTAGGTTCAGGTTCAGATTTGTGAAATTGCCGAACCTGACATTTAGGTTCAGGTTTAAGTTATTTATGAACAGGTCAGGTTACCCTACCATGAACACCCCTACCTGTATCGATTATCCAGATATTGCTACCAGAGATGCTTAGTGCGTGTAGTGCTGTGCATGTAGAAACAACATTACCTGCAAAAGCAAAGTTTGAAAACTCTCGTCCTGCTCCTCCAGTTACGAGGTATCAGAGCTTTTAGGATTCTTGATTCAAGTGGAAGAACTCGTGAGTGACAAAGGAGATTTTGACGTTGATATTACTACTTGATTGTTGAAAGTTAGCTTAATAATGGCGGATAGAGAAGAGACTCGTCCTCGGTATGACGTCTTGGTTGATGATGATCCCTATTTGCTGCAACCTTCTGATCATCCAGGAATGGCGTTGGTGTTTACGCCATTGATTGAGTCCAATTATTTTAGCTGGAGCATAGCTATCAAAACTTCTCTCGAAGCTAAAGATAAGCTTTGCTTCATAGACAGAACGCTGGATCCACCTACTGATATTGTTCGATACAAGAAATGGAAGAAGGTTGATTTGATGATTAAGTCTTTGCTGCGAAACTCCATTTCTAAGGATTTAGGCGATAGCTTTGTTTATTCTCTTAGTGCCAGGCATATGTAGGAAGTTTTGGAGAAACATTTTGGGGTTAATAATACACCCCAAATGTATCAAGTACGGAGGGAAATGATTTCTATTGAACAGGGTAATAACTCTGATACCATGTACAATTGAGGATCTGCAAGAGAGAAGGAAAAACTGAATAATCTTTATTAATTCAGTTGTTGCATTTATATGCATCAGGTACAACGCCTAACATCTATATTTAGCTAACTGTACAACTAACTAACTGTATACAATTAACATATTCACAGCTAACCAACTATCGTTCACACATATTGTGTTTGCTGGACCCACCGTCTCTTTCTGCCCTTGTGTAGTATGAAATTTATTTAGCTCAAGTTACATCAATCAATCTCTTACCCACAACCCATTTTGGGTTATTCATCAGACTAAATGTTATACGAAAGTTCCTTGTTTTTTCAGCAGAAAGATGATGTGAGGTGGGTCTTTGGATTATTCAACGCACACAAATATCTGGCTAGCCCACATGATGACATGAAACAGATACCCACGCCATTGGCCCTTTTGAAGCTCATCCGCTTTGAGCCACTGAATGCTCATTTTCTGTGTCTCTTCCCATTTACAAAACTTTCCGAGCAAATATAATATTATGTCATTCTTTACTATAAACCAAGGTTAGCTGCCACAGATACTCCATTCTTATACATATGTATACAACGAATCCAAGAGCAAGCAATCAAGTTGTTCCTTGGGGACATTGCAAGGGCATGTCATGTTTAAAACCAAGGAAACATGATAAAGAATGTTGGACAACCAATGGCAATGTCTTTTGTAATAATCCATAATTACACATCCAACCAATGGCAGTATCATTTGTAATAATCCATCATTACACGTCGCTTTATCTTCCATGATGCTCTAATGCCTTACCTTACCTTAAAAATTGACTCCTCCCTATCCATCTCCTTCATTTTAACTACTAATTTGTCACGGAGAGCTCCAAGACAAGTAGAAAACCAGTTTTACCCACTTCAAGGAAATGAGTAATAATCGACGACTACAATTCATCATCCGTGATAGAGGCCATGATTGATCCATCTGGACCCACACATCAAAGGGTTAGATCCAATTCTGGTGAAAGCCACATGTCCCCCCAGTTATGCTCCAGCACCAGTCAAAGAACAGACAAAGAAGATAAGTCCAAGTCAATTAATTTAGTACAGTCGGACAGTGTCATTGTCGTAAATAACACAGAAAACACGGGCTCTAAGGAGTTTGACATGTAGGGGTCCCACTCTCTATTTTGGTATCTCCATAATACTTAGCTTCTATTCTTCACACATTTTCTCTCTCTGCTCAGAGTCACAAACAGTGAGAGAGAGAGTAGACAGCAAAGAGCTTTAGATCTGAAGCCAACAGATACCCAGCATATAGCCTTAGCCTGTTAGTCGATCTGGGTAAGTTTCTTCCTGTTGCTGTACTTGTACATTGCAGTGATTCTTTTGCGGTTCATGGTTGGTAGAAAATTGATCTTTCTTGATCTTGTTCTCGATGTTTATGGTAAATGGGTTGTGGTTGTGATTCGTAAGTAGCTAAAGGACTTATCTTTTGTTCTTGTTCTGCTGATGGTGGATCAGTGTTGGTGCATTTTGCTTGAAATGGGGACTTTAGTTTACTTGTTCAAAGCTTGAAACGTTGAGAGGATTTTATCTTGGGGTTCAATGAGTGCGGTTAGTTGCGATCTTGTTGGTGATTGATATGGATTTAATGAGTAATTAAATGTTTGCAATGATTTAGCTTTTTATGCTAATTTTTCAAAGCGGATTTTAGTTCATAATTTATGGTTTTGTGTGTATAGCGTGAAAATGCGTGGGTCATAATAGTCTGTACCTATTGAGCAGTTCATTGAATAAGCTATTAACTGCGTAGGAAAATATAGTCGCGAGGGAAAAGGACTTGTAATAATTCTTGCTTTAATTAAGAGTGATTGGCCAAGAAATAATCAAAATTAATTGCCACGCTATCTTACAATTTTCCAATGTTCACAATGCTTTTAAACTTTAAAGCAGAGATAAGTTTACCGTATTCATCCTGAGTTTAAAGCAGGCTATTGCTAAACTTTAACTGGTTACATTGCTTGTACTGTGAGTGAATTAGATTAAATATGATGGTGCATGATACATATCTCTTTTTTACTTTTTCTTTCTGGATGCGTATCCCATTGTTTGAATGTGCCATCCCCTTCTTTTACTGTTGCTGATTATGTGTTTGTGACTTCTGATAGGTTGCATGTTTTATTTATCTGATAAATATCTGTTTCTTTCTGGTTAATAAGGTATTGTGTTTTGCTTTCCGTTTTTTCAGGTATAACACATAAGCATAAGTGTGTTTATTGATTTTAATCAAATCAACATAAACATAAAATCCGTTTGCTTTATGCATTGTGTCTTGAGTTTTAGGTTTTAAGTCAATGGCGATCTCAGATGCTCAAAACCCTCTTCTTGGGGAAACTACTTGTGGTTCTTTACTTCAAAAGCTGCAGGTATTTTATCATATTGTGTTTTTATTCCTCTAGCCTTTTTAAATCCGTTAGAGAATTTTATTTTCTCACTGATCCTTGGTTTGGGATAGGAAATTTGGGATGAGGTTGGTGAAAGTGATGAAGAGCGGGATAAGATGCTTCTTCAAATAGGGCAGGAGTGCTTGGACGTGTACAAGAAGAAAGTTGAGCAGGCCACAAAGTCTAGAGCACAATTGCTCCAGGCCTTGTCAGATGCAAAAATTGAACTTTCCAGCCTTCTATCAGCCCTTGGAGAGAAAAGTTGTGTGGGGATTGTGAGTGTTCTGAATTTTATCATCTAATTATCAGTAATTAGCATGTTGTTTCAGGTGCTACGATATTTTTGACATATCAAGGCAGCATTTTGTCTAAGACGCAGTATTTGATAAGCTATATCTTTCATTATTTATTTGGTTTAACTGTAGCCTGAGAAGACCTCTGGAACCATCAAGGAACAACTTGCGGATATAGCACCTGCTCTTGAGCAGCTATTGAAACAAAAAGAGGAGAGAGTGAAAGAGTTTTCTGATGTACAGTCACAAATTAAAAAAATATGTGGAGAAATTGCTGGGAACTTTAAAACTAATGAAACTCCTGTGATTGATGAGGCTGATTTATCTCTTAAAAAGCTGGATGAATACCAAGTCCAACTTCAGGAACTTCAAAAGGAAAAAGTAAGCAAGTGTTTTCCCCTTGTATTTGTATGATATGTGAGTTCATGTATATTACATGGTTTCCAACCTTCTGAATGTTTTGTGTTGAATATTTCCTGATGCCTTTTCTATCAAATGGCAGAGTGATAGGTTGCACAAGGTCCTTGAATTTGTAAGCAGTGTACATGATCTCTGTGCTGTCCTTGGAATGGACTTTTTCAGCACCGTAACTGAAGTTCACCCAAGCTTAAATGACTCAACTGGTGTGCAATCCAAAAGCATCAGCAATGATACATTAGCTAGGCTAGCTAAGACGGTCTTAGGTCTGAAAGAAGATAAGAGGCAGAGACTTCATAAGGTAATGATTGTGAGTTATGGGTTAAACTATGATTGCTAATTTTCTTAATTTTGCTTTTGCTTCTACTATTTAAATGAACTTCATTTGGTCATATTTCATCCTAAGATCTGTGTCTGTGACTTGTTGCAAAACTGAACCTCATACGTGTATCTATCTCAGCTTCAAGAGTTATCAAGCCAGCTGATTGACTTGTGGAATCTAATGGATACTCCAACAGAAGACAGGAAATTGTTTGACCATGTGACCTGTAACTTTTCAGCTTCAGTTGATGAAGTGACAGTCCCTGGTGCTCTTGCTTTAGATCTGATTGAACAGGTAGTCTATTGATACAATAAATTGAATTAGGATCTTAAAATCTTCATATCGATGGCAAAGACAGGACCTATTTACTCATTCTACTTCACATGTTGAAAGGCGGAAGTTGAGGTTGAAAGACTTGATCAGTTAAAGGCTAGCAGAATGAAAGAAATCGCATTCAAAAGGCAGACAGAGCTTGAAGAGATATATGCTCGTGCTCACATAGAAATAGATTCAGAGGCAGCTCGAGAAAAGATTATGGCACTTATTGATTCTGGAAATGTTGAGCCTGCTGAGTTACTGGCTGACATGGATGGTCAGATATCAAAAGCCAAGGAGGAAGCTTTTAGCAGGAAAGAGATTTTGGACAAGGTTGAGAAATGGATGTCAGCATGTGAGGAAGAGAGCTGGCTTGAAGACTATAACCGGGTACATGTTATCTATGTTTTATTTGCTTTGCTTGAGTTGTTTTTGTATTAGCTCTGAGATTTTCATAATGTTTTTCCTAGAGTTCGGCCCTGTGGTACCTCTGTCAATAGCAAACACAGCTATCCCTTATTGTCTGGAGCCACTTCTTTTCCTTCATACCTTACATTTTCTAGTAGATCATAACATGTATTTGTAATGGCATGCATTTATCTTTATATTAAGCAATGGAGAAGGTTCACTTCAACATACCACAAATCTGACTAATTCTCCTCGAAAATGAATATCAGCCTTTTGATATGGCAGTTAGAATTTCAACTTAATTGGTTTTATATTGCTGAAACAGGATGAAAACAGGTATAATGCTAGCAGAGGAGCACATCTAAATCTCAAACGTGCTGAAAAAGCTCGAATACTGGTTAACAAAATTCCAGGTGCTTTATTTTTCAAAAAAAAAAGTTCCAGGTGCTTTGTTAAATAAAAAATTGAACTATTCTGGTGGTCAAAGCCAACAATGCTCTACTATTATATTCCATTTTTAAAATTTTAAGGGAAAACCTGCTTTAAGACTCCTGATCTTGTTTTGATTTTTGTTTTTGGCCATATAGCTTTGGTTGACACCTTGGTTGCCAAAACCCGGGCTTGGGAAGAAGAGCGTGGCTTGCAATTTGCTTATGATGGGGTTCCTCTCCTTGCCATGCTAGATGAATATGCCATGCTTAGGCAGGAAAGAGAAGAAGAGAAACGAAGGATGAGGGTAAGTTTTAACTGGTGACTAATGTATTGTGCATCATAGTGAAAAACGATTTTAACGTCAATTGACTTTGCTTTAATATGAGGAACATTAGAGTTTCCTGGCTACAGACTTTCACATAGAAAGGGTTAATTTATATGTTGCTGTCTGTTGTATGCTAAAAACTTCGGGCGTACAGGACCAGAAGAAGTTTCATGAGCAGCAAAACTCGGAACAAGAACATGGCTCAAGACCGAGTCCTGCTCGACCAATTGGCAGTGGTGCAAAGAAGGTGGTGGGTTCACGTGCGAATGGAGGCGCCAATGGAACTCCCAGTAGACGACTATCACTTAATGCTCACCAAAATGGTAGCCGGTCTGCTGCCAAAGATGGTAGGAGGGATAGCAGTAGTAGGGATAACAGGCCAGCTGCTCCCACTAACTATGTTGCCATATCAAAAGAGGACTCTGTATCCCATATTTCTGGTAGTGAACCAGTTCCAGCATCGCCGTGATAAAACCATAAGAGAAATCTGTTGCCTACACCTTGTGATATTAAAGTTCTTACTAGGATTATATAGTAGTCAGAAACTATGGAACTGGAGAGTGAACCGTTCTTAGTTGTGTATGTTTTCGAAGCTTGTTTACTTGTTCAATTCAGATAGTACCCATGAAAGAGAACGATCCCCCTTCCCTATTATCCAATACAAATTCTATTTAGGGTATAAACTATAAAATTCCGGTAAGCATTCAAGACCTGATTAATGGTTGTTTTTTTTTTTTTTGGGACAGTTAAGAAACATATACTAACACCCCGTATGAGTGCCTTCATCAGGACGAAGAAACTTGGTGGAAACTGTATGTGCTTTCTTTGAAAAATAAATAATGCATTGACTGGAAAAGAACAGTACAGCTGGTAAGAAGAAACAGAACAAGGTGTCTACATGCAAGCAAAGGAAGGGATTCCCACTCAGATATCTCACAAGAAAAGAAAAGATCAACCAGAAGCTGGGCTGATAGCAATAGAACTTCCTGAACTGTGAAACTAAAGCTGGAAAACTGATCAACTCTCCTGCATTTTGAAGATAATTCCGTTGCTTATGCTGGGTTAAATCTTATGTACTAAAATTAACTGTATAATCCAATTAAGAGTGTAAAGGATGAAGTCGCGGATTGTCTGCAAGATCTATCGAAAGCTTCTCATATTCCTTCCTTCCTTCCCCCGCTTATAGAGTTGTTATTCCTGACGTTGTTACTCTCTCCTTTATAGAGTCATCTTATAGAGTTGTTATTCCTGACGTTGTTACTTTCTCCTTTTTTTTTGGTACATGTTACTTTCTCCTTTAGCTTCTTGTGCTAGTAGAACATTGTTAAAATCTCCCAAAACTAGCCATGGATTTTGGGCAGAGCAACTTATGAAGTCTTTTTAGAGTAAAAGCCTCTTAAATTCATGATTTGTAGCATAAACAAAAGTAACTTTATAGTATGAGGAATTATAGTCTATACTAATCACTAGATGAATGAATTGGTTAGAGATCAGGTATGATAGACCTCGAATATATATTTTTGAAGTAATAATAATTATTCCATTATAATAAGATTGGAGACTTGATAGAGTGTGCCAATTCCTACCAAATACCCACATGCAACTTTACAACTTCCTTTCTTTGATTTTTGTTTCAAACAAACCTACTACACTAGATTTTTTGGCTTGCATATGATCATAATCATCAGATTTTTATGTGCAATTCATGCCCCTAACACTTCACACCACTATTATGAGGATGAAATTAGGGCAAGGTGCCCTTTCTACATTAGTATTCTATATGATTTCCTTCTTGAGCATGTCTTAGTTGCTTCTTCCACTACAAGTGATAGGTTAGTATTAGACAATCCTCCATTTAGTCTCATTTCTTCCTCTTGTGTTGTTTCTAATACATATTGTGAGATTTCTTGAACCTCTACATCAGGCAAGTTTTGTTAAAATTTTTTACTTGTTTCATCATCCTCTAGTTTGTTTTCCTTAGGATGGTGCTATTTTTGTTGGTATTGTTATTCCAAAACTTGTCAGTTAACCATTAATGTTACCCCACTTTTATTACAAAATAATGCTTATTCATTAATTCCCATCGTTGCTGTTATACCCAAACGTCCATCATGGTTGTTATTATACTTTATCATACCCAAACGTCCAAAATGTCCATCATCGTTATTATTATACTTTATTATACCCAAACGTTCATTTTTTTTTGTTCAGTATATATGCCCTATCAATTAATGGTTTTTATTTTTACAGATACGTATAGCTCCTACTATACACTCATCTTCTTCCCATCTCATCTCTTCTTTGTTTTTTTTGTTATTATTACTTCTCGGAGACAATTCCTACTCTGCCCTTTGGAGTACTCCGAAACTGATGGAGAAGGCGATAACCCTGGAGTCGGATCCCGTTGTCCTGCTGCTCCGTAGAGGGGGAATTTTCGACTTAAGGCAGTAATTTTCACAAGGCTTTGCATTTACAAATAAGCTATTCCGGTTTAATTATTTTTATTATTTTCGCTAACAATCTAAGACAGAAATCACTTGTTGCGTTACTACCATTATCGAAAATTGTGTTGTTTTGCTTACTCTATGTCGGGATATTTTCTATTCTTGCTACTATTTTCAGAATTGCCACTGTTTGTTGGAAATTACTGTGTTCTTGCTGTTGCGTTAGTCGAAATACTGGTTGTTGTTGCTACTGTTCTCTTCGTATTGTTTGATTATTTCGTGTGAGACATATCTGCTTTCAGATTTAATATGTTGTTTGTGAATGAAACCAACGTAGGTTTTGCCCATATAGTTCCTCACATAGGTTTTGCCCCTGTCACATAGCCCAGAGGATTATAGCTGACTTAACTAGATTAGAACCTCTAGTTAAGAGAAATTTTAAACGATATTTTGAGAAATTTCTATTTTACTTTCAACAGTACGAAATTGATTATGTATTGTTTCAAGAAATTCCTAGTGACAATACCGACCTTATGACAACTAAGGATAATCGTACCGTTAGGGGAGTGTTGCTCAACCATATAATAAACCCATTGTTTGATATTTACTGCAAGTACAAAACTGCAAAAAAAATTTGGGATGCTTTAGAAATGAAATATGAGATTGATGATGCCGGTACTAAGAAATATGCAGTTACTAGGTGGTTAAAATATACCGTTATTGATGATAAGCCCGTTATGAACCAATTACATGAGTATGAAAACCTAGTTGCTAAAATCCTTGCTGAGAGTATGAATATGTGTGAGTTGTTTCAAGCTAATGTCCTTATTAAGAAACTACTTGTGTCATGGAATGAGTATAAAAATCAGTTGAGGCATAAGAAGAAAGGCATGAAGCTTCAGAAGTTGACAGGGAAAATAAAGAATGAGGACGGCAAGCGTACACAAGATAAGACCAAATCGCTCACCTTAGTCCCGATTGTGACGGCTAATGTGATAGAACATAGAAATGCAGGTAGCTTCAATAAGAATGGTGGACAAAACAAGTCCTTCAACAACGACAAGCATGGTTAATTTAAGTGCAAAAGGATTGATGGTTACTGTTGGTGGTGCCACAAGCCAGGCCATCCTGTTGCTTTTTATCAAGCTAGAATCAACCATGAGAGGAAAGACCAAGGACATAAACTATGATAGTTTGGGAAAGGAAACCAGAAAGTGTACCAACAGGGTAACCAGAAGAGCTTTGGTAAACCTCAAGCTAATATGGTTGAAGTTGGTGATGATAATGAGGAGATCATTACTGTTGTGGTGTCCAAAGTCAACCTTGCTAGAAACTTGGTAAAGTGGATTGTTGACACAGGAGCCACATGCCACATCTGCACTAACAACAACCTGGTTAAGGAGTTGAATGATTCTGTTGATGGTAAATTCGTGTACATAGGTAACTCCAACAAAGTTCCTATCCAAGGAGTTGGGAAGGTCACTCCTAAACTCACTTTTGGAAAAGTTTTAGCTTTAGAAAATGTTTTATTTGTTCCTGATGTTCGTATAAACTTGATTTCTGGAGCATTACTTAACAAAGCTGGTGTCAAACATACCTTTAACTCTGATAAGCTAGTTCTTAAAATGTTTTATTTGTTCCTGATGCTTGTAGAAACTTGATTTCTGGACCATTACTTAACAAAGCTAGTGTCAAGCTTACCTTTGACTCTGATAAGCTAGTTCTTACTAAGAATGAGAACTTTATTAGTAAACGGTTTTGTAATGGGAGCCTATTTGTACTTGATGTTGAAATGAATGCATCTACTTCTTTTGCTTATATTGTTGAGTCTCTAGACCTATGGCACTATAGACATGGACATGTGAATTTGAGGTCATTTATGAGGATGCAAAGAGCGACGGGAGGCGCGTGAGGGACACACGTTCACTTTCCGGTGACTGGATTTTGGGGAACCGGTCGACTTCTGGTGGTGCTCCTATTGACGCCGGCGGTGACAGTAACAAACCACTCTAAGATGGTGGTTAATGGGAGGCAGCCCTATCCTAGGGTTTCCTCAAACATAAACGAAATGTTTAGAGCTACGGGAGGCTCTGATACCATATGAAAAAGTGAACTCAATAATGTGTTGTATATTGAATTAATTTGTAAGACTACTACATCTCTATTTATACAAGGTAATCCTAGTATATGTAGATGGAAATAAAAACCTATACACAATAAAATCCCTATACAATAGCAGAATAAAATCCCTAGAGATTAGGATCTGATTTTCCCATATTCAAATCCCTAGAAGTTAGGAACTAATTTTCTCACATGGATGATATGCTTATTTTTGGTATTAGCTTCTGTGATTGATACTACCAAGAGTTTGCTAAAGTCTTCCTTTGATAAGAAAGACCTTCAATCTGTGGACTTTATTTTGGGAATCAAAGTTGATAGGATTGACTCTGGTTTAGGTTGAATGAAACTCATTATATTGAGAAAATTTTGAAGAAGTTTGGTTACTATGATGTTGAACCAGTCAAGACTCCCTATGATGCTAGTGTTGCTTTAAAGAAAAATCTTGGAGATAATGTAAACTAAGTTAAGTATGCTAAAATTCTTGGTAGTGTGATGCTCTTGATGAACTATTCTCATCCTGGTATTGTATACTATGTGAGTAGACTTAGTAGGTATATTCATAATCCTAGTCAAGAGCATTCGAATGCATTGATTTGTTTGTTGAGATATTTGAAAGGTACAATTCATTATGGATTATCTTTTAGTGGTCATCCTCCTGCATTGAAGGGGTATTTTGATGCTAATTGGGTACGGAGAGTGATGATATACATTTTACCAATGATTATATTTTAACCTTGGCAGGAGTTACAGTGTCTTGGAAATCATCCAAGTAAACATGTATTGCGAGATGAACAATAAAGGCTGAGTTTATGACTTTGGAGCTGGTAGGACAAGAAGCTGAGTGGCTAAGGAATCTCTTAGCAGATATCCCACTTTGGCAAAAACCAATCCTTCTATGTTCCTTCATTGAGATTCGCATGCTACTATTCATGTTGCCAAGAATAAGACATATAATGGCAAAAGTAGACATATTAGATTGAGATATAAAATTATCTGTACTTTAATTAGACATGGTGTAATCTCTCTGGACTATGTCAAGTCAGAGAAAAACTTAGTGGATCCATTTACAAAAGCTTTAAGTAGGAAAATAGTTTCAGAGCATGGTAAAGGGATGAGGTTGAGCCCAGTTGTGTAGTAACCTCGTGATGGACACCCGTCTTGGGATACCAAGTTTAATGAGTCAAACGAAGTTATGTGCTGACTACTTACTTGTACATTGTTTGTGGAATAATTATGAGATACATTCAGTTGTTAAATTGTGTCCTTATCATAACTTTACTATGTTTGTTGAAGTTGGATTGTTTAATCCTTAATGGGTTTTATAACCCAACTTTAGGTGGTGTGAGTAGTACATACTTGATGGACTCACCTATGTGATTGTGGGGTGCTAGCCACCCCTCTATGAGAGCATTTGGGCTATCTTTCATCGTGATTCACAGGTTGCCATTCATGTAGCCAAGAATAAGGCATATAATGGCAAAAGTAGACATATCATATTGAGATATAAAATTATTTATACTTTAATTAGACATGGTGTAATCTCTCTAAACTATGTCAAGTCAGAGAGAAACTTAGCGAATCCATTTACAAAAGCTTTAAGTAGGAAACTAGTTTCAGAGAATGGTAAATGGATGGGGTTGAGCCTCGTTGTGTAGTAACCTCGTGATGGACACTAGTTTTGAGACACCAAGTTTAATGGTTCAAATGAAGTTATGTGGTGACTACTTACTTGTACATTGTTTGTGGAATAATACTAAGATACATTTAGTTGTTGAATTGCATCCCTAACATAATTTTACTGTGTTTGATGAAGTTGGATTGTTTAATCCTTAATAAGTTTCATAGCTCAAGTTTGGGTGGTATGAGCAGTACACACTTGATGGACTCACTTACGTGATTGTGGGGGGCTAGTCACTCTTCTATGAGAGCATTTAAGCTATCTTTCTAAAGCGATCATGAAACCAGGGCATTTTGAGGTTGTTTATTTCTCTAGCAGGTTTTGTCTCCAATTTTCTTGGGCACCAAGTTCAAGGCCTAGTTCACATAGTTGTTTGCGTATTTTTCTCCTAAATTGTTACAATTTGTTTCTTAAGTTTTGGACTAAGTGGGGGATTGTTGGTGTCGTTGTTTCAAAATCAGTTAACTATTAACGTTACCCCACTTTTATTACACAATAACGCTTATTCATATTGTCATTGTTATTGTTATACCCGAACGTCCATCATGGTTATTATTATACTTTATTATACCTAAACGTCCAAAACGTCCAAAACATCCATCTTCGTTATTATTACACTTTATTATACCTAAATGTCCACTTTTTTGTTCAGTATATATTCACTGTCGATGGATGGTTTTTAATTTTACAAACACTTGACAAACACGTATAGCATCTAATACAAACGCATCTTCTTTCCATTTCATCTCTTCTTTGTCTTTTTGCTATTATTACTTCTCGGAGATAGTTCTTACTCTGTCCTTTGGAGTGCACCTAAGCTGGTGGAGAAGTCATTAACTCTAGGGTCAGATCCTGTTGTCTTGTTGCACTGTAGAGGGTGAATTTCTAACTTAAGGTAGTGATTTTCATGACGCCTTGCATTTACAGATAAGCTACTCCGGTTTAATTATTTTTGCCATTTTCGCTAACAATTTTTACTAGGTTCTTGAGAGGAAGTAGTAGTAATTATGATTTATATCTCTTACTCATCGATGGTTTTGCCCTTTTCATTTAATATGAGATCATTCTTCTCCATAGTTTCAGATTCATTTATTCCCATATTCTCATTATATTTCCCATATGATAATAATCTTTTGTTGGTTGCTAAACTTAAAATTGATCAAGTTTAGGGGGTCTCCACTATTATGATACTTTAATTTAAGCATTTATTAAGAAGCTTTTATCATCTAGCTTTTTAATTTTCATAACTTTAGGTAAGAACTTATCTGAATCAAATTTCACATAAACTTTACCATGTCCTATTCTTATAAGGTTTGTTGTGTTTTCATCAAAGCATAAAAGTTTGCCAAAAATGTTGGCCAGATAGCTGAGACCTAAAATTGACCCTTATTTGAGGGGTATATTATGACAATTAACCCAAATGGGAACATACCTCATTTTGGTTTTATCAAGGGCCATTCTAAGGCTTCCATTGCTGAAACATGATAAGTTTCCTTTGAATTTGCTAGAGATGTTTTTATTTTTAATTTAATCAAGAGATTACTATAGTCAGAGTACTTGAGATTCAAAGCCTAACATTTTTCAAAAAGCAGGTGCCCAATCTTGAACATAAAGAATAAGGTTCTTTTGTATGTAGAAATACTAATTAGGGAGGAGCTCCATTAAAAAACTTTAGCCTTGAGAATCTTAATAGGTGAAGAAATGATGGTGGGAAGGGGATTTGAAGGAGAATGGAAGGAATCTGAATTTGGCAAAGGTGGAAGAGTCTCTAACTATCTGGTATTAAGTTTCTTTTTTCAAGGATAAAATCAAGTGGTTGAGAGAAGTTAGGGCTGGTAGTAATAAAGTTAAGAGGAGGAAGAGTACGAAGAACTTGGTTGACATGTAGGGAGGAGGAAGAAAAAGGAAGTACCTAATTTGAGAAAGTTGAAAATGAGAGTTTTATTTAAAAGAGGGGTAGTTTTAAAGGATACTAGTGGAAGAAACCTTCGGAGCTTTAGCTATATTTATTCCAAAAAGAACATTTTAAAATCTTTTTGAAAAACTATATATACTTATTCAAAAGCATGAAATTATTTAAGACCCTAAAATTTATTGTTTAAATAATAATTTGCATACCTAATTAATTGTAACCTATTGATTATTTGAAAATTTTAATAGAGTTATTAAAATTTTAAGTTTGAATTTGATTGAAATAAATATCTAAACTTGATCACAATTCAAATTTGACCACTTTTAATTTGATATATTAATTTTAGACTGGATTGATCCAAAAACTTTTACTACAAATAATAAAAGAATAGTCAAATTTAATATTTCGAGCTTCTAAATCTAAAAAAAATTATTATAATTAATAAATTTTAAAAGTTAATAAAATTCAAACTAATTTGATTAAATTGAATTTCCAAATTTAAAAAATTTACTATAAATATAATATAAAAATGAGTCAAATTTAAATTAAATTAATTTAAGTGAACAGTCAAACTAATTTATATTCATAAATATATTTTTAGATAAATTAAATTTTTTATTCAATAAAAAATATCGATAAAGATGTGTTAGTGAGTAATACAGATTGTAATTTGTAAGTCTTCATAAAATTTTTATTTCTTATATATATATATATATACATATATTCTAATTTTTACCATGCCTAGAGTCGATGGAATACTGGTCGGAGGGTTGGCTTACTCGAATCCATTATACAATTCAACATCACTTCACTTGTCTTTCCGACGAAGTAACGTCTTCTCCCTCTGTCTCCACCTGTCTGTTGCTCACAGCTCACAGGAGAAAATCAAGGCAAAATGGCAAGTGAAACTGAACCTGCGAAGCTACTGCTACCGTACCTGCAACGAGCCGATGAGCTTCAGAAACACGAACCTCTCGTTGCTTATTACTGTGATTCTTTCTCTCCCTCTCCCTCTATTCAATTTGATAAACCGATTTTGTTTTTGCCTTTTAATGCATAATTATTAAAAAAAATGGCAATTTTAATATGGTGGGGTTGTTTAACTAGGTCGATTATATGCGATGGAGAAAGGTTTGAGGATTCCGCAAAATGAAAGAACCAAGACCACCAATGCCCTTCTCGTTTCTCTCATGAATCAACTTGAAAAGGTTGCTTCTTTAGGTTTTTCATCTCTACTTTCTTCTATTTTGTGTTTTAACATTTTTAGTTGCAGTACGTTTCCAAATGTCAGTTTCGTCTGAAATATTTGTACCTAAGGCGAGTTTTCTCATGGAAATCTTCAGCTTCGTCACATGGGTATTTAATTAGGTCTTCATAAAACTGAGGGTGGGTTGTAAATCGGAACTTTTCCAGGAGATAGTTTCAATATTAAAGAACTTTTAAAACCAGTTCGTTTCAACTCGAATTTCTTATTTTAGTCTAAGGTTCTAAGCACTATTACAGAGGCGTCAAGTGTTCAATCATCATTTTACTTGTCGAGTTATACCAAATGTGTGAAATCAATCTCTGGCGTGTGCTTTGCAGCTTAAACTGTGCTTATGTTTTATGATGCCTATAATGCCTGAACTTGGTTTGAAGTTTTACGTACTCTACAATTCTTTTCACTTTTCGATGTGCACATATTTTCCTTACTATTCAACTATAGTCGTAAATAAAGCATATCTGCTTAGTTATTTGATTAGTGTTTTGGCCTTGGGCATGAATTGTTCGGTTTGCTGTTTGCCAATTTCTCTTAATTAGTTATATAGTTTAGCTCCTGTGGATTATTATCCCAATTTACTGTATGTTCCAATATGTTGTAGATCCCAATAAACTCTTTCTTAATTCCCAAAATTTGTTTGTGATTAGTCTAACTGGTAGGTGTAGAAAGGTGCTTCCAGTTTCTAAATGGAGGAGTGTATGCCTTGAAATGATAGTTTCCAAGTTTACTGCAACCTTCTTTTGATGGTTAACTAGCATTTGTTAATATTTGAGAAACAGCTAATATGAATATACTATTTAATTAGTGTCATTATCTTAATAGGATAAGAAGTCACTAAAGTTGGGGCCTGAAGACAATCTTTATCTAGAAGGTTTTGCCCTTAACGTATTTGAGAAGGCAGACAAGCAAGATCGAGCTGGACGTGCAGATTTGTATGATGATTTCTTCTTTAGTTTTAGTCATGTTTCTGTAGAGAAATCAATCCCTATAGGGGAAATTTTACCGATTGCTTTGACTTATGTGCTAAATTACCTTAAGGACATACATGTAGTTGTGATGTATTCATTGAATTTGTTTCCAAATTCCTTTCTGGTGGCTCCTGTCATGCATTATAGCTTGATCATATTCCTACGGTGGCTACTGCTTTGAGGCCCTAATGCATTCAGATGATCATATTTACTTAATTATAGGCCATGCTGCTCTATTGCATGAGAGACATTAGTCATACATGTAACAAAATGACTTTTGCAAGCTGGTATTTAGCAATTAAAACATGTGGTTTAAACGAGCACTGGCTCTACTTAAAAGCAGGCCTTTTTAAAGATTTCACATAACTTTAATGAATTATAATAAACTCATTAGCATCATAATTTTGATCAGTATTGTTGTCTGCTGAGTGGTGTTCATAAGCAATTGATCTTCTTCATGTGACAGGGATGATTGGAGATAGCATAAGGCTTTTGAATTTGTATAACGAAAAAAAAAATATTAGAAGGCATGTGTATAAAATAAGTGGTTGAATCTGACTCAGTTTGCTACAAATCTAATTGAATTTGTATAACGAAAACAAAAATATTAGAAGGCATGGGTATGAAATAAGAGGTTGAATCAGACTCAGTTTGCTACAAATTTAAGTTACATGGCAATGTCCTTTCTTAAATGGGGTTTTTGCCTTGCTACAGGAATACGGCAAAAACATTTTATGCTGCGAGCATATTTTTTGAGATTATTAACCAGTTTGGTGCACTTCAGCCTGATGTGAGTCTTTTATGATTAACACCTCATTTACTGTTCAACCTGCACGGGGTTGATTTTTACCAGTATTAAAATTATTTCGGGTTCACATTTGTACTCACGTACCAAATTGGCAGCTTGAGCAGAAACAAAAGTACGCAGTCTGGAAAGCAGCAGATATAAGGAAAGCTTTAAAAGAAGGAAGAAAGCCCAACCCTGGACCTCCTTCTGGTGATGGAGATTTCTCTAATATAAGTAGTGATGGATATGTCAGTCTTCAAATCTATATTACTTTTTAGTCTCTTTCGCTGATTTAGTGTTTTTCCTTTTCTGGTATGCAATGAATTATACAACTGCAAGTTTAGTCTGTCCTGTGTACTAGAACAAATATGTATATATTTAGTGTACTCTGCTGGGCGATTTTAACTTTGATCTAGTTCAGTATTCTTTCTATGCTCAAAAGTTACTTCAACAATTTAGCAGGAAGTGAATATACTAATGTTTGTTATACTAGAACTTCTGGAACCTCATCAGGCTATAAATTCCTCTGCAGGATATTGAGCCAAGTGAAGCTAATGTTCCTCATGTACAATCTGATCCATCAACTCAGTTCTATGATCAAGTTAATGACCAGCGTCCTACAAAGAATTCACAGTCACATCAACTGCATGAGAATGTTAATGACCAGTACCCTGATCATATTCCACCATCAGAACAGTTCCATGATACAGTTAAAAATCATTTTCCTGATGCCAGTTATCCATCCCGTGATTTTCATCCACCTCCTCAAGCCAGTAGACAAGAAACTTCTACATATTCTCAGCCATTCCAGCATCAGCCCTACTCACAAAATCCTCAACAACATCTTCCACACAACTATCCATCTCATGAAACATCTTCTTACTCTTACCCAAACTTTCAATCATATCCAAGTTTTACTGAGAGCAGCTTGCCATCAGCACCAACACATTATCCTTCTTATTATCAAGGCTCTGATACTTTCTACACTACCCAATCAGCTCCTACCATGACAAACTATACATCAACTCCCCAGTACACTTCAAACAGTGTTGCAGATCCTACCCCTTCTGCTACCCAAACATACCAATATGATAGTAATTACCAGCCACCCCCTGAGAAAGTTTCTGAAGCTCACAAGGCTGCGAGATTTGCAGTTGGAGCCTTGGCATTTGATGATGTTTCAGTTGCAGTAGACTACTTGAGAAAATCACTTGAATTGCTAACAAATCCATCGGCTGGGAATTGAGTTCTCATTTTCAGGTCATAAATTGGGGATTCCTTCATCTGTAAATGTGGTTGAGAACTTACGTTTCTAACAATGTTTGACAGTCATCGAGGGTTTGTGGGAATCTTTATACATGTTACTGGATGAATTTATATTTGGTTTAATGAAAACGATGATGTGTTAGCTGGGAAGTTTGTAATAGTGGAACTAGCTGTTTTATATTATTTGAAGAATCTTGACACAAGCAAGATAGATTTCTTATTTCTTTCTTATCTTTTTTTTTTCTTTTTCTGGTAGTGTTCTATAGTCTGGAAATTTGTTATGGCAAGTAAATAACTACGTTATGGAAAGAATTTTGCTGAAGCATGTCATACCATCGTCAAGTATTCAGTCCTACCGTTAGAAACTTACATATGAGGGTAAACCAAACGAATGGTTCAAATGGAAGCCATTTTGGGAGTCGGTCAAACAACTGCTTGCCAACTTTGTATATTCTCATCATACATACTTAGCATTGAAACACTAATTCAATTCATGACTAATTCCAAGTATGATTCGCTATAAAATAATTTATTAATAACAAAAATTAAAAGTTTCAATAACCAAAGTATGATTCGCTATAAAATAATTTATTAATAACAAAAATTAAAAGTTTCAATAACCAAACACCTCTTTGATCGTTATCAACAAGCCAACCCTCTGTCACTCCTGAGTACGAGCAGTGTCTGCGTCGAGGAGGAGATGAGACCCATGCTCAAACATGCCCAAGTGAGCCCACTCCTTGAAACCAGCTCAACAAGGAAATGCGTCGTTGTCGATTTCTTACGCTTGATGCCATTGGACATTCCCGAGCATGGGGGTCATCCCCCCGTTGATCATGGCCCTAGACCATGCTTTGTGCTCCCCGTGTGAAGAAAGAGGACTATGACAGTACAAGGTTAACCTTTCTTAAATTTCGAACTCAACTAATTGATAGTCTAATTTATTCCTTAATCTGATCTTTAGATTTAGACATTACAAAATTCTATTAGATTAATTTAAGAAAATGTTTCAACTCGGTTTTACTTAATAATCCAATATTTTTCTCTTTTCTACTTTATTCTTAATTATTAAAAAAAATTCTTTACCACACCTAACGACTATAATTACTAAAATACTCTTAACTATTAAAAGTCTTATTTTATCCTCGATTATTTTTATTAATACAAAAATACCCTTCTCGGAGTTAAATTCCAATTTTATCCTTAACTTTTTGCATTTCCTATTTTACTCCTTAATACAATTTAAATTGAAACTGTTATCTTCTTCACCCTATCCTCTTCTCCTATCTCCTCTTCTTTTCTCATTTTTCAATCACCTTTTCTTCATTTTTATCTTTCTCATAACTTCAATTTATTGTCCCAACCGTTCACAGTCAGTGACATAGTTACACCATTGGGTCCCCCAAAATTTTAAAAAATTAAATAATATATATATATATATATATACATATATAATGATGAAGTTATTTGAGGGCTAGTAGTATATTAGGCCCCTCAAAATCTAAAAAAATTAAATATTTGGACCCTCCAATTATAAATTTCTGGCTCCGTCATTACTTGCATCCAACACTTGATTGCGGCTGGGGCTCAAGAGATTCTTCTCTTTGAAAATAATTCTGTATTGTAGTCATTAAACGTGCTCGATCCTCTAGCACTACAAGAAATATGCAATTCACCGACAGAAAATACCGTTGGTAAAAGATCGATTTCTATCGGTGAAAGTAAATACCGACCGAATTTGGTGCCTGCAACATTTGGTCGGTAATTGTCCTGAAGGTAAAAATACTGACCGAAATGTTCCGTCTCAATATAGCGACGGAATGTACGACAGAACTTTGGTGTCGGTATTTATATAACGATGGAATCCGCTAGTACAAGTTCGTCGGAGAAAGTTAGCGACGATCATTTGGTCGGTCGGTAAGGCGAAGGTATATTCAACCACATTTGCCGACGGATCTAATATACCGTCGGTAAATGTTGTTCGTACCGACGGACAATTTTTCGTCGGTAAATGCATATTATAATATCTTTTTACTCTATTGTTATAGTTTTGTTGTTATAACAATGTTATATTACATATATACTTTAGTTATTTGACTTACGTTATATTATTAATTCACAATATATTAATTTGTATATATTGTGAGTTTTATGAGAATATTAATAAATAATAAAACATATGAAGAATTCAATTTATTAACTAACAAAGAAGAAAGAACAAATCTTATGTTTCTTAATTGAAAACAAATGACAATGTTATGCTAATGTTGTGGTTATCATGGATGCTCTGAACTGTTTCCCCCCCTCTTTAACAATTCCATCTCCTGCCTAAGCTGTGCCATCAGCTCCATGTGATGTCTTTCCTTGGTCATCTGCTCCATCTCCGCTCTCATCTTACTAAGCTGCTCCATCTCCTCTCTCCTCTTAGCTGCCTGCTCCATCTGCGCCATCGACTCTCTGATCTGTGAAACCTGCTCCAGCTCCGTCCTCATCTCCTCCCTGAACTGCTGAGTCATCTCTGCTCTCAACTGTTCCCTCATCTGCAAACTAATCTCGTCTCTTATCTTAGCTATCTCCTCTATATGCTGCTGACGTTGAGTAAGTAGCTCCTCATTTTGATTAAGTAGCTGCTCCCTCAATGTGTCCACTGTGGCCCGGAGCTCCGAGACGTCATGACTTTGCGATGGCCGAGCAGATGCTGCTGTACTAGAAAGAGAAGAGCGCGAATAACAGGTGTTTGCATATGAGCCCAG
>JANKOD010000005.1:18406810-18427977 GCA_026284645.1 Erythroxylum acuminatum | reverse complement strand
CAAATGGCGGAGTGCGTCAGGTGTTCTCTGTGATAAAAAGGTCCCTATAAGACTCAAAGGGAAGTTCTATAGAATGGTGATTCGGCCAACCATGTTATATGGTGCAGAGTGATGGCCTACCAAGCGTTGACATATGCAACAGTTGCTGGTAGCAGAAATGCAAATGCTTAGGTGGATGTGTGATATTACCAAAAGAGATAGGGTGCGGAAGGGTCAGGCTACAGGTGGCTAATATAGATGACAAGTTGAGAGAGAAAAGGCTTAGGTGGTTCGAGCATGTGAGCAGGATGTCCTGTGATGCTCCGGTTCGACGCGAAGAGAGAATAAACCTTAGTGACTACAAGAGGAGGAGAGGGCGGTCTTACAAGACCTGGAGGGAGGTGATCAAGAGAGATATGTCAGAGTTGGCCCTCACCGCCGTAGTGGCTAGGTTTAAAATAATCTGGCGTGATAGGATAAGGGTAAATGACATACCATAGAGCCCTCGTTTTTTTTTCAAGTGTATGGGGAGATTCTTACAATAGAAAAATAACACCGAAGGATTGTCGCACTCTCAGGGCACTGACCAGGGAAGGCGCATAGCGCAGATAGCAACGGGAAAAGTTGATCTTGGCAAGGTAAAAGGTAATAGCAGATTATGGTCACCATCAGATATCTATATGAATGTACTACCAATCTTTATGTATTATTTCCTTGTAACCTATATCTCTATTATCATGTTACATATGCATATGGGCCTACTGGAAACAGCCTCTCTACAATGTAGGGATAAGACTGCATACTATCAGGCCCCCCAGATCCTACTTCATTGCGGGACTTCGGG
Organism: Erythroxylum acuminatum; assembly: GCA_026284645.1. Classification (NCBI taxonomy): domain Eukaryota; kingdom Viridiplantae; phylum Streptophyta; class Magnoliopsida; order Malpighiales; family Erythroxylaceae; genus Erythroxylum; species Erythroxylum acuminatum. The sequence goes on along the minus strand of JANKOD010000005.1, from coordinate 18,427,154 downwards.
GTATGATGACGATGATGATATAATTTGTCAATGTACTATTTTAAAATATATAATTTATAACAAAAATTAATTATGCCATTTATTTTTATTTATAGTAAAAAAAATAAATGTTAAAAGAGAATATTCGAGATATGTTATTTGAAAATAGACGTGTTCTTTAATTATAGTTAGCAATAAAATGAGTTGATTAAAGTAAGCTTGAGTTGAGTAAGACTTTGAATTTTCAAAATTTAATTGAAATTTGAATAAAAATTTAATTTAAGTAATTATGTTAAGATTGTATTCTTGAATTTGACATCTAACTAAAGTAAGCTTTATTTATTAACTTTGGATCGAATTCAAACTTTTTACCTATTATATCCCTAACAATTAGTATGATCATATGTGATATGATGTTGCAAATAATTATATACTCACGTTAAGAAATTCAATGCACAAGAATCCAATCCTTAAGTTATAACATCAATTATCAACCTAAATTTATTAAACACTTAACCAATTGATTTAACATCAACTAACTTCAGTTTAAACCCTAATTAAGTCTAAAAGCGCCAATGTATAGTGTATTATCCTTATATGATTCAACAAGAACACAAAACACAAATTTTCCTCTATGCCAAGCATTTCCACGATTGTGGAAAGAAACCATACAATTCCCACGATCGTAGGAAAGGTCAACCGAAAATTTTACCTTCATCTCTTTAACTTTTCTTCCAAATTTTGACACCTTTATGATAGTTCATCAATTTCACCTCAATTTATACCTTAAAAACACTTCAATCCCTCATCAATTCATCCCTAAAACAATCTATAACTTAGGGTGTCCAAACATCAAGAACAAAACTAATTCACTCATCAAGTTTCAAGCACATCTCATCATCAACCCTATATGCAATTCATCTCAAGTCACCCTTAATCAATCTCCATGCATGCTATGCTCATATATAACATAAGAAGGCAATCAATTACTTACTTGCTCAACCCAAAGTCTCCTCAATTAACAAACTAAGCAAGCCTCTCTAGCATTCAAGCATACTCCAAGAACAAGATGGGATGAGAAGGGTTTCTAGATACGAGATGAAGGCTACGAAATTTGACAAAACTCGAGATTTTTGGGAGGTTGTGTGGGGATGTCGTTGGTAAGGAGATGAAGGAGAGGACATAAGACCAAAAACATTAAGAAAGATGGTCTTTCAAGTGTGAAATTTGTGGGTTACAAATGCATGGTGGAGAGGTGGGACACATGTCTTACCACTTGTCAAATGGAGAGTCAAGTCATGTGTCTTCCTCTTACATTACCAATTGTCAATCCATAACTAATCCATTTGGCACTTAATTACTAGACCGTATGTCATGCAACTATACCACCATTTGTCACTCATTTATTCAAGCCATTTGTCACTTTATTAATAATGTCACATGTCACCATTCCATATGCTCATTCAACCTATATTCTCATATATCATTTTGCCTTGCCCTTTAACATTTTTCTTAGACTAGATGCACATATTACCTTATCCATCACTCAATTGTAACAATAAAATCCCAATACACAAATTATAATCCCTCCAAAACAAAATTTAGACATAATCAACACAATTACATCATAATCATTTAAGATCTTTCATACCCCAGGATATGTCAAATGAGTACATATACTATTTTTACAATGTCTATTAATCAATGTTCATGTATGTATGCAAATATAATGCATGCAAATGTAATCCACTTCATGTATTCTCATAGAATATGACTTATGTAGCTAGCCTAATCCCTGAGCGTAGAAATGGGCTATTACAATTCTCCACCCTCCACCTTAGAAATTTCGTCATCAAAATTCTTACCTGATTGATTAAACAGATGGGGGTACTGTCTTCTCATGTTTTCTTCGGTTTCCCATGTGACTTCTTCTTTAAAACGATTTATCCACAAAACCTTAACCAATGGGATTACTCGATTTCTTAATTGTTTAGGTTGATATCCTATTATCTTGACTAATTCTTCAACAAACTCAAATTACTTGAAATCTCTACTTCCTGTGTAGGTATCACATGGGTTAGATCTTATCGATATCTCCTGAGCATGCTAACATGGAATACATTATGAATCTGAGTCATTTCTGTTGATAATGCTAATCGGTATGTCAATGGTCCAACTCCCTCAATAATTTCATATAGACCAATGTATCTAGGGCTCAACTTACCCTTTTTGCCAAACCTTAGTACTCTTCGCCAAGGCGACACTCTTAAGAACACTTTGTCTCCCACTTGGTACTCTATGCTCTTCGGTGCTAATCTGCATAACTTTTATGTCTATCTTGAATCGCTTTAATTCTACTACAAATCGATTTCACCTTATCAATAGTGTCTTATATCAATTATGGGCCTCAACAATCTTTAGGCCCTTTTTATCCCAATACAATGGCAATCGACACTTTCTGCCATATAACGCCTCATATGGAGCCATACCGATGCTATTGTGGCAATGATTGTTGTAAGCAAATTCAATAAGGGTTACATATTGATCCCATGGTCCTTGAAACTCCAAAACACAAGCCCTGAGTATATCCTCAACAGTCTTAATAGCCCTCTTACCCTGTCCATCTATTTGAGGATGAAATATTGTATTGAAATTTAACTTCGTACCTAATGCTATCTATAAACTACCCTAGAATTTAAAGGTAAATCTGGAATCCCAATCAGACACGATAGACAATGGAACACCATGCAACCTCACTACCTCATTAACATACCTCTAGGCCAATTGATTCAATGCATTATTCCCTCGTACAGGTAAGAAATGGCCTGATTTCATCAATTTATCAACAATGACCCATATAATATCATGTTGTCTCGGAGTTCTCAACAAACCCATGATAAAATACATAGTGATTCTCTCCCATTTTCACTCCGGAATAAGTAATGACTATAACTTTCCGACTGGAGCCTGATGCTTAGATATAATCTGTTGACAAATCAAACACTTAACAACGTACTCCGCTACTTGCTTTTGCATCTCTAACTCCCAAACATACTATTTCAGTCGTATTATACATTTTGATAATAGTTGGATGCATAACATAAACTTCCCACAAAAGGTCACATCAATTGCCCAGGCTTATGTAACCACGAAATCCAAACGGTGTCGATTGATGGAATGTTCTACTTTTTTGCTTGTTGGAGTTGGTTGTTTATAATAACTCGTTTAAGATTATTTTAAACGACGACGGAGCCCCTCAAAAACGGCGAAGTTTGGTGACATCGTCGTGTTCTTGTACTTACGACAACGTTTATGCTCTCCTCTCCGATTCCATTAACAACTTACTGGTCGTTTGGTTTACTCTTCCAATCACAATCTTGTTCGTAGTGCCTTTTCTTTTGATCTGATCAGGAATTTGTTGATTTTTGTGCAGGATTGATTGAAAATTTGAGTCTATTTTCATTTTGATTTTGGGTTTTGGATTGAGTCGATCAGGTATTGAGAAGGTTTTCACATGGCATCGGCATCGGCATCGGAACCGTGGGTGAAGGAGTACCAAGAGGCTGTGAAAATCGCCGATGACATCAGTGGGATGATCGCTGACCGCAGCTCTTTCCCGTCGACGGGACCGGAGGCACAACGCCACGCGTCTTCTATTCGGAGAAAGATCACGATTCTAGGGACTAGGCTCGATAGCTTGCAGTCCCTCTTGTCTAAACTTCCTGGAAGACAGCAAATGTAGAGTCAGTTCTGTGATTCTTCATGTTTGTTGAGCAATAAATTGGATATCTTTTGCACACACACACACACACACACACAAACACGTATATATACATACACGAATGTATGTGTAGATGATCGTTTGTTAGTGGGATTCAAAATGTTGGTTTAAGCTATTTTTTTAATGAATTTCTTTCCCTGGTAACTATTTATTGTGTTGTGGGGTAAAAAGTAGTTGAATGATATATAAATTATGGAGAGAGAAGGGTACACTGTACATGAAGCTCTTCCATTGAGATATTCGATATGGCCAGCTTAGAATTTTACTGCTTTTATTGAACAAAAGTTTATTATAATTACCTTCATTGTGTTTTATGACTTTCTGTTTTTGGTTTCCATAAGCTCTTCGGTAATGCATTACACACTGGTTCTCTCTATGGAACCTATGCCTCTAATGCAACTCCGAGCATATCCTTACCAATGCTTCCCCTTTGAGATGCAGATCGGAGAAAGAGATGAATCGTCGCAAGGACATGATTGCAAATTTGAGGACCAAAGTGAACCAAATGGCTTCCACATTGAATATGTCTAACTTTGCCAACAGGGACAGTTTGTTTGGCCCAGAAATAAAGCCAGCTGATGCCATGAGCAGAACTCAAGGGTTGGACAACCAAGGCCTTGTTGGACTTCAAAGACAAATCATGAAAGGCAAGTTTGCAATCTTCTTTTGAACTTTGGTAGTTCTGCTTATTGTTCAATTGCTTTTCTTTGTTCGATTGCTTTTCTTTCTTCGACAAATATTGAATTCTTATTTGACAAGCCTCCAATTAGCTTTTCTACTCAAGAAGAAAGCAAAGGAGCTAAAACAATGAGATGAAAAGCCCAACAATTCCTAAGAACAATGTTGGAGGGTTGTTATTTGTTATTTGTTTTTTCTGCTTTATTACTTAGTCTTTTTTTAGCAAGATTCTAGAAGGCTGAGGTGGCATGGTTTTTAGGGAAAGGTCTCAGGTTAGGGAATATTTAGCTGGGACAGGGGAGTATAAAGAGGCAAGAAAAATGTACTACGAATGGGAATGTCTATGGAGAGAATGACACCTCTTGAATGTTGGTTGTAATTTTCTCCCCATTGATTTCCACCTAAATAAAGGATCTGCACTATTAACCATTTATCTTCTATTTTTCTAGTAACCTAACAAATCTAGTATCCAAGCTGGTTCCAAAACCTAGGGAATGCCGGCGACAAGGATGGAAGCAAGAGTAGAAAATATGGAAGAGAAGCTATCGGTAATTGAGAGTCATCTTTCTCATCTCGAGTCCTCAATTTCTTCTTTAAACCAAAAGTTGGATGAGTTCCTAAATGCCCTTCACAAGAGCACTATTCGTTCCAAAAAAAGTATAGCAAAATCAAGTGGAGATAGGAACCCCAACCTAGTTGTGAGGCAACTTGTGGAATAGAAGGGTCTAGCATTCATGTTCTAGTCTGCCACAATAGATATGATCGTAAACTGGACATTCCAACTTATGATGGTGAGGATGACCCAACCTCATGGGTTTTTCAAGTAGAAAGATACTTCGTTTTGAACATACTGGGTGAAACAGAAAAGTTAGAAGCAGCAGGGGTGTGCATTCGGAGCGTCGCCTTGGCGTGGTTATAATGGGAGGAGAATCAACAACCTATACTAACATGGGATGTGCTAAAGACCCAACTTCTGAGAAGGTACTTGCCAAAACACAAAGGGACTCTTCAACATCGTCTCCTATCACTACGACAAACGTCTTCTGTAGTGTAGTATCGGAAGGAGTTTAAGGCGTTAACTATTCCACTAAAACACCTAGATGATGACTCATTAGTGTATATTTCTTAATGGGCTTGATGGTGTCAAAGGGAAATTAATGAAGATGAATTGCTCAGAGTTATTAGAGTTAATAGAGTCAACTGAGGATAGAATAGGGCAACATAGTTCTTAACCTAGTCTAGGACAATCATGCGGCCAAGAAGTTAAAAAAGACCCTAGCTAATTGGAGCTCTATTGCTGTCTATAACCCAAACTGATACACCATGCGGACCTAACCTATATGGACCCAACCTAATTCTAATCCAACCACCCACCCTACTACCAACATTGTCAACCCACCCTAAAAATTCATAGCAACCTTGATTCACCTTTCAAACGAATGTTTGCAACTTAAATTCAACCTAAGAGGTAAAGGGGTTATGCTTCAAGTGTGATAAAAAATATCATGTGGGGTATAGGTGTAAAAATCGGGAATTGAAAATTTTAGTTATGTTTGATGACGAAGTAGAAAGCGAGTTGGAGATAGCTGAAGTGCAATCAGACGCTAAAGCATTGTTGCAGGTGGGAGAAATCTAGTTGACACTAAATTCAATCATTGGATTAAGCTCTCCACACTTGATGAAACTGCGAGGAATGATAGATCGCTAGGAGGCAACGGTCCTCGTTAATTGTTGGGCTACCTAAAACTTCATCAGTGACCAGCTGGTGGCTAAATTGGGCATTCCAATCATAGAGACGACAAGCTATGGAGTGACAATGGGAACTTGCGCACCTGTACTAGGCACATGAATTTGCAAAGGGGTTGTACTTCAATCACTAGAAGTCATGGTGGTAGAAGATTTTCTGCCTTTCAATCTTGGTGGGTCTGATTTGATCTTAGGGCTCAAGTGGTTGTTTGCAATGCGACACACTGACTTGGATTGGCACTCTCTAACAATGATGTTACCCATTGAGGGAAAGACGGTAGTGCTGCATGGGGACCCTAGCCTAAGAAAAATAGTTGTATACCTAAAATCTATGGTCAAGACTTTTATCCAAGGAGGTCAAGGAATGAGATTGAGATGTGTAGGCTAATTATTTCGGAGGAGGATCAGAGAGACCAACTTTTGGAGGAGGTGCGAGTGTTGATAGATGAATTCCAAGAAGTTTTTCCTTGGTTAGGGGAGCTACCCTCATGGCGAGAAAAATGCCGGGAAATCAATTTAAAACCCGGAACTACTCCCATCAATGTCCGAGCTTATCGATACCCTCATAATCAGAAGGATGGGTCTAGCGTAAGTCCTTTTTCGAGCCCGATACTCCTAGTTAAGAAGAAGGATGGCAGCTGAAGATTTTGTATAGACTATTGAGCCTTGAATAAGGCTACAATCCCTGACCAATTTCCCATTACCACAATAGACAAGTTATTTGATGAGTTGCGAGGGGCTCAGTTGTTTCCCTTTAGATTTGGGTAAAAACCGAGGATGTCTCAAAAATAGCATTTTGCACTCATGAAAGCCAATACGAGTTTTTGGTCATGCCCTTCGACTTAACCAATGCACTAGCAACATTTTAGCCTATCATGAACACTATTTTCAAACCAATGTTGCAGAAGGGGTCTTAGATTTTTTAGATGACATTAATTTACAACAACTCCAAGGAGGCCCATTTTCAACAATTGAGAGAAGTACTAACCATGCTAAAAACTTATCAGTTATTTGCTAATTTAAAAAATGTTATTTCTGAATAGGATTGAATATTTGGGTCATGTTATTGTTGAAAAGGGAGTGACTGCTGATCTTGAAAAAGTGAAGGTAATGGAGCAATGGCCGATGCCCAAAAATTTGAAAGAATTACGAAGCTTCCTTGGATTAACAGGCTACTATCGACGGTTTGTCAAACACTATGATAAAATAGTCGCATCATTAATGGACTTGTTAAAAATGATGCATTCAAGTGGAGCAAAGAAGCAACTGCGGCAATACAACATCTTAAGAAGGCCATGGTGCAGCTACCTATACTAAACCTTCCTAATTTTGATGAATAGGTTGTTATCGAGACAACGCATCAGGCTCGGGGCTAGGGGCAATACTAATGCAATTGAACTGACCCTTAGCTTTCTTCAGCCAAGCTTTGAAAGGGCGTGCCTGCTTGAAGTCCGTTTACAAGAGGGAACTCATGACTATTGTATTTGTAGTCCCAAAGTGGCGGCATTATCTCTTAGGTAGGAAATTTTGGTCAGAACTGACCAACGCAGCTTGAAACACCTACTTGAGCAAAGAGTCGTCGCTGAGGAGCATCAACGATGGATAACCAAGTTATTGGGATACGATTTTGAGATTGAATATAAATCAGGAGGGTAAAACAAAGCAACAAATGTTCTCTCTCGCATGCCCGAACTCTTGCATTTTATAGTGGCCCAGTGCGCCAATGTAGTAGTTCTTGAAGAAAAAGTCGATTGTGACCTTGACTTCGTCATAATAAAACAAGCATTGCAAACAGATCCAAATTGCAAACCTAAATGGAGTTTGGTTGGGGACCAGCTTTGCTACAATAACAAATTAGTGCTCTCTAAAACCTCAAAACTAATTCTCAAAATTTTGGCTAAATTTTGCGACAGCTTGGTGGGAGGGCATTCGGGCTATTTTAAGACCTACAAGCGAATGATTGCAGAGCTTTATTGGGAAGGGATGAAGGCTAATATAAAGAAACATATGGACAGCTATGCAATTTGTCAACAAAACAAAACATTTTCACTTTCTCTAGCAGGATTATTGCAGCCTCTTCCTATTCTAGAACAAATGTGGGATGATATCTCCATAAATTTTATGGAAGGACTACCTAAATCAAGAGGGTTAGTGTTATTGATAGTAGACAAAGTCATATGCTCATTTTGTCGTTGTCAAACATCCCTACACTGTCTCCATCGTGGCTAAATTATTTGTCTAGCACATTGTCAAAATTCATGGATTTCCATGATCTATTGTGTCCCACAGAGATAAGGTTTTTATTAGTCATTTTTTGAGGGAACTATTTCGCCTACAACAAACTCAACTACGACGTAGCACCGCCTACTACCCCAAATTGACAGCCAAACCGAAATGGTTAATCGTTGTCTCGAAACATATCTGCGTTGTTTTGTACAGACACAGCACCCCACACCTGGAGTAAGTAGTTATCATGGTGCGAATATTGGTATAACACTGCTTTTCACACATTAACCAAGCTTACCCCTTTTAAAATTGTATATGGAAGGGAAACACCGCCCTTACTTCAGTACATAGATGAGCGTGCATATAATGCCAATATAGAGGAACAGTCAAAAGAGTGGGACTTGATGCTTAAGGAAAAGAACGAGCAATTGAGTGTACCATTGGAACAAATCAAAAAACAAGCGAACCAGCTTAAGGGATGTTCACTTTCAAATTGGTGATTTGGTTTACTTAAAACTTTGCCCTTACTGTAGCAGGTTGTAGCCAAGAGAGCAAATGAGAAGTTATTGTAGCCAAGAGAGCAAATGAGAAGTTATCAACTCGCTATTTCGGCCCCTACACAGTTATTTAGAAATTTGGTCCAGTTGAATACAAATTAGGACTGTTGGACTCGGCAACTATCCATCCAATTTTTTGTGTATCACAGCTTAAAGCTGACACCGCCCAGCTTAGAGATTCCTCCTACACTCTAAGCTGATTTGGAATGGAAATTCAAACCCGAGGAGATCTTGGGGCCTTGGGGGTTCGTCCTGGGTAGGACCCTATTAGCGCTACTGAAGTATTGGTCAAATGGAAACATTTGGCAGATTTTGAGGCATCATGGGAATTCAATGACACCATCCAGCAATAATTTCCAGCTTTTCACCTTGAGGACAGGGTGACACTCATAGCGGAGAGTATTAATAAGCATCCATTTAATCTTTTCTACTCAAGAAGAGAGAAAAGGAGCTAAAACAATGAGAGGAAAAGCCCAACAAGTCCTAAGAATGATATTGGAGGGCCGTTATTTGTTATTTCTGCTTTATTACTTGTTTGTTTTTAGCAAGATTCTAGAAGGCTGAGGTGGAATGGTTGTTAGGGAAAGGTGTCAGGTCGGAGAATATTTAGCTGACAGGGGGGAGTATAAAGAGGCAAGAAAAATGTACCAAGAATGGGAATGTCTATGGAGAGAATGACACCTCTTGAAAGTTGCCTGTAGCTTCCTCTGCACTGATTTCCACCTAAATAAAGGATCTGCACTATTAACCATTTATCTTCTGTTGTTCTGGTAACCTAACATTATCTAACATGATTGAAACAGAACAAGATGAAGGACTTGAGAAATTGGAGGAGACGGTTGTAAGTACAAAGCATATTGCATTGGCAGTCAATGAGGAGCTTGATCTTCATACCAGATTAATTGTATGCTTCATCTCCTTTTCTTTTCTACCTTTACTATCCTTTTCCCATGCCCCCATTTTTTTTGGCCACTTTATGAAGTAGCCAGGCATTGCCATCATTATGCAACTTTTGCTCATGCACTTTGCAGGATGATTTGGATCAGCACGTGGATGTTACAGACTCCCGTTTACAAGTAATCTTGCTTAATCCAAAGCCTCTGGTCCACTAAATGCTATTCATTAGAAGTTATAATCATACCTACATGTTTACTTTCAGTGGATAACATACTAGATAACAGATATACTTCAGCCATAACTATGACCTTAAACTCCTCTTAAGTGTCTGAATGAATAACAAAATATTACAGCTAAACGTAGTTTTGAGAGATAAGTAGCATGTGAAATTGAATCATAAATGGGACTCACAAACGATCTCTGCTGGTAAACATTTTTTGCATGCTGCAGTATGTTTTACCTTGTGACCTCATACCTCTATAGAAGAATGAAGTCACCTCATGTCCATAATGGAGAAAAAAGTTTAATTGCCTAGTTGTCCTTCACACGAGTATATAGGCACATTGGGGTGGTGATACAATCTCGTCCTTGCATAGTTTTAGAAGATTGGATTTGCAATCTTTTTGACTTTATGTATACCGGAATTTCATAATTTGATGATTTGTGAACAGCGGGTGCAGAAGAATTTGGCGATTCTGAACAAGCGCACCAAGGGTGGCTGCTCCTGCATGTGCATGCTCATAGCCGTCATTGGGATTGTCATTCTGGCTGTAGTTATTTACGTACTGGTCAAGTTTTTGTAATGCCGATACTCGACAATGCATTGTTTTTATTTATTCCTCGCTTGGACATGTGCGTGTGCAAGTTTCCCTTTGACGGGTTGATGTTCGAAACGATGCGTCTGGTTTGTCCAATTTTCTTGTGGTGCTTTGCTGAGCGAGCCGAGGTGTAATGTTTGCTGTTAAATTATGATAATTGAAGTGTAACTGGCACTACTGGTAATGTGCCATCCTTCAAACAGTGCAAGTTAGTCTGACTATAGTTCTCAGTGCAGATTCAAGTCATTAGGAAGTGTAGAGCAAATAAAACCAAAGTAGGCAACACAAATGTTATGAAAATCGAAGTCATTCAATTGCCAATTGTGACAAAAGCAAAGGTGTTCTATTAGCTGAAATGGTGCTGTGTTACAATAAGTTGCGAATATTAACAAATGAGATGGCCAGCCCAGAAACAACAAATTCATTATCCTTTAAACGACGATTTGCAAGTTGAGCCATCAAAAATGTCAAGAAATATGGCAGCCTATCTTGTCGAAATCCTAATGACAAAAAGAAGGCGAAAACAACTAGAAGAAAAGTTTTCGTGGAGACGGTCTTGAAGGAACAGTTGAAGGTGGGTTTGCAGTCCTGATGGGGGTCGGAATTGCTTTACCCTCCTGAGCCAGAGCCATCGTATCTAACAGTTTTGCAGCCTTGGGGTCTGTGAGAAGAGTCTTCTGAAATGACTGTGAGAAGCCAGTTGCAATAATAGTCACGTGAATCTCTCCATTGTAACGATCGTCCACAACAGCCCCAAATATTATGTTTGCAGATGGATCGGCCAAACTTGTAACCACCTGATGCAATATCATAGACCATTAACACATCACAAGCATAACATGTCTACTTGATGTAAGCTGAGAGTCCACCCAACCCAAATTGTCAATCCTTCTTTATAATCTACTGGCTATGCTCAACTCTGAACAAACATTCAATTTCATTAAAGACGGGGGATAGCTAAAGGGTCTACTGGAGCCCCACATATACATCCTTTGCAATTTGTCTTTAACTAATCATTAACGGATTTTTTATGTCCTGACATCAAAAGTTTTCAATCTTACTGCAAAAAAAGGCATCTTTGCAAACTCAAAGTCTAGAAACATGAACCAGTATAAGGAGAACTTGGGAAACTCCAATCTTATAGGGTATTAATTAAGCCATTGCAATTGTCTACTATCTCTTGCCTAGTTTGAACTCCATTCTCAATGCTTTTGACACTCTCACGAGTTTTATGGACAATAGCCTATTTAAGTACCTGGGATACTCTATTCACTTCTTGCAATGTGATGTCTTTTCCTCCAGTAATATTATAAACCACTCCAGTTGCTGACTGGATAGATGATCCAATCAAGGGTGCCAATGTTGCTTGTTCAGCTGCTTCTTCAGCCCGATTTTTTCCAGATGAAACCCCCACTCCAAGCATTGCGGTGCCGGAATCTTTCATAACTGCCTTTACATCTGCAAAATCCACATTAACTAGACCAGGTATCTGCAAAACATGAAAGCTGTCATAAATTATCTGCAGATAAAGATGTAATGTAGATTATGGCTAGATAATATAAAGTAAAAGTTAGAAATTACATAATCCAGTGTACATCAGCAATGGTTTTGTTTCAACCAAAACCAATTAAGGAACAACTTACAAATGGATTATTGAAATGAGATTCAATGCATGATAAGCAGGAGAATATATTTAAATATGGCCATAGCTAAATTCCATCAATTGAATGTCCTGATTATGATTTTATGTTTTTAAGGAAAATAAATAAAATTAATGTTTATTACAATATGGTCGATCCTGTGAACAGGCCCAAAAATGTCAATTCATTAGTCTTAACTTCAAAAGGCAGATGGTTGCAGGCAAAATATGGAGATGCATATTAATCATTCACAAAACCACACACCGTGATGATATCCGATATTCCTTGCACCCCTTGGCGGAGAACATCATCTGCAAGAACAAAAGCATCTTGAAGCGGTGTCTGTTCATCGGCAATATCAAGCAATCTGTCATTGGGTATCACAATTAGTGTATCCACATTTTTCTGTAGTTTTTCAATAGCCTCTAATGCCTGCAAATATAAAAATGAAAATCAATCAAGATACAATTATTTAGAGAGACCTCTATGCTTGAGGAAACATATTACAAAGCAAAGAATTTGTCAATATAGATGATAAAAATAACCAGTAAAGCATGCAAATTTTAATCTTTGCAATTGGAAGAAGCCAACCATTTTCATCGTTGGAATTCAGAAATGTAAATCATTTGAACAGATGAAATGAAAAAATGACACCTGCCTGCGTCGACCTTTTACGCCCTTCAAAGCTAAAAGGATAGGTAACAACACCAACAGTCAAATATCCTGCCTCCTTTGATATTTGTGCAACAACTGGGGCAGCACCTGATCCAGTGCCTCCACCCATGCCAGCTGTGATGAACACAAGATCTGAGCCCTTGAGGGAATTTGCAATTGCTTCTTTTGATTCCTCAGCAGCCTGCTCTCCTAGAAGTGGGTTTCCGCCAGTACCTACACACTTTTTAACACTCTTACAAGTGACCAAATCAAAGAGACACAGCATGCCTCCCACCAGAGTGTCTTCGGTTAAAAGGAAAAAGCAGATAAATGGAACTGGGATGCTACTGAAAACAAATTTTCAATTGCCAGACCTAATCCACGAGTTAAAAGCTCTCCAATCTGAATCGGATTTTCTGCAGTGGACTGCAACAGCGCTTGAGAATCTGTATTTATGGCATAGAAATCAACACCCTAGTTTCCATCAAGCAGACATTACAGTCAGTTATTTTCCAAAAAACATAAACATAAACACATATATATACAGAAAACTCCAAAAAGGATTTAAACCATGCTGCCATTGAGGCTAATATTCCTAATCATGCTTTATTATGAGTTGTAATACTTTATTAGGGACATATTAAACCATGCTATCAATATTAAAGTTTCCATAACACTTACAAAAGCAAGATTTTAATTATCCAAGTTATGTATGAAACTAAAACGTTAGTTCCATACACCCATTTCTGGTCTTTTTCTTTTTTGATAAAACATTTCTGGTCATTTTTGTGTCCTCCTAAATTCAAAAACATCTTACCATTAACTTCAATTAAGCGAATCCAATTTCACCAGACAAGTTCAAGAAAACAGAGAAGGAACAACAACATGCCAACTAAATAGACCCCTACTTTAAGAAGCCACAAGTCAAGCATTGATGGAAAATTAAAGAGAAAAACCGATATTCTAATTTTATTAGCAACATTGGAGCACACCAGAAAGATGAGAAAGCGACAATAAGCAATAAAACAAGTGAATTTTACCAGATTCCTCACTAAGAAAGAGCAAATTTTATGTGTGGGAAAAAGAAAAGAAAATGAGGTTATTTTCCTTGCACATCACCTCAACAGATTAAAAATAAGAAAATGCCAAGCCAATAGGCCAGAAAAAGAAAAAAGATGACAAAATACGATAAGTAGTCATCTCTTAAAATAGAGTGCTCAATATTATATTATTTTAATCAAAGCCCGCAAAAACATTAAGGAAAGATAACAATTCATTTACCTGCAAACCACTTCCAATCATGCGATTAACGGCATTGTTGCCACCACCACCAATGCCCACTACCTTTATCTTGGCAGACTCCATGGGCACAAAGGAGCAGCTTACCCTTCCAGCATTCAAATGGTTCTGTTTCAAAACACTCCTTTGCCGACTTCTTTTAGAGCAACTTAGCTTTTGGCGAAGTGGAGTGTATGCCACCAGCTGAAGTTGAAGTGTCGCCATTCTCCTAACCTGTCAGGGTATCACTATAGACTACTTATCCGGTCCATAAAAAATGAATTACAAGAAAACAAGTTTGGCGTCTAGTTATAGAAAATGATGAGCAGCAAGGTTGTCGCTAAGATAAGTGAAACAGAAGATTAAGACACAATCACAACCCATATGATCATGCAAGTCCGCAATCCACACCATTGAGCATCTTAGTCAATATCTTCCCCAAGCAAGCCATTATCAATTTGAAGCTAATTCATTTCAAACAAGTCCACCCAATACCCTAAAAAAAGAAATTCTCAAATAAACAATAAAAATTGGAAAATGTCAGGAATTACACCAATGTCGCAACTGAAAGCTGAATGCTCTTAAGGAAGCTTCCGATCGTCTTGATTCTACTCAACTTTAATAGCGAAAGAAAACAAATTTGCAGATAAAACAGAAGATGTGAAACTCAAGTTTGAAAAGAACTCGATATCTTAAATGAAAAGGCGACAACCTTAGGTAACAACATTGAGGGCTGAAAGGATAACGCTTTGAGTTTTTCCCATACCTTATGACAGATCGTACAAATGTTTGAAGCGACTTTATGTTGGTGAAAGCGTAGTTAACTGGTTTTCACGAGTGGGCAACTGAAAGCTGAGGTCTTTGCGGTGGTGAACAAGAAAAAGATGAGCTTTAACTTGGCCTTGTGGAGAAACAACGAAGTGGGGTTGCGTTGCTGTAGATCGGTAAACAAGGGTGTAAGAGCAAAGCTGCAATGGGGCTTTTGGCAAAGGGCTTAGGAGGTGTAGAGATGGCACAGTGGTATGGTGAAGGTGTGTTTGATGGAGGAGATGGGGACGGCTAGAGGCAGTGCTTTAGACCTTACTTTTCCGAGGAGTCGGAACTGTGTAGCGGTAAACCTGGTGGTGGTTGCTGCCTTGGGGGTTTAAAGATGAGATTTTTGTTTCCCATCCGAAGAGTAAAAGTGACCATACACTACGCTACCGTTCGCTTTTTACCATTTTTAAATTTAATTTTCAAATTTTTCTTTCTCTAGCTTTCTGTTTCAGTTTCTTATTTCCATAATTCCATTATCATTCTATTATTATTATACAGGGAATTGAGATTTGGTTTCCTCATCACAAATCAGTTGTTCTAGTCCAGGGTTTTCACAAGCATACAAAAGTTCGCCTATCTGTTTGAATTGGATCATGCTCAAGTATACAAACAAGACTACAATTAAATGTCCCTTGTGGGCTTTGAGGGTGGGCTCCTTGTAAGCCTGTGGGTTGCTCACCTTCTCCTTAGCGGGCCGCTGAGTACCTAATTTACATCCTTCCAGTTGCTTCGTCGCGGGGTGTGGGGGGCCCTTTGGGTTGGGGATTCAACCTTTTGCTTCAAAGACTACAATTAAATGTCATCTTTCAAACGATGCTAATAAGTATCAAATTCAATGGAATAGGAAGTCATAAATAGCAAGTGAAGTGAAACATCCAAGAAACACCATTGCAGCATTCATATTGAAGAGAATACAAAGGCCTTGTTTGGTGAAGAGTTGATAAGCTCTTTTTTAGTTGATTGACCCATTTTAGTTTATTGACTTTATAAAAAAGCTTATTGGGTTATTTAGTAAAGAGATGGTTGGGTTGACTGATTCAACCCAACCAGCTGGTTTTTTTAAACCAACTCCTCTATAGGAACGTTTCATCCCAGCAGCTGATAATTTTCCGGCCAAATGTCCATTTTGTCCTCTTTACATTTTACTCTCTCACGTCTCACACGTCTCACTCCTGATTTTCTCCACACTCTTCTTCCTTCTCTTTCCTGGCTCTTGTTTTCTCTCACCGTCTCACCCTCATGCTATCTCGTTTTCCTTGCTTCATTCGTTCACTCCTATGCAACAACGAAGGAGAGTAGACCAAATAGAGAGAAGCTTTGAAGTCGATTTCGGTGCTATTGAGGAGTTCAGTCCTGAAGTGGAAAAGGAAGAAAATGGCTACTGTAGATGAAAGTTCGTCTGCTAAGAGGTGGCTTCATCTTGAAGCTAACCCCGACGTCATGAATCAGGTCGGTAACTCATCCATGGTTTTCTTCTTATTATGTTTGTTTGCTGAGATTTAGGGTTTTCCACGTATTGAACATTTAGGGTTTTCCAAATAATGCACCTTCTGTTGATTATTATTGTCCTACTTTACTGAAGTTTCTTCTTTAGATTGTCTTATTTTCTCATTCCCTTTGAAATATTATTGCTTACCAGCTTCATGGTTTAGCCGAGTATGGTTTCGAGACTATGAGTTTCTTATTTTGGATTTCAAATTGAAGTGCAAAAGGAAACTACAGAGATATTCTTCAGAAAAGCAAAGCTCTGGAAAGTATAATGTTTTAGCTTTGAGCCTCATCTTTAAATTTTGGATTGAATGATTTCTTGACATCTTTCACTGCACTAATTGCTAGGAGAGGATAACTTAAGTTTTTTTTTAACCCTTATATGTAAGGATTTGCCTCTGATCTTTATATGTTTGTAAAAAACTTTCTAAAGATCCTTCTTACTGACTATCAATAACTCAGGACTTTAGATATGTATGTTATGAAACATCTATGTTTGAACAGTTCTTTGTGGGACATATCATAGTGTGAACTTTGATTGAGTTGGATGGTTTTCTGTTAATGAATGATTGTACAGTTGTTCACATTATTTGATTACTAGTTTGAAAATTTAATAAGTTTCTTTCTTAATTAGCTTAGCAAAACGTGAATGCTAGGATTGTCACTGTGTTTAAACATTGTTCTTCAGTAATACTGTCTACTTTTGCGTCTAGTGACAATTCACATTGATCTAACTTCAAAAATATATTGTTATACTCTTATGTGAATTAAGTATGCATTAAACTGATATCATAATGTCTTTTCTGGTGTGGCTCAGGCTATTTGCATATAGAGTTAGTCATAGAGCTGTTGTATGTGATATAATTGACATTTGGTGAGTTAGGCTTCTGGATTTCTGCATATGCTTGTGTTTGCGGAATGTATTCTTTGATGCCCTGTCATTGCAGGTAAAACAGATCCATATGTTGTGCTAAGGTTGGTGATCAAACTATACGCAGTAAAAAGAATAACTAGACCACAGTCATTGTGCCTCCTGATGAGCCCATTTGGAATCTAGTAAATCGAAAACATAGTCCAACGATGCATTTGTGAACTTAAGTTGAATGAGTTTCTCTTTTAACTACGTTTAATTACTTTTTTTAGGATTTTCATATGCTTATTGTCAATCCTAGGAGACAAAAATTGTTAATCCAATAGAATGACTCTCTTGGATTTGTTGATTTGACCATTGGCATGGGTAAGGTAATTTATTTTATTCTAGAGTAAGCTATTTATATTGTTAAAGAATTGGCTTAGACAAGGACTAAGTTGATTATAACTTAGTTAAAAAGTTTGCATCTTTCAACTTATTATCTTTTGGGCCCTATAGATCTGGGGAAAATGGCTGGCTTATGCAGGCTTCTAGTTATGTGCCTTGGTTTGGTTGTTTAGCATTCCTAGTGTATATAATACCTCCAATTTTTGTTATTTAATCTATAATGTACACCATTTTCCTATAGCTATGCATTTCTCCAAATCTTTTGTTTGTGTTGCATTCTAATGCAATTTGCCAAATCAAATTTTCTTTCATTCAAAATCCTTTGGTATGATAATATAGTTTAAACATTTTTTCTTATTTTTCTTTACTCTTCAACAGAATTTAGATGTTGTGAACTACTTTCACGTGAAGGTTGTAGGATTGTTATTTGTGGCAACTACAAGAGTTAATGTCTCACTTTCTTTTATCTTGGAACTTTGGTCCAGAAGTTTGGAAGAGGCAACTTCAGTGTACTAACTTTATCTTACTTCATTTTATATTGAATCTTATTCATAGTTTTAATTGCTATACCTTTGGCACTCTTAATTCTTTCTTTGATCTCTCTTTGCTCGTAGTTTGTACATGCTCTATGCCTGCATGAGTTTTAAGTCCAAGAATACTGCCATCCATAGTTGGCAACTAGTTGAAATTAAAATATAAAAACAACAATTATAAATCATGTTTCCACTTTGTTTTAGCAATCCTATTAAAGTTTGCAGTTATTGATATGCAACCTGTTAATTTTGATGTCCATTTTCTACTGCTGGAGATACATGAGACCTTTGGAAATGTTGGTATGAACTTGTCCAAGGTTTTAAACATGTAATACAGTTGGCATGTTTGCATGGTTTATCATAATCTTACTTCTTTGGCTTATCCTCTTCGTAACTTTATTTTCAAACTTCTAATTAACCTGATTTTGAGTGCATAGAGTGAAAGACAGATTGAAAGAAGACAGAGTGAAAGACAGATTGAAAGATTCAAACTTCCCAAGTTACTAGCACAGTGTGAGAGACAAATGCCCCAGCTAGGAGTAGCAGCCTCTATAGGAAGCCCATCATGCGTACTGAGGTAGCTATCTATGCTTCTGATTGATTTTTCTAGCTATCTGTGCTACTGATTGGATGGTTCTAGCTGTAATTGATTTAACGGAACATTAGGAACAATCTGAGATTTAATGAATGAAATCTGAGGTAGATTTAGTTTTCATTAAATGAAGTCTGAGAGTAGTTGAGGCTTATATGGATTTGATGCAGTCGAAGTTTATTATAGCAGTTAGGAGAAAGTAGCTACTTTTTGTATTGCATGCATTTATCTTCATTTATGACCTCATTGATTACTCTCTGCTACTCCACTGCCTATTACTGCCTTTAAAATGGAAAGGGTACTTACATTACCTAATCAGTGACTGATTCTTAACTCTTTGTGGGTTCACTTTGTTCTTGCCAAAGGAACCATTGCTTTCTTCCTTTGTTTTCGTTTGTAAGTTTTGTTCTTTCTATGTTCTGATCATGCCTTATTTGATTGAAAGGAGGATTGTTTCTGTTTTTTGATTGAATTTTGTGTATTTGTGTGGGTACTGCCTATTAGCTTTTTTATAATTACTGAGATCGAAAAAGGATTGGTTTAGAATCTTGTGTGTCTGTGTGAGTACTGCCTGTTTAGAATCTTGTGTATTTGGTTTACTTTATTGCTTCTCATTAATCAAGGAAAAGGGTTTTTGTTTATATTGTCAAGATTAAAGGATTGATTCTTAAAGTTGTTGTTGTTTAGAATCTTGTGTGTTTGGTTTACTTTATTACTTATCATTAATCAAGGAAAAGGGTTTTTTTTTTAGTGTTAACCTGGGTTGTATTGAGTGTGAACTTACATTTTTGTTTATATTGTCAAGGTTCAAGGATTGATTCTTAAAGTTGTTGTTGTTTAACACTAACCTTTTCTTTTAACAGAGCATCAACTTGAAAGTTTGGTTGCCAAGATATATAGTTAGCGAGTGGTCATTTTTGTTCATAACGTGTGTCAAGACTTGGGGGTGGAGTGGTAAGGATGAGAACTCCGGATTTGTATTTGATAATATTGAAATGTCTGTCACCAATACAAAGAGTGTATTTGTATGGATTTAGCAGAATGTTGATCATTCCATGTGATTTTTAATATCGAAACAAATTGATTTTTAAGTGATTTAAGCTATTTGATTTTTAAGTGCGGTTGAAGGGGTCATCATTTGTGCGTTGCATAAAACGGTAGTTTTCTTATATATATATATGCACAGAACCGCATAAACTAATAACATGATTTATATACACAGTGTCTCATTAAACAACAATAAGTTTTTTTCCTAGATTAAACAACAGTAAGCTAATAACATGATTTTACACACACACACACACACACACACACACACACATATATTGTAGCGCCCCCTCATCGTAGGGTACACAACGGGAAACCCGGAGGTCGCTCCGACGTGTATCCCACGATAAGGTGCA
>JANKOD010000005.1:18390339-18406710 GCA_026284645.1 Erythroxylum acuminatum | reverse complement strand
AATTGGACACAAGAAAATCACAGTAGGGAAAACCATATGTAGTTGAGAGAAAGGTAATCAAGCAATCAATTCATTCTCAGACAGGATAAACTTCTGAATTGCCAATGGACACGTCTTTCAAAAAATTAAATCAATCCATCCTTGGATACTATAGTACCCTGATTGGCTTAACACAAGATTCATGGTTGAAAAAATCACATTTCCTATCATCATCCATTCAAAGATACTCAAATCATACAATTCAAACCAGTCGGTTTCACTAGCATCCACACACCATCATGCTGAAACCCTCAAAACAGATGGTTTATGCAATTTAATCTTAACAAAAGAAACAGACAGACATGGTTCCCTAAAATCATCATAGGAAGCAACCAAAACACTAAAATTCCCACAAAGTTTCAAGCATCAAAGTGGAAAAGAATTGGCAAGCCAACAGATGTACAAGTTAGTAGAAGGCCCCATATTGCAGCAGATTCTGGCACAAAGCGACGCGATAATCCCAGTTACCACAAAAATCAGAGTCGTTACTAGAAACCCCATTTCACTTTTCCTATAAGATCCCAATTTCTGCAATGCAAAGAAAAAAAGAAAACAAACAAACAAAATTGTGGATTTAGTCCTCAAAATCAGGGGATGTGGTCAGCTATAAATATCGACTCCAACGAAGGGAAATTGGAAATAAAATACTTTAAAATAAAATCAGAAACATCAGAAGGGTATGTTTGGCTTCCGAGAAAATGCAAGAAACTCATAATCGTACCGGAAAGTTGATAAAGATCTCCTATTTTATTCACGTTCGTGTTTTGAAGAGATCCAAACTTTAACAGTCGAATCTAGACGACGACGATTGAATTGTACAGTACAGAACAACAACTTGAGTTGGGCCTTGATAAACAATGTCAATACACAGATAGATAGTTAGACTTGATAATACAATGAATGAACATAGATTTATAAATATTTATCAACATGATATCAATACCTATACAATTCATGTCTTTTATTTAAAATTTAGATGATAACCAAATTTTGATTTTCTTTACAAACTCAAATTCACAACGAATAATCAAAATATCATATACAAAATAAAAATAAGATTACTAATTTATGTTCAGATTTTTCTAATGCATTCATAATAGACTTAATCAATTATGTTGAAATCATGCTAAATAATTATATTATAAAAATATACTAATTTCTTAAGGATATGATATTTTGATTACTCGTAATGAATCAACACATTTTTTGCCCTTTGCATGTCTTAATAAAACTTATAGGTTGTTTTATATATATTTCTTATCCTAATTTTTGTTAAGAAAATCAATCTTTACTTATGTTAAGATCAATGATAGTTACAACAGTCAAGATTAACCGAACTGAATCAAACCCCATTATTGTTACAAATATCTCTTAATAGTTAATACTTATTGTTATGTATATCCTTTGGTCACAAGACATATCTTATATCTTTTGATATAGTCATTATCTTTACATTTTATTTTGAGAACTCATTTGTTCCCATTAACTTTAGCTTATTAGGGAGAACAAACAAGTCTAATTCTTGATTAGAGCTTATTGAAGTCATTTCTTCCTTTATTAATTTAATCTATTTTTATTTATGAGGATTAGTATAAGCTGCATTTATGTTTCTTTACTCACCCTCTTCTTATAAGATAATCATATGAGTTTTTCCTTTCTATTTTAGAGACAACATTGGGAAATTATTCTATGATTACTTTGACAAAAACAGGATTCACGAGACTTTTCAAAAGAGAAAAGAAAACAAGGTTTATAATATGTATTATTAATGTCCTAATTACTCTCACCCAAATCAAATACAATAAGTAAACTTCTATTACATTATAATATGAATTGATATTAACTTAAATTTTTTTTATATTGCTCCCACTCGAATGAAGTTCCACTTAATGATTATACGTAACGAAATCACTTTGATCATGAATCTCATATAAAAATATGTCCTTTTCTATTTTACCTACTTTGGAAATTCATTTTCTTAAAATGTGACTTCTTGCAACTCAAATTTAATTATCCTTTCATTATATTTTTCAGTTATGAACACATATCATTTTAAGTATTTATAATATCCAATAAAGATACTATTCTTCTCTATCGAGTCTCGTTTCTATATTTGTGAGAGAGATCATAAATGTAGGCAATGCACCCTCATAGTTTTAGGCTTGCCATATCAAGTCTTCTATCTGTCCATAACTCATATGCAATGGTTGTGAGAAAGACATGATTATAATATATGATAGGTAAATTTCTCATGCCATCATGGGTGATCATCTTCTAAAACATTTTATTTTGTCTTTATATAACATCACTTTGTCATAGGGTTTATGAAATAGTCAATTATCTTTCTATTACTATCTTATCACATAACATATTGGCTTTATTTAATATGTATTCTTGTCCTTAATTAATTCTCCATACTTTTATCTCTTGTATAATTGGTTCTCCACCAAATTGATATATTTTATAAAATAAGTTAATATTCTTAATCAAATAAATGTGTCCATATTAGCCATAGTCATCTATAAAATGGATGAAATACTTAGTCCTACATATTTCCCTCACATTCGTTAGACAACATATGTTTGACTAAATTAATGGAATAATGAATTGCAAAGTGCTAAAAAAATTTTATAGTTCTTTACTTCAGTAACCAACTTTTAAAAGTTTTCAGCTAAGTATCCAAATTTTTAAAAATTAGACATCTCATGTTAAAAAATTATGTCAATTTACATTTTGTTGATATGGCTAACAAACACATGAAGATTGACATTTAAAAGAGCCACTTGACATCTTCTTCATTATATAGTGTTTAAGTATCAAAAAATGACTGCATTTCAAACACATAACCACCTATATATTTGTCATAAGGCTTAGAAATCATGTTAATAAAGATAAAAAGGCCACGTAATCCTAAATATTAGTTTTCACATGTTTTGTTAGCCACATTAATAAAATTTTAATGGAATAAATTTTTGAATTGAATTGTCCATTTTCTAAAAGTTTAAAAACTTAATAAAAACTTAAAAAGTTAGACATTAAAATGAAAATTTTTAAAAGTTTTGATACTTTTCAATTCCTTATCCTTAAATTAATTGTAATGGATTAAAAGCATGTTCCCCCTTTCTAAATAGCTTTTTATTTTATCAACTAGACAGTGCTTGCTCATAAGCATGTCTACTTAATTTAAAGGGATAACCAATCCTAAAGTGCTAAACCTTTTAAGAAATTTTCAATTCAATGCCCAAGCTTTTAAAATTTTCAATTAAGTGACCAATCTTTTAAAACCTTAGCAATTCAGTTCAAAACTTTAGTCTTTGCTGATGTGACTAATAGATGGACTTCTATGTGGCATTTAGTAGACATGCCAATTCATAAAAATAACCTTTTGAGTTGAATTGTTAACATTTTAAAAGGCTAGTCTCTTAATTGAAATTTTTAAAAGCTTGGGAACTGAATTTAAAAAAAAATCTTAAAAAGTTAGATACTTTTGAATATGTTATCCATAATTTAAATTAACTTAAAGGTTTTCTTTAGCTAACTGATTTATTTAATTTTGACCAATATGACCTAGTCTAGAATACCACAAAATGCAACATTAATAATATTACTAGTCAGTTTAAATAAGGACTTACTAATATTACTTGTCTGATAAATACATGATCATAAAAAACGATTCTAATATATAAATCCATTCAACCATTGTGGAAGTTTAAATTAAATCTAAGTTTAATCATTACCAACACAGAAATAAAATCTCATCAAATCTTCAAAGCGAAAAAAATACTTCATATAGGATCAAAGGTCGACCACTATGCACGTCTAACTTTCATGTGCCAATCCATTACACTACAACTTTTATGTTATCACCTATATAAATCCATCATGTTTAACGTAAGATTATGATAAATAAATTATTAAGCAAAAGTAAATGATCCAAATTTGTACAAATAATTTGAATGTGTTGGACTAAGGCAGACTTATGCTTAACATAAGTGACAAGAATACAAAGTTTGATAACTGAGACCATCCTTTCATGCCATGTTAGTTAAATCAATATAATGAGAGTCATAAAATTACATACAAGGATATATGTATCTTTTTTATTATGACTTGTATGGAACTTATATGATTGAAGAAACCAAATTAATCTTTCGTGAAAGAATGATGATGGAATTGTGTTAAATCTTATACATATGATATCTCGTATGTAATAACAATTCATAAAAAGATGATTCTTATATTTCATTAGATTTACTAATGACTTTACGTGATTATGTATTAAAAGAAATAATGATTTAAAATTTTAAAAAGTTCAAAGTATTTAGATCTAAGAAGAAATTAAGCACTAAGAATGCTGAATGACTTCGATGAAATTGATGTGATTCAGTTATCTATAGGGAATTATATTCTCAATTAAAAACCTCAATAGCTAAATTCCATAATATTAATTTAGGTAAATAGAAAAATACAATATGTTGTATGATGCAATATTTAATTTTTGCTATAACTATGCCTAATAATACAATTTACCTTCGATAGTTTCAATTAGTTCAGTTAGCAAGATTTCATATTAGATTTGAAATGGTAAGACTTCAAAAGAGTCAAAGTTAATGATTTGGGATGTGATCCTCAGTTGAAGCATGTATTATCCAAAAAGTTTAGAACTAAACTAGATAATAAAAGTTTATAAGAGATCCAAAATGTTGGATATAATCTTATAGACCTCATTAAATAAAATGCTTATTTCAATGAACACTTATAGGAAAATGGTTCTTAAGATAAGTAGTAGGAGTAAGAAGAAATTTAAAAAGTTCAAATCTCATAATAATACATCTAATTGGAACTAATGCCTTTGTTGGTACATTTGATATATAGTTAAAAGCCTATGAGACATTGAAAGATCTGCTTTTATGAACTCAAAGAGTTTGTTATGGAGATAATTGTGAATTTAGCATATCTACAAAATAGTTATTGAGAATATAATTATCCTCTTTAGCATGGGTATGTCAAGACATATTGTTCACAGAGAGAATAATAATTCATATTTTTAATTCTTGAAAATATAATTGACCAAGAATAATTTATATTAGATGTGAAAAACTAACAGCTTAATTCTAGAAATTAGATCCATAGAGATAGATGCGAAAGTTTTTACCTATTCTAAGTCCAAGGATATAGATAATATACTAAAGGTGTTTAGTATTTGAGATATATGATACTTGTGAAGTATTAGAGATATCCATTATTATATGTACAAGCTGATATTTGAATTTAAAGTTATAAGGATATTAACTTTAGAAGTAAATCCTAGTTATGGTGTATTTTACTTGAAACAATATTATTTTAAGATTGGAAATGTTATATTGTAGCATAAATTGCTAATCAAGACAAAAATATATTTTTTATTTAGTAGAAATAATTAATTGGATCAAGAAATTCTTTAATGGCCTTGGTGTAGTTCCTTGCACTATTCAAACAGCAGCATATTGTGAAATATTGGAGTCATTAGGCATGCAAAGGAGCTAAAGTCCATCAAAGATCTAAATATATATTTAGGAATTTTTTTCTTAATTATAATGATAATTAAGATGGAAGTTGTAAAATTTGAGCAAATACTCACGGTATAAAGAATCTTGATAGAATTCTCTCACTAAACCATTATTCCAGCAATAATATAATCGTTATATGATAATATGGTATAAGATACTTATTAAATAGTTGACTTAGTACAAGTAAGAAATTGTTCGGTGTATGCCCTATATTAAGCAACCACAAGGACAAATCAAGACCTTAGTGAAGATTCTAACCATTTGCTACTAATTCGAAGTCACTGCTAATATTAAAAATTTGCTACAATTTCGAATAAAAAACCTGATTATGGAGAACCTGAATCACCAAAAAAAAGAAAGAATCAATAACTAGTATCACAAATTCTTGCTATACCGCTAGAGTGAGAAGAAAATTTGCAGTGATAAGAGACCACACAGTGCAACCAGATGAGACAGAAACCAAAATAAACCAACTACGTGAGTTCGAGGCACATAAGCAACGCAACTTATGGGAGGGCAGTGAGTGGGGGTAAATCACGAGGGAGCAGGCGACCAGTAAAAATTTTCACACAAGTAGTGGTGCATAGTGAGGGAAAGGGAGAGGAAGCAAGCAGTTGAGACGAATCCTTAATTCGTAATTTATAATGTTAATTATAGAATGTAATAATTAGATATTTTACTATGTTAATTATATATTAATATAAATTAATGAAAACATTTTTTTTAATTAACAAGAATGGACCTTACTACTAGCATTTAACTCCTTCAGATTTTAATATCTATTCTAAAACTTTTGAAAATATGCACATACCCCGGCCCCTATAAGCAAGGAAGTAAGGAGTACATTTGGTACATGAAATTGCAAATTTGTTATGACACATTCCTGTCTGTCACATTATCATCTCAATTTACTACTCATACCAGCCCACAAAATTAGCCTTAATCAACCCCTCGGCATCACGCATCTTGTACCTTCACTGCTAATGTCTAAACTTTAGGACCTGGATACCTACCATGCGTTACTCATTCTTGTACTCATGAACTTGCAATTTCCACAGTTTAGGTGAGTAAGTATAGGACGTCACATTAATAAATTCATGTAAGTGACATCTTAAACTATTTATATCAATGTTGCTCTTTGGGTATGCCAAAGAAGCGATGGCCTACTCGATGACTATCATTCTCATTGGCCTTTACTTAGCTGCTGCTTTATTCAACATCTCCTCTCATGTCTCAGCTATTGAACCGGCTGGGGCACCTCAAACCCGTGAGCTACCCTTTTTTCATACGATATTCTTATTTAATTAATGTGTCAGTTGTTTACAGACTCTTTTTCAAATTGAGATTTATACTTTATCCCAAATTGCAGCCTACAAGTATATGCAAGTTCTTAGTTGCACAGTAGCAATCAATATCTATCCTAAATCGCATAACACCTACAAGTTATCACGGCCTAAAAGCATATACACAAAGTTCTTTAGTCTCCCTTGTAATAATGGATGGCTATCCTAAATAGCGTAACGTGGCATCAAAATGTATATTAAAATAGTGCTCAAAGTTCATAACTCCGTTCTACATGTAACCCCGCTTTCGCACATGGTATACATGTTCTACTTGTTTATTCCTGTGTACACTTTGTTCACGGAAGCCATTGGCATACTGATGAGTTTTGTTTCAGAGGAGAGCACAGAACTAAGCCTGGCACTGGCAGAGGCCAAGAAACATTCGAAGCCAAAGCATAACAGAGGGGCACACCGTCAACATGGAAAAGAACACCATCCTCCAAGCAAGGGACACCATCCTCCTGCAAACAAGCACCATAAAGGCCGAGGAAACCGATGCAAACCCAGTCATAAAGGCCACCCACCTCATTGCCATCCCGGACATGGTGGCAAAGGCAACACTATGGAAGTTTACACTTTAGACAAAAGCTGATGAATTGTTCTAAAAACATCAACGCAGCAAGTTAAGCTTGCTTGGTCTTGTTACTAAACAGAGCTAGCTTCTAATGTTATGGTTCTAAATAAATTATTTGGCCTTTAGATATTGGTTGACAGTATCTACATGCTTTGGACTGCGTCGACTTTAAGTTCATCATTTACATGGCTATAAACACTGAATATACAAATTTATTCCCTATTATTGTATGGAGAAAATATGGAACATTTCATTTAAAAATGAAGGGCACAACATAGGGCTTAGGAATTTTAAACCATGTCTGAAGAGATGAGCAACAATACCAACTTCATCTACTGCGGGTTTGTTTGTTTAGCACTATGTATTTCCAAGTAACTTATCATAAATGAACAGTTACAAATTGGACTCCATGAAGAACGGGCAAATTGCCCCATGATTAGATTAGAGTACAAATACAACAATACTTTCTGCTAAAACATTAGGAAAAATGAATAAACTGTATTCAAGGGACTAAAACAAGGGGCTCTCTCTCTCTCTTTTCTTGCCTTTGTCCTTTTCTAAAGTTTTTCTCTTTCCTGTTTCGCTTACCGGAACAGGGATATGGGGGTTATTCCAAACTTCCATTGAGATCAGAATCTGAAATTGGGATCTGCATCCATTGCCCATGCAAACTTCGCCAGAAGGGACTTGTTGAATATCTGCACGAGTCACATAAGATAGGTTACATTGATTTTTCATCATAGAATAAAATAAAATACATAGTTGGTTTTCTTGAAGTGCATGAACTTCCAAATTTTCCTTCCAACCACCAGAAGCATAATCGTACATGGTGATACGCCAGATAGAACTAGTAGAAGCTGTTTACCTTCTCAATGGGAACTTCATGTCTTTTGCACCATGCCACCGTGATCCTAGGATCAAGGTAATTGATTTTGGATGTTCCTAGTGCCACAGTTTTCAGGTCCTCCTTGGTCTTCATCGCTAATTCCATCTTCTCAATCCTTTGATTAGTAGATCCTATCTTCTTCTCTATGCTGTTGGGTCAGATAACAACCACAATGAGACAGCAAATGCATACAAGACATATCAAATCTTAGAAGGGAAAAACTATATTACGCTTCAGGATTTAGATTCCGCTTTTGCTTTCCTTGGGCATCCTTTAGTGGGGGCTTCCCCTTCTTGGCCCTGTCCAAATCAGCTTTCAGCTCCTTCAGGGTCCCCTGCAATTGAATGAGATGAGATAACTCAAAACACGACTCCAATCACACATGCCTCGGACAGTTCATAAAGGTTGATGCTTAGAGCAGCTATATTTATTGCTGAACAAACAAATAAATAAAGCAGTAAGAAAACATGCACATCGAGAACCATGCGATCAGATGCATATGAAAGAAGCAAAGGGAGGAGAAAACAATGTTTACGGCAACGCTAATCTGTTTAAACCCTTGGACACAAACCAAAAATGAGGAACGTACAGTAATGGTTTATTACCTTGAGCTCCTCAATTTTCTCAGTTAACCTTGACATTTGAGCGCTATGAGATTTTGAAATGGTACGTTGATGATTACAAATAATAGCAACCTGTTTCATGTCAACAAAACTTTTAGATCCCAAAACCATTACCAGCAGTATAGAAATACTTTTTCGGTGATGAGTTGCACACACCTGTTTGTTTGCTTGCTGATAAACTACTACTTTTTCCGCAACATCACCCTCCTCAGTTTCCTCATATAACTGTCAAAACAACACCCACAACCCAAAGAAAGAATCAAGTCCCAAACCAAGATATGGCGGGAGAGAGAGAGAGAAAAAGCAACCAAAGCATATCTTCAGAAAACAGTGGAAACACGCTTATAAACCAATATAATCTAAAAAATGCACCAAATATGTGGATAAAACACTAAACATTTTCAAAACCTCGAACTTAAGTTGGTATTCCAAGCAATTTATAGTTCAGAAAACACTTGTGATACTAGTGAAACAATCAATATGAAAAGGATATAATTGCCAACTCAGCACACTACTTGATTTCATCATCCGGTCGTCCTGATCAAAAGTAGGCAATATCTATATGTCCATCTTAAATACAGTACTGCAGTAACAAATGCCTCATAACATTGAAAGGAACAAATAACAAAATACACATTAAAAAAATAACCAATTCATTTATGAGCAGTCAAGAGGTCCCAGAATGGAAATTACCTGTCCATCCAAGGTGATTGAAGCATTGTATGTGCGGAAAACCTTTGCTGTCAGGCCAGGCATGAGCTCCTTAAGGTGAGCATTCAGTTTAGTTGTATCCAGCTTGTCAAAAAGATCATCAGTTTGCTTTTTTCCTGAAAAAAGAACAAATGCATGCCCATTAGCTCCAAATTTAATCAATGATCAGACCAACATCAACCACCATTACTTACCAGTCTGAAACTGCCCAATAGCCTTATACACAGGAACCTCAACCTCAACTGTGTTTTCATATCGAATTGAATCTTTACCAAGGAAGTCAAACTGAATGGCAAAACACAATCAAAAGCATATTGCAAGTGATTATAGGCTGTAACAAGGTGCTATGCTACACCAATGAGTGATATTTACTAGCTATTAGCAAATATAAAATATCAACATCACTTTTAAACTACTCTAAAATCTGCAATGAAGCAGTTTAAGGCAAAAACGGTAAATGTGCTCTTTGCTGTTAAAAAGTTTCCACTAGTGAAGCACTTAAAGCAATGCAATGCTCAAAATAAACTGGATGTTATATTGCAAAATACCTTCAACTTATTTGGTGGTACACACTCTACATTCGCTACTTTTAATGTGCAGCAACCAACAGTATCAGCTTCATCATCATCCTGTAGAAGGCCATCCACAGAATCATAGAACATTATAAGATCCAAACTGAAAAGAAATGTAAGGCTGCATATCCAACTACTGGTTGATAACACTATAAGGAAACAGATGCACTATAAGGAAACAGATGCTCCATTAGAATTTACTCAGTGCCAAAATGGTGCATGATCAATACAAGTCACATGCTAGTATGTAAACAAATTATGGCTTTCAACTACTTTCAGAGAAGGTATGGGTAGAGCTCCAGGGGTTTAAACAGAATTTCCAATTTATGTCATTCAAAATTACCAAGCTCTATTCGAGGACAATATAA
This sequence comes from Erythroxylum acuminatum, assembly GCA_026284645.1. Taxonomy (NCBI): domain Eukaryota; kingdom Viridiplantae; phylum Streptophyta; class Magnoliopsida; order Malpighiales; family Erythroxylaceae; genus Erythroxylum; species Erythroxylum acuminatum. The sequence continues at coordinate 18,396,045 of JANKOD010000005.1, read as the reverse complement.
AACCTAAAAATTACCATATATATGACTTCACCTAGGTTCAAATCATAATGAAAAATCAAACACAAAAGGTAAACACAATTATACTGAAGGCCACAAATATTTAAAAAGAGCAGGAATCAGGCATCCAGAATAGCAAAATTGGCACAAGGAATTAGAAACTCAACTAATTCACTGAAAGAAATCTTATCCAGAAAAAAACAAGTTGCATTTTCACCACTCTCCACTCGTGGGAACATACTGACTGAATTTCTTTCTAAAAGACAATGGATTTCATTCATTCAAAAATACTAGATAAAAAAGAATTTTCAGGATAAACACAATTTTCAAAGGGATAAACACAATTTTCAGGAAAAAAGGCATTGACAGCGATGGTTGAATAGCGTGAGTCAATGTGTGAAGCATTTGTTTGTGTGCGCCTGTATACAGGGAGGAAAGACGAAGAAAAAGAAGGAAAGAGGGAAGGAATTGGTGGTAAAAATAGGGCATACCTTTTCATTCCCTGCCCTAAGAGCTAGTTTATCAATAAGATAAGTAGCAACTGCAATTTGCCGTTTTGTAACATCTTTACTAGTAAAATCCTTTGTGTAAGCTGCTCTGATGTTGTGTATGTAGTCCTGCACTCATGTACACTTAGCAATTGAAGAGCAGGCAACTAAAATTTTCAAGTTTAGATACCATAAGATTTTAGATAACAACCTTCAGCTTTCTTGCTTTCTCATACTTCTCCTTGTCACTCTGCCCCTTCAAGGAACTGCTGGGCGCCAAGAATACATATTTGAATTCTTTTGGGTTGATTGGATCATTCCAAAAGGCCAACCATGTAACAGTATTATCGTGCTTGATTTCTTTCCAGCTGCCATGATCATATTTTAGTGGCTAAGTTAACTCTAATAATTCAAATCCTTCTAAAAATCAAAACACCCTTCCATCCCTCCCTACCCCTGTTCCCAACATATGTAAAAGATAAGAAAAAGAAATACCTTTCTCCAGGTATGGGACATTCTGGAATTGGAGCATCCTTTCCAATATTTATTGTAATGTCTCTAGGACGGATCCGTCTTTTCAGCTTTCCCATCTGGAAGTGGTAAACTAATGCTCAATTAGGAATCCACAAGACAAAGAAGTATTTATAACAGTATTGATCGAGTTATTTCCATCAATATCAAGATAAAACAATTGCACATATTAACAATTTACTAGAAAAGAGCAACCCAAACCTTTGGATGCTCTCCACGGCCTCGAAATAGCCCAGGTGGTTCAACTCTGAAATTACCAACCTGAGATATGAAAATATCAGAATTGGCCTGCTACACCAGGAGCAATAATCATGCAGGTACTTCAAGAAATAAAATGCACATTAAGAATATCTTCTTGTCTGGATATGTGGCAAAGACACATATTAAAAAATATGCAAATGAACATAATTTCTGCGATCAGTTAGTTTCCTCATCATAGAAGTATGAAAAGTCCTAAAATCTGAGAAAAGCACCTTCTCCTTAACACCATCAACAACAGCCCACATATACTTATCCTCTTGCTTCAGTTTTTCTTCTTTGATAGCCTTCTTCTCCTACATTAGAAGGTACCTCTATATTAGTGATTATCAAAGATAAAACATCATATGCAGCACACTCTAGGATTAAACAAATGGATTTATATGTGGGAACTCCTGATCAAAGAGTCAATGGATCAAGAAGGGATAATGAAATTTCCAGGGATAAGAATCTGCAGTAAAGCAATTGAAAATCAAGAACGCTAAAGTTTGGTTGCAGATAATGGCTGGAATACTCCATAGTGCACAGCAATTAAAAACAATTACACTAAGGAAGCTTCAACTATTGCCTATAAGGGACAACTACAAAGTTCTGTTGGCAGGTATATGCACAGTGGCAACTGCAACCATGCTGCATGACATATCATGCTTTTCAGATTAGCTAGAAGTAGGCTTCATGCAACCAAACTTACTTCGGTAGTCATTTGTTTTTTCTTCTCCTTCTCTCTCTGATGCCATTCATATACTGGTGTGAAATCACAGTCCTGTAATTTCTGGATTACATGGTTCCTTCCAAGTATTTTACGCCAGTCATTCCAAAAATTATCTAGGAATTGCCGCTTCTGCATATAGTCGGTATCTTTCATTACAGCAAACATGGTTGCAACCTGTTGATTGAGTATATAATAAGTCAAACTAGCAGTTTCCATCAATTATGATAAAATTAGTCCGTAAACAACATAATTATGACAAGAATGACGCATTCTGCAATATTTGAGGAAGAAAAAAAAAAGAGACACCTCTTCTTGTTCAGGAGTCAAATCAACAGGCTGCCCCTTGTAAAGAATTTTAATCCCATGAGGCTTGTATGGAGGAGGGAAAATGACACCGTTGTGAACTAAGGTAGTCCATTTTTTCTGACCATCACTGGAGCTAGGTTGGACTTTTGTCGACTTAGAATATTTAGAATTTTTCATTTGTTTCTTGTTCTTTTTATTTATCTTCTTTGATGAAGACGAAACAACTTTTGTTACTTTTGTTACAGAAGACGATTTCCTATCTAAGGATCCTGATTTCTTCATTCTCTGTGAAATTGGAACATGATCATCATCATCATCTGCCTTATCTTCCACCTTGACTGTTGCCTGTTTACCCTTGGTTACTGTAGATGCATCTGAAAACTTCGGCCTTTTAGCAGAAGACTGATCAGAGGAGTTGGCCTTATCGATAGGTCTCTTAGTAGGCACAACAGAAGGTTTTTGTTGCTTATTCTTCATTATGGATCCATTTTGCTGATTTTTCAAACCCAGAGGTTTTCTATCAATGGAATCATTAGTCTTACTGCTGGATGTTCCAACATTTGATTTTGTAGGAAACCTTGATGACAAGGGTACCTCATCATCATAATCTGAATCTTCATCTCTAGCTTGAGTAGAGGCATTAGAACCCTTGTCTCCACCGATGGAGGTTCCCTTAATTCTAGAACTCAAAGGCAAATTATCCTCAGAATCCTCATCATCATTATTCTCTTGTTTAACAGGATTCATTTCTTCCTTAAGGATGCCAGTTGCATTCTGTTTAGATGACTGTTTTGACTGGTTATCTAAAGCACTTGAAGATTTAGGGTTTGTTACCAGTGACTTTGCTGGAGATGCCTTGACAGATGATGCAGATCCTCTAGGGCTACCCATAGGAGATTTCACAGGTGATGCCCTCAAAGATGGAGCATTAGTATTTCCCCTCTGGGTGTTTGCACTTTGACCATTTGCATTATTGGATGAAGAAGATGGTTTCTTAACTTGTGCATTCACCTGATTTTGTTTTGAGGCTGAGCTAATATTCCTTTTGAATACTAGGGGCTCATCATCATCATCATCATCAAAATTATCAAAAACTTGTTTACCAGGTGCATGTACAGCCATTGTCACCCAACTATGCTCTGTGCTGGCATGTATTCATCAATATCTGGTAAAACTTAAACCTGTTCAAAACCAATAGCAAGCAATGTGAAATAATACATTCGGATTCAAAACAAAACACTTAATCACAATTACCAAAAAAGGACCAAAGCTTCAACCAATTCAAAAGAAACTAAAAGAGAACCAAGTTTCACCACCAGAAACTAACATAATTACTAAGGGCTTCATCTTTAACCAAAAACATAAAATCAATATTTAATATGAAAGAGACTATTACTGAGAGTAAAGACATCCCTATACCAACCCCAACCCCAGCTCCCACCCAAAGAGGAAAGAAGAAAAGAAAGAAACAGAAGAACCGTAAAACTCTAAAAGATAACTAATAAGTTGTACTAATTCAGGTGTGTACCAGATTCTATCAGCAACAATAAATGAAATTATATTAGGGTTTTTGACATTGAGCCCAAATTAAAAACCTTTCAAGCTGACCCAGAAATTAAATGCATTACTAATAAAGACCATAGACAAATCCCTGAACTTGAGCTACCCAAAAGAAAAAATAAATCAGCAAACCTTAGCTAAAAATCAAAATTGGGTAACATAAGAAAACTCGATATCAAGCAAAATGGAAACAGAATCACAGGTTAGGATTTGCAACGAAAGGGAAAAGGCAAACGAAAAAAGATACGGAAGAAGTTAAAAGACCTCAGCTGACGAAGAAGATCGAGGACGGAGACGGAGTAGATCGAGTGCTCTCTCTGTATCCTGAAAAGGGTATATGTCTATTGTCTTGAATGCTTCTGGGTTTGATGTTGTTGGTGTTGTTTACCAGATGAAGGAACCGATAGAAGTAGAAGGTTTCGGTTTAGTTTTTGGGCAATCCTAATGCGCTTAGGGCTATTCAACTGCATGCCCTCTAAGCCCAATTTTAATTTCACCTTCCAATTCCTTTTGTCTTTTCTTTTTCAGCTTTTGACAATAATTATTAATTTATTTTATATATCAAGCATATAAATATCTACTATTCTTTTACTTTGTGCATTGAACCGGGTTACCCAATAGATGGAAGGTAATTGCTTATAAAATAAATATAAAAACTATCACTTCCTACCGTATAACACTAATCATTTAAATGGTTACCATTTCTTTTCTTTTTTTTAAACAGAGAAATTTACAGTTGTTACTTTTTAGATACATATTAGGTAAATCTATGGATCGACATAATAGTCTTCAAGTTATGTCAACCGGATGCTCTACACTAGACAAGTCTTGTACGACAAGTTCGATTGAGAGCATAAGTAAGGGCAATCAAACACAGGATCTTTTGGCTCCATATTCTTCCACTCCATCAACTCGATCAACCCTAAGAAGCGGTTTTCATTTCTTATTATTTCTTATTAGCTCAAATATCAAATCTAAATTTGGTATTAAATTTGGTTATGCTAAAAATTATAAAATAGTTCTTCAATCATATTATTCTACATAATTTTTAAAATATATGATAATATAATAAAATATATATCACTACTATCATAATTTAGAAACCTTTATTAAAATTGAAATCATATAAAACTTTTAAAAATAATCATACCATATCAAAACTTACTTTAAAAATTAATACAAAAGCATTTAATATAAACAAATTTAAATGTATACCTACATACTGGGCTAATTTGCCTCAATTTTAATGTTTAAGGTTTGTTTAACATTTAAGGACTTAATTACCTTTTTAAATAATTTTGTCTAATTGAATACCTTTTCCTTTTTAACTTTCGACTAAACAAATTTCTTATTGTTCTCATTAAAGAGCAAGAAGATAGAGAAAGAGTGATAGAAAGTTATATATTTTGGTGTATGTATTCATATACACAATATGGGTACTTATAAATATTGGATGAGTATAAATAAAATACAAAAATCAAGGTGGTATTTACATACGGGTTCTAAGGCTAAATAAATGTAGATTGTTGACTTCTAATGATATATGTTAGCACCAAGGTATCATGGAAGATGAGAGCTTGAGTTTGGAAACAAGATTTGCAAAATTCCAAGATGGATATGACTTTTTGAAGATATTGGCAATACAAGACTATGATGAGTTAGGAATAAGTTATATGGTGCCTTGGAAATTATGATGTCAAATAAGATGGCAATCGATTTCGATGTTTTTAGTTCGTTTATAAAAGACACCCTTATGAGCAATTTGCATGGCACTATGTGATAAGTCAATTTAATTACATATATTTTGGGCGTAATTAATTTTAAGGTGTTGAAATTATTATCCGAAATTAATGA
>JANKOD010000005.1:18308449-18322104 GCA_026284645.1 Erythroxylum acuminatum | reverse complement strand
AACATTTGATTGAGCTATAATCAAATAGCTTCACTACAAGTTACAAACCCTAGACCTAGGCATATTCATAAATCATAGCAAAACTATAGATTAAGCTACTCCCCTTTGAAGCTCGGTAAACTCCAGCCATCACCGCATCTTCGAGAGAAAAGGAAAGCCTATCCACGCAGAGCAACCGGAAACCCTTACAACTCGCAACGACTCCAAGCTACCCATGGTGGAGGTCGGCTGAGAAAATAAAGATAAAAACTATACAAAAAATGTCCCCAGGGAACCCCGAAGGGAACCCTGGGCGGTAAGGTCGCGAGCTCTCCTTTCTTCCTTTCTCTCTTGCTCGGCTTCCTCCTCCCTCTCTGCCGAATGTTCTCTCTGTGTCGTCTCTTCACTCGTCTATCTCTCTCGCTACCGAATGTCGATCGATCCAAAGCTATTTTTCTAACCTAATTCGGCAATATTTAAAGGATGGGTCACGGGCCGGGTCGCTACAGTGAGAGATTTATCCATTTAAAGTTCGGGGATCCGCCCGTTCGTCGCGACGAATGAATAAATATTCGTCGCGCCGTGTGCGAAAGACTTGTTCGTCGCGACGTGTGCATAATTGTTCGTCGCGCCGTGTGGAAGTGACTTGTTCGTCGCGACGCGTGGGAAAGATCTCACGACCTGTTGACTTCCTGATGGGTTGACTCCTTTGTTCCTGCAATATCAAATAACACTTTGCAGTATCAATTGTCCTTATGAAAATTATAGAGAAATTAATATCAAATTACGACAATTTACTGACAAATTGCAAATTAAAAGAGCTCGTTACAAGGAACCAATTTAAGCACAAAAGTCATCAATTAGGAGTCAACGAGTGCATAAACAGTTATGAAAATGCAGCCAATTTATAATGTAAACTTGGCTCAATCACCTCCGTTTCAATGATTGTTCCCAAACCTAAATTCAATCAATCTAACAAGACCCTTCACCCCCTAAACAGCAAGGAATTAGTAACAAAGAGTGCAAAGATTGTAGGAATTGAATTAACGCCACAAGTTAGAACTTACTTGATAAGTTGAATCAATCCTTAAGGTAACACAAGCAAGAATCCATATTCTCTCTTGAAGAATGCTCTCAAAATTCTATTCACGTCTAATCTTGTGTTCATGCGTAAAGCAAGGGTTTAAATACCATTGTGCAATACAAACCCTAACAAAGATAAGCTAAAAATCCTAAAGAAAGGCCAAGATATCAAGAAGGCTTTCTTAAAACAAATCTGGCCAAGAACAAATCCCACACAGATTTGGGCTTCAAAACTAATTAAAATTGACTAGTCCTAGTCCAAATACGATAAGGAAACAACAAAAATAGAAGACTAACTTAAGAGGGGACGAATTGGGCTTTTAAACTAGGCCCACACGCTTGGTTCCTTAAAACAAAACATGCACATGACTTTTTTAATGCAACACATGCACACTTAATGCAAATCAGCCCATGAAAATGTGCAAAAGAAGTCCATACACCCTTTACAAGATAAAATAAGCCCAAGCCCATTGATTAGACTTTTGCTTATGAAAATTGGCTAAGTGTTAGCCCTCTTGGTTTGATGCCTCCAACGTGCACATACACTTAGGCGTCTTCCTAAGCTCTTCCCCAAGCTTGTTCAACAAAAAATCTTGAAGTTCTTGTGAAACAAAAGCTTGTGCATAAATCTTAAATTGTGTTTTGAGTTTGTTGGAGCATGACCTTGTAATTGGACCCATTGGCATCCTCAAGTCTCCATTTCCTTGGTGAGTTCCATCAAAAGGACCCTATTTATATTGGAGGAGGTCTTGTAAGAGAGGATTTCTTTTCCAAGTAGATGTAGGTCTTTCTTTCCTTGTAGATTTAGGACCTTTACAAGGTTATGATTTATTTTCCAAGTAGAAGTAAGTCTTTCTTTCCTTGTAGAATTAGGATCTTTACAAGGATATGATTTCTTTTCCAAGTAGAAGTATATTTTTTTTTCTTTGCCAAATTAGGAACTTTACAAGGGTAGGACTTTTTTTCCTAAAAATTTGGAATCTTCATTTCTCCCAATCTACGTGTCTCCTGATCGTCTGGATTGTTCCTGGATCCATTTCTTGCAGTGGCGAACAAGAATCTTCCTAAATGTAGAAGTCCTAATTGAAGTAGGATTCCTTATAGGATTAGGATTTCTACAACTTTTGTCACCTTAGGGTATTTCGACCTCCTCACCTTGAAAATGACGTCAAAAAGTCCTAAATCTCCTCTTTAGCATGATTTTCTTCACTTGACACCTAAAACACCTGAAATGATAAAATCAATGTAAGTCACGTGATTTAGACATCAAATGAGAATAAAAACTAAGCGTAAAAATATAAAAAGATAAGAAAATATGAGTGCATCAATACCTGCCACGATCGTGACAAGCACGAGACAGACGCGGGGATCTGCTTTCATTTCTATTTTTAGAGGGTTGGTTTGGACTTTTTGGCATGGGTAAAACCTAATTTTTACCCTAAAAGGCAAAAACACTATAAAAGGAAATAACATGACCCTAATCAACGAGCCTCCATTTGCCACTTTTGGAAAGAAGTCAAGGAAGAGAGAAGAAGAAGAGGAGTTGATGTTGCCAACCACTCTAGCCTTCCTTCCAAGATAACTTTCTCATTTCATATTTTTGTTTACTTCATTTAATGTATGAAATGAATAAGGTTGATGAATATTTGTTTAAGGATGTTCTAAACTCTTTTGGGATTTATTCTTAAATCAATGGTGATTTGATTAATTTTGTTGTTAATGTGTTTGGGTATTGTGATTGTTTGTCATTTTTGCATACTTCATTAAGAAATCGAGAGAGTGAACTGATAGTAACATGATTAGGTTGGGTAATGAGATTTAACAACCTTATATATCATATAAACAATCAAATTAGTAATTATACAAAGAGAGATCTCATGTAAGGACCCGATTATCTATAAGAGTACTTAAGAACTAATTGGAACGTAGGTTGTTTTGTTAATTGAGAGATTGCAAATTCAAAAACTTTGGATTCAATTAGGGATTATGATTTAGGGTTTAATGATTAGATCTTGAGAGAGGATAATAAACCTTATGAAATTCTAGGATTGATACCTATTAACTCAAAGGTAATTAAGTTAGCAATTGACAATGGGATAAATCCCCTCTTTTCATAATTGGTTAATCTTCCTTATGTGATTTCTCGATTGTTAAGTGGTTGTGTTCAATTTTGATTTTTTTACATTGATTTTAGAATTTCATTCTCAATTGATTCATATTCAATTGCTTAATTTTCTGGTCATTTTTTTCATTTTAATTACAAATTTTAGACCTTAGACAAAGTTAGGATTCAATTAGTTTAACTAATTCCTTGTGGGACCGACAACTCAATTACTACGCTTACGACCCATGCACTTGTCGAATATTGATGGTTTTATAATTGTAAAACATGCTCAATAAAAAATATGTCGAGTTAACTAAAGACGAATTCGCAATTGTCCATTGGTATATTTTGAACAATTGCGAGGAAGTTGACATATATATGGAGTATGTATATTACTTTTGAATCAAATTGTCATATTTCAATGTTGTGATTCAATCTATATTTCTTGATATCTATTTACTTTTTTGAATAGAGAACACAAAGAGTCGATTCGAAGTAAAGAGATTGTTAATGTTGAAGAAAGACATAAGGTCAAGTTTTTATCATGATTCAGGACTCGAATAAATTATATATTGATGGAATATTATGAACTTATGACAATTTGTATGTCAGATTAACTTGTAATTTCATTTTGTCGTACAGATGATACAGTTACATAACCGTAACATGCAAGAGGCGACAACAACATTACATTCTTTGCCATATGGGCGTCATATGTGTGGAAAAAAATATAGATTGCATTGTTAATGGGATTAGATTTCATATACAAGATCGAAACAATAGACTTAGAAGTCAAAATTGTGGGGTTATTATTGAGGGATGTCATGATGATGAAATTATTGACTTCTACAGTGTCATCTCTGAAATAATATAGTTGCATTACATCAAAGATAAAAAGGTTTAAGTTGCAAATGATTTAATCTTGATAACATGAAGGCGAATGGGAATATTACTAGCATTAGTGTTAGTAAGACATGGTATGATAATGACCTTTTTGTCCTTGCAAGTCAAGTGAAGCAAGTTTTCTACCTCAACGATACTGTAATAGGCAGCAATTGGGAGGTTGTTCAAAAGTTTCAATATCGAAATATCTTCGATTTTGTGAAAGGGATAATAGTCTAATAAGTGAGGAAGCTGATGAAGTATATTAAGAGATTGAATCAGAGTTGAATAATGAAGTCGTTTAAATAGAAAATGGAAATATATCATCATTTCATAGGAGAGATGATAATCCAAGTATAGTACAACTGGATGAAGCACAAGTCAATCCTATCACAGAAAGAGACGAAGACTATATTGAGGATGAATTATATGACAATAATGATCCTTTGGCCGAATATAATAATGATGACTAATCGAATCATAATGTAATTAATGATGATGATTCTCAAGATGTTGATCATGATGATTGAAGGTTAAAAAAATTGCTTTTTTATGGGATTGTTGTTTATATTGTTTGAAAACTGACAAGCCATCATTTTAATTAACTTATGATTAGCCATCATTAAAATCAGATAATATACTTATGATGTTGCAATTCTACAACCTAATAATTGTTCTCTGTTAGTCAAGGACAAAAGTTTAAATGTAAAGGGAGGTTTTAAGTATTGATAACCATTTAGAAAATTAAGTGCTTACAAATATATAAAGGGGGGAGTTTCTGATTCATGCCTTTTCCTACAAATTTTGTAAAAGAAATGTATTTCATTATATTTTTAAAAGTAATGTATTTCATTATACTTAATTTTATATTTCATTATGCTTCATTTTGTACAAGTAACGTATTTTATTATGCTTCATTTTGGCAATGTATTTCATTATGCTTAATTCATTTATCTGCAAATACTATAATGTATGTATAACTTTGTTCATAAGTTAAGATCATTGAAGCACTTTTTATTACTATGTTGGTTAAAGCAAAAATGCCTCCCTTGTATGAAATGTACATCATTAAATAAATGAATGCTTACTACTTCAACTAATGCTGAGGGATCTTCAGGTATGTTGATCTTTACCACCTATAATTACACTTATCCTCAAATATATATTTACATATTTAATGTATTTTTCCTTTATCATTAATTTTTTGACTATTTATTTGTTTTATTTAGGAAAATGTGAGAAAGCCAAGATTAATAGAGGAAAAATGAAAACTCCTCAAAGCTCCAAATCCTTTGTTGTTGTGCGAAATGAATTTATAAGTTCTTTTTTTAGATGTTATAATTATATAGAGTAATACAATATTATTTATTGTGTTTCAATTCTTTTTTTCATAAAATAGGGTCAGAACGAACTACATGGAGAAGAGTGTTATAGGATCACACTGTACAAACTTACACACTACAAGGAAGGTGAATGTTGGATATCTAAAGAAGTGTAGAATAATTATATATGTATAAAATTTTGTTTAATTTTTAAATTTATTTATTTATGTAGTACTAACAAATAATATTTAGATTAAATATTTATTTTGTTTTTAAAATTTTATAATAAGATGCAACAAAGATTATTGTCTATCGAAAATGACCCAAACGTAGATGAGATTTGCAACAACGTCCTTGGTACAAGATCTAGGTACATTAAGAGTCTTAGGTATGACCCTAAGCTAATTGGTTCATCAACATCACGACTAGCATATGTAACGACACTTCAAAACAAGAACCAGATACTTAAGGCTCAGTTATATTGTAATGAGAAAAGTGAGATCGTACTGAACGAAAGTTGACCATGCTTGAAAAGATGGTCAAACAAATACTTAGCTTGAATTATGTAAGTGGTAGTGACGATGAGCACAAGTCTTAGTTTGTACATAAGTTTTTTTTGTTATCATTTGTAATTAACATTTAATGACATTTTATTTTTATAAAAAATGTTTCTAATTTTTAATTATTTTTATTTTTGTTTAATTAATTTTAAATAAAAATCTAAATATTACAAACAATAAGGTGGATTAAAAATCTTACCATTAATTATAATTATATGAAAAATTTTTAATAGGATTGTTTAGTGAAAAATCAAAATTCGTCACCAAAATTTTAATCAGTGGACCATTTCTGTTGAGACATCCAAATTGTGTCCATCTAGGTATACAATTAAAATTAAATAACTTAATTACTAAATGCAATCCTTGGTCTTTATCACATAACCATTAATCACTACAAGTTCATTTTCAAATTTTGAATTTAAATAGCACTATAGTATGTGACATTGTTACACCATATGAATCGAGAAAGCAAGTGCACGCTATGACTCCTACGCTCATTGAATATTTCATTGATAAGCCTCATGGGAGCTGCATTATAGGTTTCTAGCCTTTATATTATCCTAGGGGTTTATTATGCAAAGGATTGACCATAATTGTAGGTGAATTTCTAATTTTAATACTGATTTTGAATTAATCACATTAAAGTTTATAAATTAAGTTTGAATTTAAATAAGCACTATGGCACGTGGCATTGTTACAACACATGAATCGAGAAAGCAAGTTCTCGCCGTGATTTCTAGGCTCGTGGAATATTTGACCAACAAGCCTCATGAGAACTACATCACAGCTTTCCAGCCTATATACCATCCTAGGAGTTTCTTATGTAAAGGATTGTCCATAATTGTAGGTGAATTTCTAATTTTAATACTAAGTTTGAATTAATCACATTGAAGTTCATAAAATAAGTTTGAATTTAAACAAGCACTATGGTATGTGGCATTGTTACACCATATGAAGTGAGAAAGCAAGTTCTCGTTGTGACTCCTAGGTTAATGAAATATTTCATAGCTAAGCTAGGGTTTATTATGCAAAGGAATGTCCAATTTTAATACTAAGTTTGAATTAATCACATTGAAGTTCATAAATTAAATTTGAATCTAAACAAGCACTATGGTATGTGGCATTGTTATACCACATGAATTGAGAAAACAAGTTCTCATTGTGACTCCTAGGCTCGTGGAATATTTCACCGATAAGTCTCATGGGAGCTATACCACGGCTTTCCAACCTATATATCATCTTGGGAGTTTGTTATGCAAAGGATTGCCTATAATTGTAGGTCAATTTCTAATTTTAATACTAAGTTTTAATTAATCAAAATGAAGTTTATAAATTAAGTTTGAATTTAAACAACACTATGGTACATGGCATTATTAGACTACATGAATCGAGAAAGCAAGTTCTTGGTATGACTCCTAGGCTCGTGAAATATTTCATTGATAAGCCTCACAGGAGTTGCCATCATGTGTTTCCATCCTATATACCATCTTAGGGTTTATTAAGCAAAGGATTATCCATAATTGTAGGTGAATTTCTAATGTTAATACTAAGTTTGAATTTATCACGTTGAAGTTAATATATTAAGTTTGAATTTAAACAAGCACTATAGTATGTAGCATTGTTACACCACATGAATCAAGAAAGCAAGTTCTTATTGTGACTCTTAGGCTCGTGAAATATTTCACCGATAAGACTCATGGGAGTTGCATCACAAGTTTTCAGCCTATATATCATCCTAAGAGTTTATTATGCAAAGGATTGTCATGAACATTAGGTGAATTCATACATCGGTATCATTAATTATTCAAACAAAAACCAAACATAAATACTTAGACTATTAAAGTAGTCCATAAAAACTCATCAATGATTCTAAGAATATTGTAAAGAACAACACAAAAGCAATCACATTGTAGACATGAATTAGTTAGACGACCTACCTTAACAGACAGACAACCACAAACTACAAACAGAAGGATGAAGTTGGTCGATTATTGAGCAATTTTCAACATAAAACACGACCTGCAAAAAAGACAATTTCATATTTAATATAAAAGTGACTTTTTAATAGAGTTGGGTCTTAGGACTTAAAATGAAGAAAATTCTTATAACTAAATTTTTTGGACACATAACCAGTAACTTACTTTGAATAAATTTTTAACGACTTTGTGGCAGTGATGGGCTCACAATAGTTTGTGAGTGAAGTAAACTTTGACGTAGAATGAGAAGTGAGAGTATTATAATCTGAGAGTGACATTAGAGATTCAAAGTGAACTTTAGTTGAACAACCTATAAGCAGCAGTAAAACAAAATTCCTAACACATATTCATATTCAATCAACCCATTCAACATATATTCACATCCAAAGTCCAAGAATTCATACTCTTAAGCATTCATTTATAAAACTAACTTCCATTCTTAATATACATCCAAGTCAAATTCAATCCAATCAAACCCTAGGTACATGCATATCAATCTTTAAATCATAATCCTTGGCATTAATAACAAATTAAAAGTAAATCTAATTCATTAGCCATCATCTCTTTAAACCTTTATCTCTTTTAAGTTATTTTCTTTAACTTAGTTGGAAAAAATGTCTAATATTTCTTCTTTTATGTTTAATAAGCTTCACCCCTAATCTATAGAAGGGGTCGCCATTTCTTAAAGATATTAAAATATTTTCAATTATAAAAATTGCAATCAATTGTAGGAGTAAGTCGATAAAAGTTCATCCTTTCATACCCAATTAGATGTTAAATGTTTTTATTATAATATTTTGTGAATTTTTGACTCACATTAAAACAAATCAACATTAAAACAAATTAAAAAGAAATTGTATTCAAGATTAAACGATGGGAATTGATTAAGAAAATTTCATACGTATATGATAATGGAAATATAATAGAAAATGGAAAGGAAAAAAGACATATACAAAATATCGCTAAATGTTAGACTTTTAGCGACGATTGTTTGTTTCATTGCCAATAGTTGCCTATTAGCGACAAATTAGAAATCGTCGTTAAAGAAAACATAGTCAAAAGTCCCTTCTGTTGTAGTGTTATAACCCAAACTTCTAAAAATATAAATGGCAATATAACTTAAACCAGAAGGAGTTTCAAATTGAGGGCTAAAAGGTCTGCCCCAAGAAAATCTCAAGTTTTTTAATGGTGAATCAAATGTACATTAAATCATTTGTTGATGAATTTGGACATTATTATGGTTATGTTTTGACTGAGAATTTGGAAAAACAAGTTATGGTTTGATTGAAAATTTAGAAATGTATTAGTTATGATAGGTTTGACAATTTAGACAATGGTATTAGTTACGATGGGGTTCACAATGTTATATTTATTGCATTTGTATTAGCTATTCTATAGCATTAATTGAAACACTTTTGAATTCCCATCATTATCAAGTGTTTCACCTATTGGACATTGAAACTTCATTTTGGTCTCTTGTCATTATTTTTTTCTTAAGTTTTGACCAATTTTCTTTTTCAATAAATTTGTTATTCCTTGATTCTCCTATATAAAATTTGAATCTACAATTTATTGATTATGCCTTTGCTTGGTTTTTGGATGAGGAGCTTTTATATCTTGTTTTGAGTTTGTAGGAACAAGTTTCCGAGTAATTTGGTGTACCAGTTCAATTTCAGTGATTTTGGATATGGTAAAATGTCAAAACAAAAGAATAAGTTCTAACATTCATCACCATTATTCATTCGACTTCCATCAAACTATCATAACAACCAAAGTTTGTCAGTTGGTGCCGAAAGAGGAAAAAAAATTTGTTTCATAACTTCTAACTAATTTAAACCAACTTCCAAATTAACTTACAACATTGCGCTATTAGGACAAATTATGATAATTTATATATAAATCTAGGTAATGCAACTCCCTAAAACTATAAGAGATATGAAAATGTCTCAATACTGGAGCTAGGTACATCAGACACCTAAGATATGTAATCACATAGGACCTATAAATTAAAGATAAAAATAAAAATATTTCATTTATATATACTTACCTTTTGCAAGTAATAATGACTCTTACGAGCAAGACTCTTACCCCAATGTTCAAAATATGTCTGACATAATTTTTTACAATAACAAAACTTCAACTTATTTACCAATACTAAATGTTTATAAGACACCTATAATTTTAATATTGATTAAAATTTTGTGTAATAATGGCATCATTAAAAATATAATTGAAATACTTCATTTGGTATTAATTCATTGATAAAAATGTTGATCAATATTAGGCTTAGCATATGATATTTGTAACTTCGTCTTCTCTTTACAATTGGGGTAATTAATAAAGAGAAGATGAAATATACATGTAAATCACAATTTAAATTTTCAAAATTTACATGTATATTCCATACCCTAATTATTTTTCAAAATTCGTAAGTTCGTAAAACTCTTTTAGACTTAGATAACCACTTAGGGATGTAAAATATAGTACCTAATACCTTCTTTATTTAACAATTGACCCATAAAAGTTAGGACCCTTTTAGTTTCTTTTCTCTAGCTTTTTCTTTATATTTTCTTAATAAAAGTTAGGTGGCAACTCTATTGAATACTTATTTGACATTTGGTCCCATTTTTGTTAAATATGTCTAAAAACATTAGCAACATTACCCTTATATTATCAAGGAGGAAGCCTCAAACTTGTATACATATAAGGATGTCGATGGGTTTCAAATGGAGATGAGAAAAGAGGCAACCTTCAACTATGCCTTCTATCCATAATGGAATCAAATTATATTGATTGCACACTTGCAATATAGGAGGCTATCTGGTTGAGATGGTTCTTGTAAATCTTAAACTTTACAATACACTCAAATGGGAATATAATATTTTTATAGATAATATGGTAGCCACAACTTATACAAAGGATCCAAAGTGTCATGGAAAGTTAAAGCACATTGATACCAGATATTGCTTTAGTCAATATTCGGTTGCACAAGGTTATGTAGTCTTCAGATACATTTAAACACACAAGATGATAGTTAATCTTATTACCAAACCTGAAGTTAGACACATTTTATAAAGATGTTAGAAGTTTGGGAATGTGTAAGATTTGAGATGTATGGATACATTTAATTTATGCATTAATAATATTTCTTATAATTGCAACATATGATAATTAATATATTGTACTTGTAGCTTAATTTCATGTCAAACATATTAAGATCAACCCTTCCTCATTAGCGATGCTTTCTTGCTTTTTCATAAGAGAAAATGAACCAAATTCTCATTTGAGTTTACAAATATGAAAACTTATTGTTAGGTTGCACCTTCATTTCCTGTATGAGTGAAAAAAAACAAGGACGAAAGATGAATATTATGAGAGAAAAATTATATTCTCCCTATGTGTTTGAGTAACAGAAGTAGATAGATATATAGAGATGGTATCTACAGAAAATAAAAGGAATTAAATACAAATTAAATACTTAGTAGATTATATGAGAAATTCAATAATCAATATGTAATTTGATAGTTAAACATCAAACATTCTTTTTTAATTAATGTGTGTAGAAGTCACATTTTAAGATTCGTAAGATACTGAATTAAATAGGCAATTTCTTTAAAAAAAATATTTGGATGTCTAAAAAGATAGATAGATATATGAATCTCATGTATTTCTCTGACCAAAAAAAAAAAAAGCCATTTATAGAGTTGTCACCTAATAAGGACTTAAGGTCTTGAAGGGTGGAATGACAATATAACTCTAGTAATTATCTTAACGTGTGAGGTTGAATTTGCATATGCATCAAGAAATGGAGTCTGAGGACTTATTTCGTTATATTTCTTTTTCTTTTTTTTGCTTTCATTTTCAAATTTAATAAAAAATTGTTTGATTGAGTTTCAAGTTTTCATTTTTTGTTTTGACTTTTCTTGTTTTCATAACTTATGAAAAAAATTATTATTTGTTTTCTTGTTTTGTCATAATTTGTTTTTATTATTAATTAAACATGTACTATTTAATTATTTAGATTAATTAATAATACTAATTATGGTTAATATAATTTAATTATTCAATATATTCTAATTTATTTTAAAATTTTGTTTGAAAATAAAACTATTTTAAAATTTGATAATTGTTTAATAGATATTTTTAATTTTTAATATTTAATTCTAAACGATAACTTATGAAAAGAAAATACTCTTTGTTTTCTTTTTTTGTCATAATTTAAATTTTATTTTGTAATTAATTTAAATTTTAAAAAATTGTTTGAAAATAAAACTATTTTAAATTTGATAATTGTTTAATAGATATATTTTAATTTTTAAAATTTTAAAATTTAATTCTAAATGATAACTTTGATTTTAAAATTTTAATGCATATTAAAATAAATATTAGTTTAATCTAAATTTTATTTATTTATTTATAGTAAAATATAATATAAGATAATATATTTATTTTTATTAAAGTATTCTACAAGAGATTAAAATAAGGCTAGTTAATTAATTTATTTTATCCAATATTTAATTATTATCAACAATAAATATAAATATATCTTAACAATCAAACATATATTTATTTTTTATTTTGAAGAAGGTTAAAAGTCCAATTTTAATATTATTGTTTTCTATCGTAATATAACTTAAACTTTAACATTATAGAGATTTAATTTTAAACTTAATATTTTTAAAATATTTAAAATAGACCTTAAGTGAATAAAAAATTAAATAAAATTAATCTTTCATATGTTATATGTCACATTAATGTTGACGTGATATATTTTATTATTTTTTAAAAATTAGTTAATGAATCATATTGTATATGTCACATTAATATTGACGTGATATATTTTATTATTTTTTAAAATTAGTTAATGAATCATATTGCCGTGTAAATGTCCTATAAGATAGTAGGCTCCAAGTGAGTTATTTTAAAAAACTTAAAATTACTAATACTTTTAATCAGGTTAATTATTATGTACGTTAATTATTTCAGTTAAGTTTTTATTGAAATATTTAATCTACCCTAATTATTCAATTGTAAAACCCTAATTGAACATTGAACCCCCGTGTCAATGCTAACCTACCCTTAGGATATGATCTAAAGGTAAATGTCGAAGTAGAAAAGCCAGTTCCAGCAAGCCTTGTAAAAGCATTTTGGGTACGTGAGAATTGTTGGAAAGAATTCGAAGAGGTGCCCTCAGTACTGGCTTCGACATTTTCATTAGTATCATCCTTATCTTCACTTTCATTTTCACCCTACATGTTTTGTAGCTTCCACCTTTTTTTTTTTTTTTTGGTTACAATTAAAAGAGACTAAACTATCTCATAAAAGAAATATCACAGGCATCAGCTCATACAGTCAAAGAGAGGGCTTCAGGAATTTCATCCCAAATCTAAAAATTTGACGCAATATCATGACTCAATTTAGCTAGACAATCTGCTACAAAATTACCTTCGCGAAGCATATGCCTAATATAGCAACGCCAATTCCTAGCAATCCCATTACTAACTTTTAGCCTTTGAAGAGAATAAAAGCCAAGCATCCCTACCTTAATAATAATTTTCTTTTAATTTTATTCTATCTTATCCAATGTTATGAATACCGTACCGGGCTCGGTACCGGATTGGGCTCTGGAGCGGAACTGTACCGATACCGGTCAGTACCAGGTACCGTTTCGAGATATTTTTTAAATTTATAAAATAGTCCCTAAACTTTTTAAAAATTGCAAAATAGTCCATATTGATATATTATACAG
>JANKOD010000005.1:18211030-18221139 GCA_026284645.1 Erythroxylum acuminatum | reverse complement strand
ATTTGATTAAAGATCACTATCAATTCATAAAGAATGAACATCAAATAAATGAAATATGCCTTGCTTTATTTATTCATAAAGTCTGTACATGACTTTGAACAAAACGTGCTAAAGGGGATTGCCTTTAGGGCACTACTCTAACAATCTAACAGTACTGTACACACATAAGTCGAGTTACACAGGTGTACAAGTCAACTTATCAGTACCGAGCAAGCATAAGTCGAGTTACACAAGTGTACAAGTCGACTTACACTTACATTTATATACATTTGACCTTTACTTTATCAATATAAAATTAATACAAAGTAATTATGAAATTAAATAATGTTAGAACTAGATTTTTATATTTTAATTAAAAATAAATCTACCCTAACAACATGTGAATAACATTAAATTATTATAATAATTAGGTTTTAAATATAATTACATAATATCTTGATTAATAAAAGACATTAAATTATCATTGATTTGTCAATCTTATATATTAGGTAAATAACACCACTGTATCTTTAAATTTAATATTAGATAATAAGGTTACAAAAATATTTATGTGTTGTGATCTATTTTGCAATATACTGAAAATTTTGTAATAATATTTATTTAGATAACTTAATATTTATTCAAACTATCTTAATATTTAGCATATTTTTTCTTTAATTTCGGCTCTAAAATATATATTTAAGTTTTAATATAATTTATATTGATAATATAACTATTTTTTAGTTGATTAAGAAAATGTATGTATATTAAAAGTCATTTAAAAATCTGTAAAATGTCTAAAATATAGCAAGATTTTACATGGAGGCAGAAAGTATTGGAGCAATTGATACTAGTGCAGTCTTTCTTTTCTTTCTTCCAAATGTCAAGTTGGTCTGTTTTAATACGTGTATAGATGCCTCTAGTGGCTTACTTAAACCCGCCAGTAAAAGGAAATGTAGCTAAGACACTCACCACAGCTGGAGAGTTCCTTTCCTTGTACCAAAAGGTTGATCCCCAACTCTAAGGGTTTCTAATCGCAGGCCCGACTACCGCTGGAGGAATGAACCACGGTTTGATCTTGGGCAACTCTCTAACAGAGCGGTCACTTTCTCCCGTTACTAGGAGTTAAACCTAAGACCTTGTATTAATTGACCCTGCTAATTTACCACCCAAGCTACCCGTGCAGGCTGGAGAGTTCCTTTCCTGACCGATGGCAAGGCAAGCAATAAGTTGAATGTGGGTTTCAGTTTCAGACCAGACCAGACGGTGTTATCGGAGGCTTTTAGTGGAATGGGGATTGCTTCCAAAGAAACATCGTAGTTGGTTTGGTAGTTTGAAACAGACGTAAAAGTAAATATTTCCCAACAATTTTGACGGAACAAAGTACAAAACATCAGCCTGGGTTTTAGCTGTTTTCTATGTTTAACATAATAGTATAAATAGTACTATACTCTTAAGTTGTCAAATCCGCCGTTACTTAAGTGAAAAGTGATCCCAGAACCCATAAAGACATAACACTTCAGACATAATACCCCACTTTGGTTCCTCTCTCACGGTCTCGCCCTTGTAGAGAGAGACACTGTTGTAAATTTTTTACAGAGGTTGTACTGCACAAGAAAAGGCACCGAAATTATGAATACAGGACGCTCCCAACTTCTCAAGATCATCTTTGCGCTCTTCGCGCTCAACTCTCTTACTCTCTTCCTCTACTTCTCTTTTCACCACCACCAACCCGATCAACGCAACACCTCCGGCTACCTCAACCCGCCTCCCTCCGCTGACGTCCTACCCAGCCGCCACTACCTGAAGCCTTGGCCGATTCTCCCTTCTTATCTCCCATGGAACCAAAACCCTAATGTCATTTTCCGTTCATGCGAGGCTTACTTCGGCAACGGCTTCACCCGTCGCGTCGACGTGCTACGTTCGGCCGGGGGGTCGCCGGCGCCAGGATGGTTCCGATGCTTGTACAGCGAGACGCTGCGGAGCTCAGTGTGCGAGGGAGGGAGCATTCGGATGGAGCCGGAGAGGGTGAGGATGTCTGTTGGCGGGGAGGCGATTGAGACGGTGATCGGAAGGGGTGAGGAGGAGGAGCTACCGGACTTTGAATACGGCGCGTTTGAGGTGTTGGGGGTTGAGAAGAAAAGGAGAAGACTTGTAAGTCACGAGTTTTTGGATACGTATGTGCCTCAAAACGACATTGTGAAGCATACTATGCGTGGGTTGATCGGGTCGATTGGGGTCGTGAATGAAAAGGAGTTCATTTGTGATCAGGTTCATTGGGTTTTCTTCGCTTGTTTGAATGTTTTAAGCTTGCTTCTTTATGATTCAAATGCATTCATCAACGTGAATGATCTGTTTACTTGTGTTGTTACCATTAGAGACCAGATTTTAATTATGTCGTGATCTTGTGTGTGCTTGCAGTGGATTGAGGAGCCGACCCTTTTGGTTACGCGGTTTGAGTATGCGAATGTGTTTCATACTGTTACAGATTGGTATAGTGCGTATGTAGCATCTAAAGTCACTGACTTGCCTTATCGGCCTCATTTGGTTTTTGTAGATGGACACTGTAAAGTGAGTCTACTTTCTGTTCTCGTCTAATGTGTTTCCTTTCTCTGATCTAAGTTTTTTAATTGAATGAAGAAACAGCAAGGAAATGTGGAAATGTATAATAAGGATATAACTTTTCTGATTGCTCTTGCCTATGTGCATTAGGGAAGAATATATATTGACTGGTTTGAAAGGGTTAGTCAGGATTTTCGTGTTCTAATTTCCAAAAAATTTTATTATGGCAAAGACTGCTGTATCTAGTTACTCGAGATGGCTTTAATCAACTGGCTATTACCATTTCTGCCGGTGGAAAGTGGATCTTTTTATTAAACTAAGAGTTATACTGGACATTGTTTCCCATAAATCTAAGACGTCAACATTAGGTATACTCGTGTCAATCTACACACAGTTTGAATAACTACTTTGAAAATGTTACTGTTGGGCTGATTCAGATTCCTTTTCTACTATTTGCATTTTTTGTACTTGTTTCTTTCTAAACGGGTTGTCTATCCATTCATCTTCTTCAAGGGGGACTTATTCGTATGTCTTATAGAAGAAGTACAGGATTATTTAAGAGTTGTGCTCTTAATCTATAATGACCAGATGCACCATTTATATAAGTTCTTCTTTGCTAAGCCTTGAATCAATGTGTCCAGGCTAATATGTTACTTCCTTTTTTGGTAAAAGGAGCTCCCCAATTCCCCTTTCCTGCCTTTACTTTTAACTGTTTGCTTTTTCTGCCTTGAATAAAAAGGAAATAGTTCATTATTTTCCATGTTAGCTAATTTTGCTTAATTTCTGGAACTTTATAGACCGTTTTGGAGGAAACTTGGAAAGCATTGTTTTCAAGTGTCAGGTATGCAAAAAATTTCAGTGGTCCAGTTTGTTTTCGCCATGCTGTTTTTGTTCCTTTGGGTTATGAGACACCACTTTTTAAAGGCCTGACTGAAGAGATAGATTGTCGAGGGGCATCCGCACATGATCTTTGGAAGAAACCTGATAACAAGAAAACAGCACGATTATCTGAATTTGGTGAAATGATTAGAGCAGCTTTTGACTTTCCTGTCAACAGACTTGGTGCTGAAAAACCGGCATCAGGTCATAATGTTCTCTTTGTTAGACGTGAAGATTATTTAGCCCATCCAAGACATGCTGGTAAAGTTGAATCAAGACTTAGCAATGAACAAGAAGTCTTTGATGCCTTGCAGATCTGGGCAAATAATCATTTGGAGTGCAAAGTGAACCTTGTCAATGGGTTGTTTGCACATATGCCCTTGAAGGAGCAGGTCCGATCCATTCAAGAGGCTTCATTTATTGTTGGTGCTCATGGTGCTGGTCTAACTCACATTGTATCTGCTACACCACAAACAGTAATTCTAGAAATCATTAGCAGCTACTTCAGACGTCCACATTTTCAATTGATTGCTCAGTGGAAAGGGTTGGAATACCATGCCATCAATCTCGAAGGTTCTCATGTTCGACCAGATGTTGTTATTGACAGGCTTAACAGAATTATGAAAAGTCTTGGATGTTGAAAGTTTTGTGGGCTATCTGAAGTTGATTGCTCCTCTTGGTACCAGGAAGGGGAAGTGATACAATCCTCTCTACTTCCACCTCTGTTCTCCGTAGGAGCTTGCATGTTTAGGTTCCACTTTTTATCTGATGTCAGAACTCAAACCAGCTGGGCATTGATAAAAGACTTGAGAGAAAAGGTTTCAAGAACTTTACACGACGATGATGATCAATTTATACCATGAAGTGCTGTGCGGTCCTGACAAAGAAAACTGTCTGCTTTTTCACAAATCAATGTTTCTTGGAAGAACTGGTTTGGTTTCTTAACTTTCATTTAAAGGCCACTGACGACGCTATCCCTGCTTAAAGCCTCGCGGTGGAATACACACGGTAAATTGCAAGTAAGGTGTTCACTTTTTCGTTGAAAGAGCAATTTTCTCATTCCAAGTTTGTAACTTAGTTCATACGTGTATCTTAAACCTTCATACGATTCCATAGTGAGCTTTTTCCCTTTTCTTACTTTGTGTCTTTTGGTGCAAAGCTATCAAATCTTCGTTTCAGGAAATTAGTGTTTGTTTTATGCGCCTCTTCGTTTGAATGCTGCTGTACGTCCAAAAAAGAGTTCGTTTTCACTCTTTTCAACGGACAATCCAAGCACAAGTTCAGTAGTTTTCAAGCAGGTCTAATATTTAATTTCCTTCATCTTTAAATTTCCAAACTTGCTGGAGAATGAGGAAAATAAAACGAGATTATAAAAGTTTCCTCAATACATTGATCCTCTGGCGAGCTTAAACTCCTTTACATACAAGGTATCGAAACGTACGTGGCAAAACTAGCCTTTGATGGTAGCGTATTGATGTCACTATATTGACATCTGTCAAATTGATGTTGGTGGGCTGGGTTCACGTGTAAATTTGCTTGTAGAGAGGGGGTGATATGTGACACACTGACAATTTAGCGATTATAGGCTTCTTAAATGGAGTGACAATCGAATTTTATATGCTTTGTACATTTGTGATAAATCAGATTACTTATAATTTATGGTAGTGGCGTTATCAGTATGTAATGGAGTTGGTTAAACTTAAGAAAAATCAAAATTTGTACGGATATCTTGTAAACAAATGATTTCTGAGCATTGGTAGATATGATGTGATGCTCTGTTTCAATAGAAGATCTGGAGACACTGTCTTACTTCATGCATTTCTAAGAGATAAAATCACCATGCAATCAACATGCAACATCCAATAGTAGATTTCCTGGTGTTCAGACAATCGATTCAATCAATGTCACTGTCGGCTTGATGCCGGAGAAAAGAACTAGCAGGAACAAATAAACCATGATAAAAATGGTGTTAAGTTAAAAATGCTGCGTCCAACTGCAGGTAAGTGTTAAGACGGTTGCATGAACCTGCTTACAATATGAACACAATACAAAAAATAATCTAGGTGAGTTATGGTTATATAGGTAAGACTACTTATCAAATCTATCTACAACATCAAGTATAACAAATAATAATTCTAGAATATTTTAGACTATCAATGTCACGAAGATTATAATACTATATTTATTAATCCTAATCAAACAATAGAATTAAATAACGAGAAATTAAGATAATAAAACTTTTAGGCTTACTTATTGGGAAATTCCAATAACCATGCAAGATTGATTATCAATGTTGAAATAATAATTAAGTGTCTATGGCCTCTCCTGAGGCACACAATTATATTCAATGAACTACCACATGTTGCACGTACAATTAACTTTAGTCAAATTCGTTAGGATAATTAACCTATTTAGCTATCACCATAGTTTAGGAAATCTTTACTCTCCTAATGAACATATCATACTTTACCTATTGATCCTTCATACAATTCTTATAATTGAATCTATGATGGCTAATAACAATCCAATAATTAAGATCAAAGAGAATAAATTCAACCAAACGATAATTCATTATTTATTGATAATTGAAATTTTTATCGTAAACTACATCCCTAACCATGCTTATGGATTTCAGCTACTCAGTATAATGAAAACAAAACTCAAACAACCCAGTCTTAATGTGAAAGAAAGGAAAAATAAAACAAGATATCCCAATATGTCTATGTTGATGTTGATCTTCTAATCCTTGTTCTAAAGCCATCTTAGATGTTAAGAAACCCTAAAACAATCATTAAAACTCAAGGTGGTTGTCACACACCACCCGAAAAGCTCTCTCCAACTAACCGTAATAAGAGTATTTGTAGCTAAGGTTTACATCATAAATTCCTAAGTTGATTAAACTTTTAATTTAGGATGTTCTAGGAGTACACATTACGAGTCCATCTTCATACCAATTTTCACACTAGTACCAATTTGTTTTTGAGCTTTAGCGCTTAACACTATTTTACGATTGACATTATTTAGGTTCTGTTTCTTCGGCACTTGAACCTTACAAGAGATAGTTTCCTATCTCCTAGCTATGTCTAGTGCCTGACACCATCTTGTAACTGGGATTGATTCAGTTCTATTTCTTTAACTCTTGAACCTTGTGAGAGACAAGCGTTTGGCTCCTAGTTGTGTCCATTGCTTATATACCCAACCAAATTCTCCAATTTTCAGCACCTTTGAACTTGATTAGATCTCTAATGCCTTCTACAAAGTTATTATCCATCTTGTTAGCTTCTAAATGACTCTAATATCTTCTCAATAGAACAACTATAAAGAATAATGCAGTCAAATCTAGGATTTCTCCTTTAATATCATCATCCACAAGACAATAAGCTAAACATAGGAAAAATCATATAATTTTTGTAAAACATACTATAAAGATGCTACATTATAGGTGATTAATCCTTAATAATATGTAAAATATTGGCAAATTGACTACCTACTAACTTTCAATATAAGAAATGATCTTTAAGAAACTGTCTTTTGTCACGTTGATACTTTATGTTAATTTTTATATGAGCGTTAATAAGAGTAGTGTTATTGAATTAACCAATTGAATTAGATCGTAAATATACTTTTGTTGATTTATGAAAATACATTGATGCTGATGATGTACTTTTCAACCCAAAAAATAGGTAAGTTTTCCAAGATCATCCATGTGAAAAATAAATTGCAACATTTCTTGAATTTTAAAATAAAGCTACAAATTAGAACATGTGATAACAATATCATTCACATATAAGGAGTATGATGCCTTTTGATTTCCTTCATATAAAAAGAGAGGAGTCATAGTAAATTTAAGGGAATAAAAAACTAAGGATGATATATCAAAATTTTTCAAACAATAATTTTGGTGCCTACTTCAAACCATATAAAGAGTGATATTGTTTACGAATATTATTAGGTGAGGAAAATCCAAACTAGAGGGAAGTTTGATATGAACTTCTTCTTTGAGATCATCATGAATGAATTAGCTTTTAGCTTCTATTTGATATAATGACCATGATTGAGATGCAATAAGTGTTAGAAAGGTTTGTACAATGATAGGTTCATACAATGGCCATTTTGGATATCAGTACAAAAGTCTCATTATAGTTTAGGCCCTATTCTTGTTTATTTTCTAATTAACTAAGCCTTATCATGGTTTATAGATCGATTAGAATGGATCTTGATATTAAAAAAACATGAACTTGATCATAAAAGATTTTATAGATAAGGGCATTAAATGATATCTTACGTATATTTCAATAACTTTTCACCAACACTTATTCTTTATTGTCTATTTTAGGGAGAGAATACGAATGGTATATATAGTAACTACCAAAAATTGAGTACTATGTTAAAAGGGGACTAACCTTTTTAGGAGTTCTTTTATTTAAAGTTAAATGTATAAATCTTTGCAAAATTGCAAAGTTACAAGAGGCTTTCAGCTTTGCACACATTCACAATTGTCTTATTATCCCTATTATCTTTGCCTTTCATCTTAAGGCATCTTCTTAATCATCACAAATGTACTGAATGATGTTCAACTTAGCTTAACCTCCAAGACCTTACAAATTGTGATCTATAATCCTCAACTTTCACTTTTAAGGCTATACGTTCTTTTATCCAACTGATCATTTCATTCAACACATGTTGTCTAGTTCTTTTATGCCCCTAAATAATATGTTACTTCTTCTTTCCATATTAAGTGTGTACACCCTTCGAAAGTTATTAGAACTAAACTTTTGCTCCTTTTTCTAATGTTTTATGCTTTATGAACCATTCCATGAAACTCGTCTAATTGGTGATCATTATTTGTCTTTAACATGACTTTAAAATTTTCATCAACACTTCTTTCAAATATTCACATTCAAAAAATATATGATATGTGGCATTTGTAAAGTTCTTCGAGGAATGGAGTAGGTAGCTATATATGTATCTTCCTTTTTTGAGTTACGATTATGACCAACCATGATGTGAAATAATATCTCTAGATAGTTTTCCCATTGATTCCCTACTACACACTAACTAACTTTTGCCTTTTTAGAAGTTGCCATAACATGATCATCAGATAGAAAAATATCTTAAGGAAGCTTAAATGTTGACAAATTGTGATTTGATGTGGCAATGTTATGCAAATGATGAACAAAAAGTAGTTTACATTATGTAAGACCCATAGAGTCAGTAAATAAGGGAGAAAAAGGAAATAAAAGGGAAAAAGAATTATGGTAAACGAATAAAAATATTAATTTTATAAAAATGGACATTTTAAGAAATCTAAATATGCCACAATTTAATATTATAAAACATGATTATTTGACTATATTTATACATCTATATTTAATGTGATTTGTTTGTTATTTACTAGTTTTGTAGTATCTTTGGTACTTAATTCACTTCAAGTGCATTTGTAGGTGATAATTGCATACCACGTTGCTCACCAATTATCTAGTTAATGCTTTTCTGTATGTGGCATTTGTAAAGTTCTTCGAGGAATGGAGTAGGTAACTATATGTATCTTCCTTTTTCGAGTTAGGATTGTGACCAACCATGATGTAAAATAATTTCTCTGGATAGTTTCCCCATTGATTCCCTACTATACACTAACTATCTTTTGCCTTTTTAGTGAAAACGATCTAGAAGGGGGGGTTGAATAGATCTTTTAAATTTTTCACGAAGTGCTACAAAACAAAGAGTTAAAACACATAAAACAAACAAACAAATTGAAATGTAAAAGAGTAGAGAAGAGAGGCAAACACAATGTTTATAGAGGTTCGGTGCTAAGACCTACGTCCTCTACCTAAGCTCCCACTTTGAATTTTGGCAAATCTCTTTACTATACACTTTTTAGTTCAGTGTGAACTCTTCCAACCCAACTTGGCTTCCGACTCAAGCTACACCTTACATACAATTTATTTTTCGGCACAAATCCTACCCCCTAAGTGATTTTCCTCTAATCACTCAACTCACAATAATCACAATGATAGAATGAAGTAGTAAAGTTCAGTACAGCTGAATACAATTGAATGTGCTTATAGCAAATTTTGAGCGATATGAAGATAAATTTGAACTATGGTAAGTATGCTTCGCTTTTGGACTTGTGTAGATCAATCCTTTGAAGTTCCATCCTTTATTTGAAGGCTTCAAGATGTTTTTAGACGTTGTAGAACTCTCCTAGCCGTTGTAGAATGTTCTTAGTCGTTGTATGAAGATTTTTGTTCCGTTTAAAATCAATTGACTCAGTCAGATTATGTTCAGCTGCAACTGATAGTCGACTAGTCGGTGTGTAATAGTTGACTAGTACATTATAGTCAACTTGTCTTTCAGAATCAGTCGATTAGTACTAACGTTTTTCATAAACTTTTCTGCTCCGCTCTTCGAATAGTCGATTAATAGGATGATAGTCGACTAGTCCATTTAACCAATTGACAGGTCTGTTGTTAATAGTCGACTTGCAACATGCTGGTCGACTTGTCTCAAGCTCCAATTGACAGATCTGATTGTTAATAGTCAACTTGCAACTTGATGGTCGACTAGTACTGGCTCCAACTGACAGATCTCACATAATCTTCAATCTTTGGTTGTTGAGATGCAAATTTGAATTCGCCATACACGACCTTATCTCTGATACTCATTATTGCAATCTTGATTTAAATTTC
>JANKOD010000005.1:18167730-18194933 GCA_026284645.1 Erythroxylum acuminatum | reverse complement strand
TGCAAAATGATTTCTTAAAAAGTTTTGAAATCTACCGTTTCTCCAAATAAGGCATGTTTTCTTTTTCCGATCCAACATTACAGAGATGTACCAGAGTCATGATAGGAAGCTTCTGGTCTGTATGAGAATTGTTGTGCGTCCTGCAAACTATCATAGAACTAATTCTAATAATTATTCTATCCATAACAAAAATTAGGTTGATCAGTGCAAATATTGTTATAGGAATGAGAATGTGAATTATAAAAGATCACAAAATAACATAAAAGAAATTAATCACAAACAAATATATACAAAACACCAATTAAATCATAAACAAAAACTAAAACACCGCACTCCTTGCCAACGGTGCCAAAATTTGGCCGCGCATCATTTCGCTAGTCAAAATAAAATAACTAGACTACTACTGTAGCAGTGGCAAGTCTAGGTCGATCCCATAGAGAGTGTGTGTAAAGTTTATGAAATGAAATTAACTAGTGTTTAGGAAAAAGGAGGTTTTGGATTTTTAAAGAAGAAAATAAAATAAAACTAACTAATAAAAACAAATTAAAGAAAACATGCAAAAAATAATAAAAGCAAGGAATTCGGTAGGAACTCGGTTCTTCGGTCCAATCTCGGCCTACACCCTGACTAAGCTTATTTTATTAATTTATTGTTCTTTAACCTCTCCTACAAACTATTAATCGTGGGTTAATAATTAACCCAAGTTTTCCCTTAGGTTTTCTTAATCAAGATACGATCGTTGATTAAACCTAACCACCGAACAACCTAAGATACGATCTCTAGATTTAATTAGGCAGTCGCATTATGAATTAGAAAAACTGATTAATTAAGGCAACAACAACATACGATGTGTCATTTAACCTAGGTCATGTTATCCCTAATGATTACGAATCATTAGTCGCTACACCTGAATTTCAACATAACAATTACGGATTATATCGAAATTCTAGCAATGGGTTTGAAATTAACAATTCAATGAACACATTAAAATTATCAATTAACAATACGCAATAGGTTCATATAAAAATAACCGAACAATAACGAAAGTCCGATTATCCATACACAATATCCAAATCAGTTAAAACCGGATAACACAATCAATTCCTAACGAGAGAAAGAAATAACAAAATAATTAAAATAATACTTAACCTGGGTCGTCAGCGTCGATATTATCTTCAAACTGGTGCCGGGACGTCTAGCTCTTTACGAGACTTTCCCAATAAATTGCTTCAGCCCTTGTCTAATCCATAGCAAAAACTTCTGTTTACTTCTTCACTGTCCAAAGCTTCAGCTCCTTATCTTCACTGTAGCACCTGTCACTGTGCTTCTGATTAGACAAATAAGCATCTGCTTTTTAAACCCTTATGCCTTCACTTTGCTGCTTCTCTATATCGAACCCGCAAGCCGCCTAGCCAAGCTCTAAATCCTCCTACGCCGGCATTCTCCAATTGATTTCTGTGGCTTTTTGTCCCTACTGTAGCTCGACGTGACCAATAAAGGTCACTTGTCAAGCCCTATTAATTCATTTACTCCTCACTTCTTTTTTTGCACTCTGTGTATTATTGCTCCTGCTTTTTCGCAAATCCTCATTTATTCCATGGTCACCCTATTGCGTGATATTCCTTGAATTTCGTTCCAATTAAATGCAACCTGCTCTTTTGTTTTTAAATCCCAGCTGCCTTATGCGTTCTCCACGTGTTGCCCAATTGATTTTAATGCTTTTATTTCTCCTGTGCGTTGGCTTCGTGATTTTCGCAAAACGCCCCTGTTGCGTGCTCTGTGCCATTCAATCTCCTTGGGCCATTTATGCCACCTGTTAAACCCTCAGCTGCCTTTTATTGTGTCTCCCGCTGTTGATTTAATTTCTTGCCTCCACATGTGCGTCATTGCTTGTGCGTCTTGAGCCCTTAATTGCCACCGTAAATCCACAACGTTTTTGTTAATTTTGCTTCCTATTGGCTACTGCGCACTCAAACTCCTGGGACCTCTCTTGTTTATTTTGCCGTGCTGTGCCTCTCTTGAGCACAATAGTCACGCCTCTTAGCTGCCCTTTTGATATTATTTTTGTTTTTTTCTTCCTTCATGAGAGTAAGTAGATATTAATCTTCAAAAAATACTTCACAAATAATACTTATAATTCACTTTAATTTCTTTATATATTAACGATACTAATTATTAGTTGGCAAATGTGTAGTTAATATATATTTATATATTAACGATACCAAAATTTTATTAAACATCTATCACTCATTAACTAGGCAAGTGCACCTATTATTGGTAAATAATACAATAGTAAGGAGGGTATCGATCCTACAAGCAAGCACAAGAATAGAAGAATCCTAACATTATTAATTAGTATAAAAGTAATGAATAAAATGATGGTTTTCTTGAATTTCTAGAATAATGGATCATAAAATAAAACTTATGACAATAGTTACAAAAAATTAATAAGATAATTAATCTGAAGAGAATGTAATCAAATAACTATATCTAGATAAGTTCTTTTCCTAGTATAAATTTTTACTTCATTAGTTAATTAACCTATAATTTGGACAGTCTCTAGCCTGACATTAGGGGTGAGCATTCGGATAATTCGGGCCGAAATTTCACTGTTCGGGCCCGGCCCGAATTACCCAAATTTTTTTCATCTTATCCGGCCCAAACCCAAACTTTTTCTTACCCGAATTACCCGAAATTTTGTTTGGCTTTACCCGAATTACCCGAAGTTGTTTTTTGATAATTGTTTTTAAAAAACCCAAAATTTTGTATTTTTATAACCTAATTCGGGTAATTGGGCCGGCCCGAAGTTTTTTGGAGTTACCCGACCCCGGCCCGAAAATAATTCGGGTAATACCCGAATTACCCGAATTACCGAAAATTTGAAATTTTTTTACCCGAATTAATTCGGGTCGGGCCGAGTAATCGGGCCGGGCCGAATAATGCTCACCCCTACCAATTATGACATGGTAGAGCAGAAGTTCTATATGGTTGTTTTTGTAAATGAAAATATTTGTTCTCTCCCCTAGCTAGATAAATATAATGATTACCTTCTTCTGTCATCATCAAAATCCAATTCGAAATCTGATAAAAAATCCATATATCTACAATGTCAACTTAAATAATTCATAAAGCATTCAATTAAAAGGTTTAATCAAATATAGACAAAATATTCATATAACATATAGACTTAATATTAAGTAAAATATTCATACAAACAAACTTAAAATGTTTAAACTATGGAATAGTGCTTAATATAAAAGTGCCAAATTAATAAGAATTTGATATGCAATAACATGAAAATATAACTAAAGCTACATAATTCAATCCAGCTTCCTTGTATTTGTCATCTTCATAAAAATATCCCTATGAAGTGAAGAATCATGTAAATCCTTCATAATTTTTCCATATTACGCATTATCAAGACGCAATTCATTTAAGGAATTCATTCAAACATTCTATTATTATGTTAGACTCTTGAGATCTATTATCTACATTGGATGATGTTTTGCTCAGTTTTTTCTCAAGTAAATAATTCTTCATTTTTTATTATTCACCAAGTATAAGCAAGACCTCTTCTACAATGTTATAATGTGTCTTCTTTTCCTTCTTATTCTTGGGAGATTTCTTTCTCTTAGATGGAGAACTTATATCTTAAACTTCTTTTTATTATACGAGTAATCTTTCATCAACATCATTTCTATGTTCCTCTTCTGTACTATTCGATGGGGATTTAGTTTATGGATGTGCATGCATACCAGTTGTAGTAGTATCTCCAAAAATATGACACAAGTTTGAAAATTCCTTACATCATTTTTTCTTGAATCTGTGAGCTATTTTATACACCTATAGTGATGAAAAAGAAATATGATAATAAATATTATGTAATATGATATATTAATAAAACAAAGACATATGTTACCTTATATAGATTTTCCCAATATTCATTTGTAGCATTAACTTCACTAGTAAAGGAGTTGTAACCGATTCCTGTTTCTTTGAATAAGTTCTTGAAATTTGTCAATCTAGCCCTTAATCCATTATACTTATTCTTCAATTCAATATTAGTATACTGCTTATTGAATTTTGTTTGAAGCCCTGCCTTAATATTCTTCCAATCAGATTTGGAAAAGGCAGTATTCGATTTCCCTTCTTCACTTCTTGAACCATTAAGGAGATTCACTGCATCTATATGATATCATTCCATACCCCATCTTTTTCATTTATTTTCACATAATTATTGGAATCGTTCATATTGTTCAAATCTTTCATCACTAAATATAAATACATATAAGTGACATCAATCACAATAATTTCTACAAAGTATTAAATGCTAAACATAGTTCAAAGTAAACATGAGACAACCGTAACAATTTTTGCAAAATATTTAATGTTAAACATGGTTCAAAATAAACATAAGACAATCATGATAGGATTTCAATTCCATTGAATTCTCACAAGAAATTGATCAATTAAGGACGCCATCTGGAAATAAATTTGACGAAAATCAGATATTTGGTGTCGCAAAGGGCCATCTAATGACAAAAGATTATTTATGAGGTATGTTGCCACTTTAACTTGAAGACGTCAACCACAACATATATGTTCATCAATTATTTTGTTAATAGTGCTAATATATTAAATTTCAGTGCTTATTTTAATGGATTTTTGATTAAAAAAAATCCTAAATTGTCACTGATCTTGAAAGTCATGACTGCCCATTATTTTGTTTTTGATGTTAATTAATTTGTGCTCTATTTTCTAACTATTTTCATAATGTATTAAGTGGCATCATTTTCTTTATTGTTCGATCAAAATTTTGGCAAAACCAAGCATGGAATTCAAAATCTATTGTTGCAAGAGATTGTTGCTTCTTTGCGAATAAACAAGTATCCTTTTCAAAATCTGGTTTCCAGAATCCATACAAATTACTTAGACCATCACGTCTACTTAGCATCCCGGTAAAATCACTCAAGACTAATGTTCCTTCCTCAGTGAATTCTTATAGTTCATCAATCCGAAACAATTCAAATGCATCCTCCCCTTCTGTACATGATATTACAACACCTTCCACATCACCCTCAGGGTCGTGGACTATCCTCAAAACCCGAGCTAAAAAGTCTTTTGAAAAAACTCATCAAATTCTTTGTTAGATCCATAGTGGGTGCCTTATTTCTTGAAATTTGACAACAAAAAGTTGATCGCAGACGTGTTGAAGACTAGTGTAAAGACAGGTAGTATGCATTGAACGTCTTTGAAGACTGGTGTTCCAGGAGTACTGGGAAGAGATAAGGTTGAGACAGTGGTGAAAAGGCTAATAACTGGTGGTGAAGAGGTGGCAAAGATGAGGTGAAGAGGTCAAGAACTTGTAGAAAAGGCCAAAAAGCCACTGAAGAAGGTGGTAGTTCGTATAAAGATGTTTAGAAGACAAGAATAGAGGGGAAAGAAACATCTTGTGTAAGAATAGAAAAGAAATGACTTCTACAATGGCAGAGCATATAAGCAACAAGCTAGCTGCTTCAGAATAGAAGATCAATCCAGAAAAAGATGGAATTGATGAAGAGAAGACAAACTCACATTCTGCGGGGACCCACATCCTCAATGTAGGGTTGTTTCATAAACACTATATCTCGCGGTTTCTGCTGCATTTCTGAGCTTTGCAATTAATGTCAGGCGAGATAAACACACCACCTTCAAGAAAAAAATACTATATAGACCAAAGTTTCTAAATTGTGAGAGAAAAATGAAGGAAAATGGCTCAAGTTGTTAATGTTATGGCGCGAGGACTTCGGAGAAGTTAATCACTAATAAAGCACCCCAAAATAATGAGACATTTAATGAAACTTTTTGTCGGTTAAAATTGGGCGTTATGTGCTTCTGGACAAACCAATTGTTTTCTTTCCTTGCAGATATTTGAGCTTCTCATGCTCGCCAAAGTGAGAAATGCTTCTGGAACGGCTTTTATCCTTCCTTTTGACAATCAGTGGACCTAAGCAATCATTAGTTGGAAAAATGTCTAGCAACTACAAAGGCATATGGTGAAACTAAGAAAACCCAAGTGCAAGGCATATGGTGAAACTAAGAAAACCCAAGTGCCAAGCATTTTGTTAGATGAATCGGTTCACCCCACAAGGTTATAACATAAACCTATGCAACAAGGTTATAACATAAACCTATGCAACAATATGGAAATCACCATACAAAACTATGCAATGACTTGAGTGTATTAAATGCACCATTTAATTGAACAAATCTCATCGATAAATATAAGTATTCTAACCAAAAGTTTAACCATAGCACTATTTGGACTTACATGTCTTGATTGCTCAAAATGTTCCAAAAGTAAGGAATGTAAGGTGGAAACAAAAGTCTGATATATAAAACTTAGGCAGCACCAGCTCCCTTGCCCTTCTTCCTCTGGATCTTCTTCATGTAAAACTCCAGCTCTTTGCCTTCCAATATGTATCTGTCACCCCCCAAAAAAAATTCACGTTAGCCTACCCTAGCAAAAGGAAATTTTAAGAAATAAGACCATGCAAGGAAAATCAATAATGGGCTCTCCAACTTCTGGAATCCTAACAATATAGAATCTTTATTGTCCCAGGTATACAACTGGCTTCCTGAGTAGTTCACAGTTTAGGATCACCGAATCTTGGACTTTCACCTATAAGCAATTAACTGAGAGTAGATGATCACATACCCATCAGCACGACCACATTGACCAGGACGTGACGAAATGCAAGCTAATAAACGTCCACCGCCAAATTGTTCTTCAATATGTGAGTCAAGTTTGCGAGTTTGTTGTCTCTTCTCCAGTTTCCTCATAACATGATTACTTTTCTTTGCTTCCTCAGTTGTAGCTTCTCCTTCCTACCAGCCAAAACATGGAGACAACAGAAACAAAGCATGTTAAGTTTGTTTATCTTTTCTAAGTTACTGATAAGAAAATGAAAATAGTGCAATGATAAGCATTTGGATTTGGATTTGGATTTGATTCTTCCTCCTCAAACTGCATTTGGATTTGATCAACAATTGTAAAGCAAATTAAGTTGAACAAACAAGAAAACATTAATATGCAAAGTATACCTTAAATAATCGATACACTATTCTAAAATAGCAAAACAAATAGAAAGAAGAGATTCCATGTTAGGGAATTGATCAACAATTGTAAAGCGAATTAAGTTGAACAAACAATAAAACATCAATAGGCAAAGTATACTTGAAATAAATTGATACACTATTCTAAAATAGCAAAACTAGGGAATTGCACTACCAACAGAAAGGATGAGGCAATGGTTTAGTAATACCTCTCCTTCCTTCTTGGTAGGTGCTGCAGTTTTCTTCTTGCGACCAATGTCAACGCCATAGTGCTGGAGATACCACTGCTTGAAAGGTGCTGCATCAACTTGAACAATGGCACTCTTCACCAAAGTTTGAGTTCGCACCAGTTCATTATTAGATGCATTGTACACCACATCAAGAATCCTGGTCTTCCTAGTGACAGCCTCACTACCCCACGAGTAGTTTCCAGTATCAAGCCTCAAAGCACGCCACTTCACATTGCCTCCTCGAACCCTAATCCTTCTCACTGTCTTGTTGCTAGACAGCTTTGTGTTTGCTGGCTGCCTTCCAAGCTCATACCTTTAATGAAAATGGAAGTAAGCACTTAGATCCATCAACCACTGCACTGGATAAAAAACTCAATCCCAAACTTTAAACTTGAAGCCATTTGAGGAACCATAGTACAAAGACTACGACAAATAGACATAAAAAATCCAATATGAAATTGGTATTGTTGAACAGTGGCTTCATGCCCGTCAATTGGTCTATTATTTATCAAAGAATAATCTAGTTTATGCCATGACTTTTTTTGTAGAAGTAACACATCAAGTGAAGCTACAAATCAAATCTTAAACAACAGATCTAAAAATGCAAACTGTTACCATCGTTCCAAAACCAACCAGAAAATACCAAAAGCAAACTGACCAAGTATTACCATCTGCCAGGATTGTTCACCAACAGGAAGAGAAGATCCGAGCTTTCAAATTTTACTAATGTGAACTCAGCAAGTAATCTCAAAAAAGCACCAAAAAAAATAAACTCGTTTTAGACTTACTTGCGCTTCTTCCTCCATGCTTTCTTCTTGCCACCAGTGGCACGCCTCTTGTGCATCGAGTCACGAGAGATACCTGTCAATACAAAATTTTCGTATCAACGACGCGAAGATCACAAACAACCAAACAACATGGAAAAGAACAGATAAAGATGAAATCTTTAGAAGAATCGAACAAATCTGAAACATACCCATTTTCACACAGCTAGGGCTCTAGGGTTATGACAAGCCTCAATCACAAGTCGCTTATCCCCACAGCGACAACACTCGTAGGTTTGTGAGAAGAGCTGTGGAGGTTAAGGGTTGATGCTAGTTATAATGCAGAACCCTAGTTAGATAAAATGACCGTATTGTCCTAACTATGAAATCATATGAATGAACCGGAGCTCTGACGGGTTACCGGTCGAACCGGTCAATTAGTAAATGGAACATGCCCAAAAAGAAAAGTAGAACCATACCACAGTAAGTAGTAGGAAAAAGAAAACGACGCCGGATGACTGAGTGCATAATCTTCCGGTCCAGCAAAAGCCGGTATTAAATAATAAATACCCTACCCTTCTCTTAACTCTCAAAGAAGTCATCTCCATCTACCTTTTGTTTTCCCCATAACGTCTTCTCGTCATTAGTCGTTCAGCTAAGTAGCAGTTGTTGTTGTTGGTACTGTTATTTTCTACTTCATATATATGATTGGAATGGTTATTGGGTTATAGGTTTTGGGATTATTTTCTTCATTTTTTATTTTGATTTTCGTTTTATGCGATCTGTTTATCGCTTCTGATCCTTATTGTGTGTTTGTCGATTCTGGTTTTCCGAAATATTTTCTGGGTGGGTTTTGATTCTGTTTGTTTTTGGGTAAATTGGAAGAAATTAAACCCTAAAGTGTTCAGATGGGAAGGAAGAAGCCGAATGTGCGGGACGAGGAGGGTGGTGGCGGGAAGGGCAAGAAGAAGGCCTTGGTGATCGATGATGATGAGTACTCGATTGGGACCGAGGTTTCTGTGGACAGTGAAGAGAAGGTTGCTCCGATGGCTGCTGTGGGGAAGAAGAAGGTAAAGCAAGGTAATCAGAAAGTAAAAGAGGAGGAGGAGCTGGTGGAGAAGAAAGTGGATGATGAGCTGGTGGAGGCTGTTTTCACTGGGAAAAAGAAGTCCAAGGGGAAGAAGAGTGATGGTGGTTCAGTGTTCTCTGCGTCAGGTTTTGGGTTGCTTGGTGATGAAGAGAATGGTGATGAGGATGAGGATGATGGCGGTGGTGGTGGTGGTGGAGAGAAAGACAGTGAGGGAGATGATGAGCTGGTTGTTGGTTTTACAGGGAAGAAGAAAGCATCGAAGAAAGGTAGTAAGATTGGTGGCAGCTTGTTTACTGCGTCTGCTTTTGATGTTTATGATGATGATGAGGAGGAGGAGGAGGAGGAGGTGATTGATAAAGTTGAGGATGAGGACGATGGTGTAGATGCTATTCACTTTATGGGGAAAAAGAAGTCATCGAGTAGTGGTAAGAAAGGCGTTGGTAGGGGTAATGTGTCTGCTGCAGTTGGGTTTGATGCTTTGGGTGAGCATGAGGAGGAGAAGAAAGATGAGGACGAGGACGAGGATGGTTGTATAGATGCTATTCAGTTTACGGGGAAAAAGAAGTCGTCCAAAAGTAGTAAGAAAGGTGTTGGTAGAGGTAGTGTGTTTGCTGCAGTTGGGTTTGATGCATTGGATGAGGATGTGGAGGAGAAGAAAGATGAGAAAGATGATGTTGCTGACATAACTTTCTCGGGCAAGAAGAAATCGTCCAAGTCTACCAAGAAGGCTGATAATAAGTTCAGTGCTGCATTTATTGATGGGGAGAATGATGGAGAAACTTCTGTGTCTGGATCTGCTAAACTTGGCGATGACATGGTTGAAGAGGAGGATGAAGATGGATTAGCAATGGCTTTCACAGGAAAAAAGAAATCTTCTAAGAAGAAGGGGCATGCTAACAGTGTTTCTGCTACAGCAGGTGAGGTCGCTGATGTATTTCAACCAGCGGAGCCTAGTACTGGCAGGACTATTGATTCTAAAGTCCAAAAGAGTGAGGAGGCTGTAGAGACTTCAAAAAGCAAGAAGAAAAAGAAGAAAGGGGGAAGAACTGCTCAAGAAGAGGATGATTTGGATAAGATTCTTGCAGAGCTTGGTGAGGGACCAAAACCTCCTGCACCTTCACTGCAAGAGGAGAAGGCTCAACCTCTGGCTGAGCCGGATGCAGCTGCTGATGCTCCTGGTGAAAAGGAAGGTGAGGAAGAAAAAGAAGAGTCTGCTGCAGCTAAGAAGAAGAAAAAGAAGAAAGAGAAGGAGAAAGAGAAGAAGGCAGCAGCAGCTGCAGCTGTGGCTGCTTCAGATGTAAAGGAAGAAAAACAAGAGGAATCAAAAGTAGAAACAGTAGAACCAAAAAAAAGTGATGTAAAGGGTAAAGCGGTTGACAAGAAGGTTCCGAAACATGTCAGAGAGATGCAAGAAGCGCTAGCCAGACGAAAAGAAATGGAAGAGAAGAAGGCTAGAGAAGAGGAGGAGAAGAGAAGGAAGGAGGAGGAGGAAAGGCGTAGACAAGAAGAACTAGAGAGGCAAGCAGAGGAAGCTAGGCGTAAGAAGAAAGAAAAAGAAAGGGAAAAACTTTTGAGGAAGAAACTGGAAGGCAAAATCTTATCTGCAAAACAGAAGGAAGAACAGCGGCGATTGGAGGCTATGAGAAACCAAATACTTGCTAACGCCGGTTCTATCCCTGTAGGAGACAAAGAAGGTGCTCCAACAAAGCGGCCAAAGTACCAGACCAAGAAATCGAGACCGGCTCATAATCAAGCAAATGGTGCTGCTTCTGTGAAGCCTGAGGAAACTTTAGAGGCTAAAGAAAAAGAGAAAGACCAACCAGAAGTCATACTTGAGGTGGAGACCAAGGAACTGGAGAAAGTTGACGAAGTAAAGTTAACAGACTTAGAAGAGAAATTGGAATCGGTTAATGTTGGACAGGAAGATGGAATGGAGGAAGACGATGATGATGAGGACTGGGATGCAAAGAGTTGGGATGATGTTAATCTTAATGTTAAGGGTACTTTTGATGATGAAGAGTTGGGTTCTGAGCCTGAATCTGTTGTGAAGAAAGAGGTAAAGAGCTCTGCACCAGCGTCTCGTGGTGAAGGTTGGTTATACTGCCCAAATTTCCTTTATTTGTCTTTCTTTTCTACTTCTTTGTAATTTCATTTTGGCTTTTGATTGACATTGGTTTTTGATATTTGGTCTTTGATTTTGCAGCTCCTTCTGCAAACATAAAAGCTGAAGTTGCAGCAAAAAAAACTGTTTCTGGACAACCACTGAAATCCCAGGAAGCGGAAAGCCAGGTTGAAACTATTGGAAAAAATAGAAGAAAAGACACCATTGCAAGGAAGAACGAACCAAGTTCAGATACCAAAACTGAAGAAAACCTCCGTTCTCCAATTTGCTGTATTATGGGGCATGTTGATACTGGTAAAACCAAGCTGCTGGATTGTATCCGAGGCACTAATGTACAGGAAGGTGAGGCTGGAGGCATCACACAACAAATTGGTGCGACATACTTTCCTGCTGAGAACATAAGGGAGAGAACCAAAGAATTGAAAGCAGATGCAAAACTAAAGGTCCCTGGTCTACTGGTAATTGATACCCCTGGCCATGAATCATTTACTAATCTGCGGTCTCGAGGATCAGGTCTATGTGATATTGCCATTTTGGTTGTTGACATTATGCATGGTTTGGAACCACAAACCATAGAATCACTTAATCTTTTGAAGATGAGGAATACAGAATTCATTGTTGCATTGAACAAGGTATTATATTCTTTACCATCATTGATATCATCTGTCCTTTTTTTAGGAGGATTATTAGTCTATCTCCTTACTAGGAGTGTCAAGTTACTTTATAATATTGCAGGTGGACAGGCTCTATGGATGGAAAACTTGTCGTAATGCACCAATTATAAAAGCCATAAAGCAGCAGTCAAAAGATGTGCAAAATGAATTCAATATGAGGCTCACACAGGTTCAGTAATTTAGTTTGCTGTTTTTCTTCATAAAAGTTCATTGATTCTATAAGGAGACTCCAAAGTTTGTGCTTTGTTGGATCCTAGATTGTAACTCAATTCAAGGAGCAAGGACTGAATACTGAATTATACTATAAGAATAAGGAGATGGGAGAAACCTTCAGCATCGTACCTACCAGTGCAATTAGGTATGTCGTGGATCTCTGATCTTCCTCCTATAATTGGTTTTACCCTGATAATCTTCAAGTTCAACTTTTGTTTGCTGATTAGCTTAATAGTTATACTGATATTTTCATTGTTCTTTTTCGTAGTGGAGAAGGCATTCCTGATCTATTGTTGCTACTGGTTCAGTGGACTCAGAAAACTATGGTTGAGAAACTGACTTTCAGCAATGAAGTGCAGGTATGTGTCTCTCCAAGATTTTTCCTAATTCATGGAAGCCTAACATAAGGCTAATATCTAATTGTTTTCTGGTAATGTATGCAGTGTACAGTGTTGGAAGTAAAGGTCATTGAAGGCCATGGGACAACTATTGATGTGGTCTTGGTTAATGGTGTGCTCCATGAAGGAGATCAAATTGTTGTTTGTGGCTTGCAGGCAGGCTTAAAATCTTTTTTGTGTTAAGCGTGTACAAGATTTTTTTTTTCTCTTTTGTTGCCCCTTGCTCACCTCTTTCTATGTTTTTACCCTGACCATGTAGGGGCCTATTGTGACAACCATTCGAGCTTTGTTGACACCACATCCAATGAAGGAACTCCGAGTTAAGGTATATTTTATTTTTTTATTTTCAGTATGTCCCTCAACTGCTCTCTTCCAGGATACTGTTTTTACTAAATGATCATCTTGTATGCCCAAGAAGACTAGCATTTATGTCTACTTAAAACTGCTGTTAAATTGTAATACTAGAGAGCCTAGAGGTGACCTTCAATGAGAATCAGATATTGCACTAGGCTATCTTTTGGAAACTTGAACAGTTGCAGAATTATGCGAAGTTAGTTAAACAAAGAGATGGCTTTCATACCATACGTGCCAGAAAATGGTAGGTACCGTTTCAGGATAAAGTTTCACCCGATACCAGTGATTTTGGTTGGTACCGGTTGAATTTGCTAATACCGGTAAGATACCGGATTAGAATTCAAAATCTGAAATATCAAAAGATTAAAATGTAAAAATAAAACATTTTATTCAATACCCCTAAAATAAAACATTTTATTCAATACCCCCCTTGAATGCACCACCCCCATTGTGCAAATGTAAGCACAAAATCCCTAATTTAGCTGCCGCTCCATTGCTTTCACCGATTTCCTTTCCACCGCTGACTTTGTTGTTATTTCTGACTGTTTGCCACTGACTGTTGTTTGCAACCGCAAGGTGCCTCTTTGGTTTAGGCATTGTACCATTAGAAGTTTATCAAAAGGTGATGACCTTGCCATCACGCATATTTTGTCTACCATTTCCATTCTCTGTTTATGGGTGTTCGGCTCCTTCTATCATGATTTCTTCATCATTCTTGAGCTCTAGTATTCCATATTCTCTAGCTATAGCTTTTGCAGTGAAAGTGTTTTCTTCTGTTATCATTTTTATGTTCACTCCTGTGGCTTTTCAAGGTTCTATGGCTTTCTCGGCCCCAAATCTACATGGATATTTGAGACCTCAATCCCTAACAAACTCAAACCATCTTCTTGTAGCTTTGGTTCTGCAGCATTATTAGTCTGATTCTTCAGGTCATTTTCAGCAATTGTCCTGTGAGCAAATGCTACGCATTGAAGGCTACTAGCTTTCATGCTTTCAATTATTTTTCCTATTTTGCTTCTTTCATCTTCGGCACAATTGCCATCAGCTGGAATGTAAACTAAAAAGCAGAAATGGTATATTGAAGGAATATTTTATAATTTTATAAATTTAGGAACTATTTTATAATTTTAAAAGATTATCTGAAATGATATTGGATATTGACTGGTACTGGTACTGTACTAAAACAAATCCAAAACCAGGTCTGGTACAGTATTTGCAACAATGAGTTTAACGTGGTAAATGGCTGACTGCTTTTCTTCTGTGCTTCAATTGACATGCTACAGGAAATGAAAGAATCATGTTACAGAAAGAACCTCATAATGTTTATAATTGGTGAAATGTCTTGGGTCTTGTGTGGGCACTTAAGTGGATTTCCATGGACCTCGCTTGTGGAATTTGTAGCAATTTCTGCTTTGATTTTGGCCTCTTTTGACTACCAATTGTTCAGTCTGACTTTTACTTCCGTAAAAATGGTGATATTAAAGTTATCTTTTTTTTTTCTTTTGCTTCCATTTTCTAGTTCTGGTAGTTTTATACTCAAATTGGGTAAGTTGGAATGTTTTCTTGTGTTATTTGTGGTGTTCTGACCTCCTAAAATTTCTGTATTGTCTTGCTTTTTGGCCTCTGGAGAAATGTAAATGTTGATTTATCAAGTTTTTGGGTTATCTGACTGTATATACTTTCCCCTTATTCCAACATTACTAGTATGGCGCAGTAATTCTCTCGTGTTCTGATATCAGGGTACATATCTTCACCATAAGGAAATAAAGGCTGCACAGGGGATCAAGATCACAGGACAGGTAATCAATATTTAACAGACAACAGCAATGGAATCTTAGAAATCTGGGTTCATGCATACATTATCCTTGACTTCCTTATGCATCACAGATTGTGGATTTGATAGTCATGAAGTTATAACAGCATAGTACTGTTGGCATTTCTTTTCAAATGCAGGGCCTTGAGCATGCTATTGCTGGTACGGGTCTGTATGTGGTAGGGCCAGATGATGACTTGGAAGATGTTAAGGAATCAGCAATGGAGGACATGAAGTCAGTCATGAGTCGAATTGACAAAAGTGGCGAGGGGGTGTATGTGCAGGCATCTACCCTTGGTTCCTTGGAAGCATTGTTGGAGTTTTTAAAATCCCCAGCAGTGAGCATTCCTGTTAGTGGAATTGGTATAGGCCCTGTGCATAAGAAGGATGTTATGAAGGCCAGTGTGATGCTTGAGAAAAAAAAAGAGTATGCCACAATCTTGGCATTTGATGTTAAAGTGACACCTGAGGCTCGGGAACTTGCGGATGAATTGGGTGTGAAAATTTTCATTGCTGATATCATTTATCACTTATTTGACCAGTTCAAGGCTTATATTGACAACCTGAAGGAAGAAAAGAAGAAGGAAGCTGCTGATGAGGCAGTGTTCCCATGTGTTCTTCAAATTTTACCAAATTGCATTTTCAACAAGAAAGATCCAATTGTACTTGGTGTTGATGTTGTTGAAGGCATA
This sequence comes from Erythroxylum acuminatum, assembly GCA_026284645.1. Classification (NCBI taxonomy): domain Eukaryota; kingdom Viridiplantae; phylum Streptophyta; class Magnoliopsida; order Malpighiales; family Erythroxylaceae; genus Erythroxylum; species Erythroxylum acuminatum. The sequence goes on along the minus strand of JANKOD010000005.1, from coordinate 18,179,488 downwards.
GTAAAGGTATGTTTTCTGTATAATCTTACCTTTCTGCTCCTTGATTGGTGCATTGAATTGTCTGAATTACTATTGCCACACGGCACAACCATACACATGGAATGACTGTCTTACATCTTTTTTCTGATGATTTGGCCATGTTTAGTATCTTACCTATCTTACCATGTGGGCTGCAACTGTATGGAACTCTTTCAGATAGCTTACGATACTGTTTTCATCTCTGTTTTCACCTCTGTTTTCACATGGATCACTATAATGATTCATGTTGCTTTGCCTTGATAGTAATTTTCTTTCTTATTTTGCGTGGGATAATGGTGCCTAGGCCTTCCGTTCCACCATATTAATAATACGTCTTTTATGGGTGGTTGTTGGAATCTTTAGTATTGTTTGCATTCTTCCATGTAGTTTAATGTCCTAGAAACCCAGGGATTCTAGAAGTTATTGCTATACTTGTATGTAGGTTAATAGTATCCTAGAGATTCAGGATTTTGTCATTTGGTAATTTTTTGTAGCCTGGTAATTGAATTGTTGTCGCAATTATTTCTGGCACTCCGTCAACTTATGGGCTTTGTCAACAGGTTGGCACCCCTATTTGTATTCCTCAGAGAGAATTTATTGACATTGGCCGAATTGCTTCAGTTGAGAATAACCACAAGCCCGTTGATTTTGCCAAGAAGGGACAGAAGGTGGCCATCAAGGTATAACAATCTTAAATATGCCTGCATTTCTTGTGTTAACCACCAAGTAATTCGGCTCATAATGGTGGTTAGTATTGGGCTTACTCTCTTCCCGAATTGTGTGATTTCACAGATTGTTGGCACAAATGCCGAGGAGCAGCAGAAGATGTTTGGCAGACATTTCGATCATGAAGATGAACTTGTCAGCCATATCTCAAGAAGGTCAATTGACATCCTTAAAGCTAATTATCGGGTAAGTTTGCCTGAAAAATCAAGTTTAGCTGATTCTTTTTGGGATGACGGGATCTCAGTTAGGTTGTTTCTTCCAATAACTGTTGTAGTTGTTTCTATAACTTCTTATGTACAGGATGATCTCTCTATTGAGGAGTGGAAGTTGGTTGTTAAACTTAAAAGCTTGTTCAAGATACAGTAAGCATACACCTAGATGAATGGTTGAGTTCTGTTCTACAAATACTTATAAGAGCATTCTCGGTGACCTGACAACTTAATGTGGAGGGTTTATCCAGAGGGATAAAGGCATGATCTGAAGTCTACAAATGCAGATGTCGAAACTTGATAAAATTATGTGGAGGATGGTGTAGTTGATGACACAGTGGGATCAGTCTTTTTACTGTTTTGCTAATGATGTTATTTACATTACTTGATGGTCACACGGGCGCTATTTAGGCAAAAAGGCAACTTGGGCCACAGGCACGGGAATGACGATGCTTTGAGATGTTTTTATATTTGTGGGAAAATTTTGAATAGCAGACATTCTTTCCCTGACACTTTTGGAGATGGGAGCGCCAGCTCCGTGTGTTACTGGATAGGCTTGAATATGGCTGGTGAATTCTTGTTGCCTTACTGATACATGGATCCGTTGGTGATCTTGTTCTATATGTCCTGAATACTCCAAATGCAATTTTGATTGGTTTATGCCAATATAGAATTTCCTTTTTCATTATAACCCACGTATAAAGTTGCACTTTACATACCTGGTGTTCATGATTTGAATTAACCCTCCTTGCCTCGTTTAGTTTGTGTTCAATGTGTTGGAAACAGCCAAAAGGCGTCACAGCTGACTGGCTTTGGTGGAGGATATCCAAGACCTTAGTTGGTCTTTTTAAAATGATTACCTTTGTTTTTTTTTTTTTGACTGTATAAGCGGCAAATATTCTGAGAATGAATGCTGTCCACACATCCGGTTGTGCCCTCTTGAGTAGTTTTAAGTGCCGAGTAAAGTCAAGCATAACTGCGACTTATCATGTACGGAGGTGTGGCAAGGGAAAAAGTTACAATCTTTCTGTAGGATAATATGTTGTGGAAGTAGAATACTTGATTCTAATTAAATAAAAAACTATAGGATTCAAGATTTTTTGACTTCATATACGATTAAATTGTTCTGCGTTGGTCATTGCTGCAACTAATGTGGGGATCTACAAATAATACCAGACTGTAGCCAACTTAACTTGATGGGCATGATTCTTTCATAAATGCAAAGAAAAAGATTATCTGCCCTGACACCAGCAAAATATTTTGGTTTCATCTTATTTGGAAGCAATCCAAGATGAGCTCGAAAGCATCCTTTGTCGCTTGGTTGGTTATTATAAACAGACTGCGAATGTAGGTTTAATCCGGTGGATAAAGAATATGTCATGCAGCAGATGAAGATCGTAATCACCTATTCTTTACGTGTGAATACTCCAAGATGATGTAGGGTAGGATCCAACAATGGTGGGAGCTGTGACATCACTATTTGATTGGCAAGGAACACTGCAATGGTATGTCAATTTTACTCAAAACAGTAACCAATGTCATGTTGTTTAAAGCTGCCTTCACTCAATCTATCTATCAGCTATGAAAAGAAAGGAACACCAAAGTGTTCCTTAAAGCATGAAGCAATGGAAAAATATCAGCTAGCGGATAAAATCTTGAATGAAATTCGAGCGAGCATAGTGGCAAGAAGCGAGGAGCATCAACTGACCCCGAGTATGCGAGCGAGATGGCATATCTGATCAGGGGTGTAAGTTACTGTAAATAGTTAGGAGTGACTTGGTTTTAACTAGATTTGCCCGAGTATGACACCGTAACAATTTAATGCAAGAACTTAATTTTATTATGATTATTTTCTACATGACAGACAAATGCGAGCAGTTCAATGTAATTAGTAGCACTGACATGAAAAGAAAAATGATGTGTGATAAAAATAATAAACTTGGAAATACATTTTAGCGTTTTGTAGTTTGTACACCCAGATAAGATAAATCAACAACAATCAATTGTTGTTGTTGTGATAAAGAATTAATAATGGTCTTGATATATTGCTCCAAATTCTGCTCTCCATGCTTCATCATCATCCGGAATTGTACTTTGTGCTACTTCAGAATCCCGAGGGTGGTATAGTGGTTTCAATGCAGCTTCTGGCAATCTGCTTTCTGCGAGGTATTGTTTCATTGTTATCGTTTCCATCTTATGCTTTCTTTTCAGCTTCTCAATTTGCTTCTTTAACTTGTCATTCTCTGTCTGTGCATTAGTAAAGTTTTCCTGAGAAGGACCAAATGATATATAAGAATTGCATTCTTACAATTTGCTTCTTTAAATTAAATGATAATTAATTTACCTCTGCGGTTGATGCAGCTTGCTCAGCTTCTCTCAATCTAACAAGAAGTTCTCCAGCAGCATGAACAGCTTCTGCTGTGTCTCTAAGCTGGATTCTAAGGCTCTTGTTCTCCTTTCTCAGCAAGTCCCTCTCTCTTTCCCTCTCCACTCTTAGAGCAGAAAGCTCAGCTGCAAGTAATCTGGCAAAGCGACCGCGACCTTTACTTCCTGCTTTTACCGCTGCCTTTTTCACCTCTGCGATGCCTTCCATGATTGCACGGTGCTTTCCAACCAATTCATTATGGTTCTCTTGTAGTTCTGCATAGTGTTCCACCATTCTGGCATGTCCAAGGACAGCCCTGTTAAGGGCATCATCTAACTCCTCATTGCATTTCTTCTCCAGAATCAATTCCATCTCCATCTTCTCTGCATTGCGACGACTTGATTCAAGATCAATCCTCAGGTCATCGGTTAAAGATATCCATTCACTTTCCATTTCTGTCCATCTTTGTCTCTCCAACTCAAGCTCTTCATCACTGCTAGGTCTAGCATCTACACTTTTCTGCAGTTGGATAGATCTTGCCAACAAAGAGGACCTCAACTTGTCAGTTGATTTTTTGGCTGATGTACCTGTATGTAACTGCAACTGAGTCCTTAAATTTTGAATTTCCCCGAGAAGTGCTTCCTTCTCCATCATATCATCAGAATATGAGTTCCCATCATTCAATGCCTCACTGATTTCCTTTGTTTCACAGGTCTTCTCCTTATCAATCTCTGGCTGATTGCTCTCCTGCAAACTCAGCAGCTGCAGAAATTTCATACAAGTAAGACGGAATAACAGGAAAATGCTTAAAAGAATCAACATTACTTCAATGAATACAAAGGCCATAAACCTTGTCTTGATCCTTCAATTTTTCATTTTTGGCTTCCTCAACCAGAACCATTTGACCATGCATGCCTTCGAGATGAAGACTACTTTCTCTCCCATGTTTGTATTGCTCTATCTGCAGAAGTACAAAAGGATTTGAGTAAAATAAAAACATGAATTTTATGTAGAATTTTAGGATGTTCGGACAGAACTAGAGGTTTATTACCAGCTGATTCAACTCCTTAATTTTCGCTGCTTGCTTCAAACAAGCTTTTTCAAGTTCCTGCTCTCTTTTACGGGCTTCTAATAAACTTCTGTCTCCGTCCTGAAAGCACAAAGTCAAAATTACACACGCAATGAGTTGAGAGTAACCAAAAAGTGGGTGTGACTTGGTCAGGATCAAACAATAACATACTTTAGCAACTAGAGTCATAGGTTGGCTAGAGTTCCCATCTTCAACAGAACTCTCATTCAACTTTTGTTGACAAGATGCACAGAGCATATTAGCAGAGCCTTTATCTGATGATGGCATCTCTTTTTCTAGCTCTTGCAACGCAAGGCCTCTTTCAACCTCTGGAGAAGGCTTTAATGTTAAGTGTTCAAAAGAGAAGGAAACTGAAGATCTGTCAAGTGTTGAATTATGGTGATGATAATCAATGATTTGCAAGCCTCTATGAAGGCTTGCAGCTAGGGAGTCAGTGGGGTTTGAAAATACTTCACTACTTGAACGCAATGAAGGTAGTGCCTGTGCTTTTAGTTCTTCAGACTTGATCTCGGACATATTGGTCTGACTTGATAGAAACGAAAGGTTAGCCACCAAGCTTTTCCTGGTATTTGAAATTTTAGGTGACTCGGACAATATCGGCTCTTGAAGAATTGCAGCATCAATAGTTCTTGAGGTCTTAAAATCGCTTGAAAAGTCATCTTGACATTCAACACTTTCCTCTTCTTTCAGTGAATTGATAGTTTCCCATTCATCTGGACCGGTCACTTCGTCCTCACTCATTAAACCTGTCTCAAAACTTTGATTCACAGAAGTGAAGTGCACAGAGTCTCTGTTGTTAGATAGAGCCATTGAGTTCTCAGAAGAACTACACAACTTATCTAGATGTTGATGTAATTCTTTGACATCATTCTCGTCAACGTCAACCTCATTGTCATCATTATCTCTGTTGGGCAACAGCAAAGAACGATTAAGGCTGACTCTCAAGTGGTTCAGGCTTTCCCGTACATTTCGCTCATTGAAGTATCTATTTGTACTTGTGTTCCTAACATTGGATTTTGCTCTTATGAGTTCTTCCTGTGAATGTCAAATGCAGTTCCATGTATTTAGTTAGTCTGGCTTCATGGTTACGTCAAGAAGATTTAGAAAACAGAAAAGTCCTGAAGAAAATTGACCTTTAACTGTCGAATCTGATCACTTAAGTTGTTAACATCATCCTCTGAAATTTCGTTTATCACAGGCTCATTCTTTATGGCTTTAACTCTCTGCCCAAATCTGAGTGTCCTCAATGTTTCCCCATCATTTCTGCATCCCACCAAATTACATCATTACAAAAGATAAGGTAAAAGTTATTGTTTCTGCTCTGCGAAGTTAAAACAACTTGCCAAGAATCCTGTGATTGGAGACAATAAACCACAGGTAACAGAATGCCAGAGTATGCATTATGTACCTAGTATCTGAGGAAATGTTGCATATAACTGTAAGTTTTGCATTTCCACCGAGTGATTCTTGCAGCAAATGAGTTAAGCAGGAGCTTTTGTATGGCATATCTTCAGATTTCTCACCCTGAGTTGTTCCTCTTGCAAGCATGCTCACCAATTTCCTAGTCAACGAAACAAAATCTTACTTGGAATACCAAAACCTGGCAAACGAATTCGGTCGTTGCATGGAAAAACCGACCCTCTTTTTTATTTGAGAAAAGTATCAATTATGAAAAAAACATAGTTTCATCAAGTAGCGACACTAGAGATTCTCGTAGGGCTTTTAAAAGTTAAAAAAAGAAGAAGATGCAAAGCTGGTTTTGTGGAGATAATAATTGGATCATACCCGAGCTGTGACAGAGACTTCTTTACATGTTTTCCTTCCCTTACAAATTGTCTATCATCATCATCATCAGCTGCATTTCTATCCATTCCAGCAAGATCAACAAGGTTAATCCTGCTAATTTTTGAACTGCTGAAACATTGTGCAGAAGCCCCCTGGGATGAACCTTGCAGGTTAGTGTGATAAAATTATCAAAACACAAAAGAAAAGCAACTAACTACGCTAACGCTGTACATCACCACAGCTAAAACATGGCTACTGTATCTTCACGATATCACTTGACTTCCTGCTTGATGAACTAACAACAACAAATCAAGATTTATACCTTGCACCAAGATTCAAGAACTAGAGTGAAGACAACGTGGGACCTTGAGCTCTTGGAATTAATGCTTGTTGCTCCAACTTTTCTGTTTGACAGCCCCTGAGTCACGTACGTTCACTATGTAAGCACGAGAAACGATTCTGGAAAGACAAGCCATGTGATATCCTACCTTGATTAAAATTTGAGTTACGTCCTCGTAGCTACTCACGTACTCCTCAGACAAATTTTCAACGTACATTCCATTTTTAGGGTCATCCCTTATCTGAAAACGAAAATTTTCATTTGACCACATGAACGAACAAAGTTCATAAATAATTAAGGCAAGACATGTCCACCACCTCAAGTTTTCTTTGCACAGGATCAAGCAAATCATTTATTTGTTCATTGTAGATCTGCAATTGTTTTTGATCCAGTTAGCTAGACATGACATTGACATAATAAACAAAGTGGGCTTGATGTGATGTGAATGTAAGATACGTACCTCAAGGAACGAACATCTGCACTGATGGTTAATCTGCTTTCTCTGAGAATCATCATCATGCTCTTGCTCCTCCTACATACATATGGCAATCATTTATGATTGATTTTAATGAACATTTATTAAACTAGGGAAAGAAAGAAATCCATACTTTGTGAATCTCATTGAACAACATCTGGAAGATACGAGGAACGATGCCCTGCTGACTAGTGGATGAAGGCTTCTCAAGCATGGAGCTTGGTGGGCCCCACAAGGTGTACGTCTTTCCACTCCCAGTCTGAACAAAAATCTCCCATTATATTTATATTATAATCAAGAATGAACAAAACATGTTACCAAGCTACCACCCTACCTGTCCGTATGACAAGATAGAAGCGTTGTAACCTGCGAGGGCACTCTTAACCAAAGGGATGCCAACTAGCTGAAAGATATCTTCCTGCTACACAAAATTTCAAGTTCAATAGTCTCTACACCTTAACTAATTTGCATACTCAGACAGATAGATCAAAGTCTCAGACCTGGTTAGAACTCGAATCAAGAACCCCATCAAATGTAAACTTGCGATCACGAATCGACAATGTATCCCAAGACACTTTTCTCACACTTTCATCCCTTGCTCTCTCATCATCGTTTGCAGGTCTAATTCTTACCACAACCTTTTTCCATGCAAACAAGTCGCAACAAAAGGAAAAGCTAACAACTTTAGTTTCAGAATCCAACATAAACACCATATCAAATTCATCTGCAACAAGATAATTCACGGTTAAGCAAACCTTCACAGGTGGATCTGAAGTTGCCAGTTCTTCACTGTTTCTACTCATGTCTTCCTGAAAAAGTTTTTAATAACCACAAGAACCACATCATGCACACAAAAACCCATAAATTCAAGTCCATCATAGAAAAACATCACACAAAAACGAAGAGAACTCATTGAAAAACAAAACGGCTCATTTGCTTTTATAATCCTTCGTCTTTAAGCAAATTACCTTAACCTGCGGGTGGGCCATTTCACAATGGTCGTCAGATGCGGCGGCTTCGCTGATGGTTGGGACCGATTTGGTAGGTGAAAACTTGGGTATTGAAGGAGACAAAGGAGGGTCACTGATGTGGATGTTGGGGTGAGCGTTTTCGGTGTCGGAAGAGTCGAAAAGCTTGGAACTTGAAGAGTTATGTCTGCGCCTGGACCGTGGAAGGAGACTGCGAATGGAGGAAGCGGATATGGTTCCGAGGAAGCCATTGTTGTTGCTGATGTCGCCATTTGTTCTCATGCTTCTTCCGAATGTTGTCAATGTCTTTTGTTAATGTTTAGAGAGAGAGAGATTTGAGACTTGATAGTTTTGTACCGTTAGATTCATTTAAGTTGAATGTCACATTTAAACAATTCATCGAGAGGACAGCTCATTGACTGAAGGGTAAGTTGAATTTGTTTTTGTTTTTGTTTAAAAGAAAAAGAGAGAGCGGCGACTGGCGAGGAGTGAAAAGCAAACAAGGGCAAGATTGTCCATCTGAAGTAGTTCAAATAAAGAGCCGTTGAAGCATGACGCGTTTGGATCCATTTGGATTTAATTTGGTGCCCCACCACCACCTCCACATTATGGATCCGTTTGGATTTAACTTTTGTAATACATGTTATGATATACTAGTTTTAATAAACTGGTTTAAATTAATTTTTAGAGTTACATGTCTACAATTTATGATAAATAATATAAAGAAAAATATAAACTTTTCAATGTGATTAAAAATGGAAAGTTAATGTATACTTCTTACTCTAAATACAAATAACTATGTAATATTTATTTTTTTGTATTATTTTAGAAATTTCTTTCCGAACTTGGATGGAGCTTATTGTCCTCTACTTAAGATTGACCTTTGTTCCTTATATTTCTTGCAACAAATAAAACTCTCCCTAGTCAAAAGTATTTGTAAGTAGGCCCATTATCATCCATACTTGACAGCTTAACCCGGTCCAGTTCAACAATTTCTGCCAAACTCAGATTTAGCGTGAGGCTCAATCAGGCCTTGATAGTTCAAAGTCCTGTATGGCTCGATTTGGCCAGAATTTTTTTTTACTTTTTTATTAAAAATGAAAAAGAGTAAAATACGTTATTTAAAAAAATAAAAGAATTCATTCATTAAGCCGTAAAAGACATCAATAACTCTCTAAAAGATGGATTAACTAAGAAAAAACAAGGCTTTTGCAACATTTCTATGAAAAAACTTAATTTCAGATATTTCATTGTCTTCTATACAAAGAGCTCGGTTGTTCTTGTATGTGATGAGCTACCAACATGCATGTCTCATATCTAACAATGTATCTTATGAGCTAAGACATGCTTATTGTGTCGATTTTGTTGAAAACTCTCTAGTTTCTTTCTCTTCAAATAGAGTAGATTGTGCTGTTAAAGCTGAAGCTCTGGATCTATTATAATCAACCCATTCTGATATTTTGTTCCAATTTGATTTATAACTATAGAGGCTAAGAGAGTGTTGAACAATGACCCAATTGGAGGCTAAATAACCACACTTAAAGAAAAGGTGGTCAATTATTTCAAACTCACTGTAACGTAGTTCACATAATTTGTCATCAAATCCCATAATTTTGTCTTTAGTGTTCAACCTTTTTATAGCTGCAAGCCAAATAATGAAAGAACATTTTAGCTTTAAGGAGCCCTTCCAAACAATATTATACCAAGGAATAAGAGCAAAAGAGGGCTTGAGAGCTTTGATGCATGAAGAGTTTGAAAAGTCTCCCTTCTGGATTAGTGACCATAAAGGTATGTCTGAAGTAACTAAATTAGGCATATAGATGGGAAAATAGTTCTGTAGTCTCTCAGCGCCTCGACCTTGAAAATGCGAAGAGTTATTCACAATTACTTTACTAACTACTACCTGAGAAGGGATTCTATTGTGAAGAGAATAGATATCCTCTCTAAGATATAAAGGTTAAGTGAAGTTCAATTGTCATACTAAAACCATGTTCCTTCCCCATTCTCTATCTAAATTTTGATATGTTGATAGACACTGTCCTTGTTCCTTAGAATCTGTATAAAGGGCTAGGAGAATCCATTCCTCTAAGCTATTTTTCCATAAGCTGGTTTCCTTAAGATAAAACTCATTAATCCGCTTACTCTAGGGAGATTCCCTGTCATTGAATAGACTCCAAGTTCTTTTGGGTACCTGCATGGATTGAAAAGTATGAATGGCATTGAGACCTAGTCCCCCTTTATGTGTTTCTCCAGCATAGATTTTCCCACTTGACTTTGGCAATTTTAGGGTTGTAAATCTTGCCTGACCAGAGGAAATTCGTGATACATTTTTCAATCTCTTTAATAATCCTCTTAGGGAGTAGATGATGAGAACTCCAATGGATATGTTATAACAAATAATTCTATTTAAGACCTCCATAGCAATAACAAAAGTATAAGGAGAAAGAGGGCCTACCTATCTTAATCCTTATAACACTTTGAATTGCTTAATGGGAGCTCCATTATATGAAGTTGTGGAAATGCTGGCATGGATCCATTTAATGAATTGGTTTGGAAATCCAAACCATTCCTAGCATATAGTAACGAAGTTCCAATGAAGTCTATCAAAAACTTTTGAGAGATCAATTTTGATGGAACGACTTTTGATGTGTCTTCTAGAGTTGTATTCTCTCATCAATTCTTGTACCAATAAAATATTATCAGAGATTTCTGTCAAAGATGAAAGCTTCTTGAAATTCATGAATGAACATTTTCAAACTCTCTTTGAGTATGTTTGCAAGAAGTTTTGAAATCACCTTGTAAATGGTGTTGCAACAAGAGATAGGTCAAAAATCATTAAGAATACTTGCATTAGGAATGTTAGGAATCAAGCATATGTGAGTTGCAATTATTTCCCTCAATAATTTGCCATAATTCAAAAACTACATGATAGCTTCCACATCTAACTTGTTTATAATTTGTCAGGTTTTTTGAAAAATGTATACATTGAATCCATCTGGGCCTGGTGCTTTATTAGGATTCAAATTAAAAAGAACATATTTAATCTCTTGAGAGCTAAATGGTGATTGAAGCTTCAGTTATGTATCTTGTGGCAAGGCAGTGGGAGCCCCTATAAGATTTGCCTAACAAGGAATTAAAGAAGTTGAATATCAAATTCCTTATGAAAACTTTATCAGTAATCATTTAGTTATTATAATCCAATAGACAGGTTATCCGATTGAGATTTCTTCTAGCCAAAACAGAGTTATGAAAGAATTTAATATTGAAATCCCCTTCTCTCATTCAAGTGATCATTGCTTTCTATATAAGAATTGACTTATGAACCTGAAAAGCTTCCATGTATTTCCCCAGCTTCATACATTCAGCCTTTGTTTGGATTGAAGGAAAGCAATAGAAAAGAAAGGAAGAGAATTGAACTCCTCTTGGTTTTCACCGTTTGGACAAAAATAAGCAAAGGGAAAGTGAGAGAATGGAGAGGAAACTGAGAGAAATTTGGACCAAATGTATTTCCCATCAAATTGGTGGGAAATGAGGAGAAATTCAAGACAAGATAACCCTAATATAAGTAAATTACCATTGTATCCTTATTTAACTCAACAAAACGCAGAACACAACCTCCTACCTTTCTTCTTATTTTCTTCTACACAACTCCCGCCTTTTTCTTCTGCACAACTCCCGCCTCCCTTTCTTTTTATGTTCTTTTGGACAACTCCCGCCAAAGAGGTAAGGTTGTTTAATTGGTTGGAAATTAATGTGAAGCGTTCTCCTTTTGTGTTTAGCTT
>JANKOD010000005.1:18143312-18161697 GCA_026284645.1 Erythroxylum acuminatum | reverse complement strand
TTATTAAATAATTATATATATATACATGTATATATATATATTAGGACGGGGTTATTTAGAGGTTAGTGGTGCACTGGGCCCCTCAAAATTTAAAAAATTAAATATTTGAGCTCCTTATCTTAAATTTCTGGCTCCGTCACTGCCTGTTTGACAATTTAAAGAAGAGACATCAGATGAATAAGTAAGAACCAATTAAGAACCCTCGCTTTGTCTTCTTCTTATTTCTTAACCTTTGATTTCTTCTCCATAATAACCGATTTCTTTACCGATTTCGAGAACCTTCTGACTCCTCCATTTCTATTCGATAAATCTCTCAGTGTTGCAAGAACCTTCGATTTCTTCTCCATAACAACTGCTCTCAATGCTCGTCTCGTGAAGTTCACTTCGTTTCTCGCCTTTCCTCTTTCGCCAAACAATGAATGGCGAGTAGCGATTTGGTGAAGATGTGAGAGCCAAAGAAAGAAGATTCTAGAGAACCCTAAATGATGAAATGAGATTGAGATACCCAAAGAGTAGAGAGTAAAGTGAGGGCAGATCATTAACTTATAATTTTTATCAGCTGAAGACCGAAACACTCCTATAGAGGAGCTTTTTAATTTTCAGCTGGTTGGGTTGAATCAACCAACCCAACCAGCTACTAACTAAACAAAATAATTAGTCATTTGACATAGTCAAATTGCTAATACCCTCCAATCTGCTAAAATATGGCTATAGTCAAACAACTAACACCCTCCAATCTGCTGAAATATGACTGAAAAGCCATCTACCAAACGAGACCTTAGTATTTGAGATGTCATATACTTGTAAAGTATTAAAGATATCCATTATTTTAAGTATGAGTTAATATTTAAGTTCAAGATGATAAGGATATTACTTTAGAAGTAATTCTTAATTGAGGCCTATTTTACTTAAAAACAATATCATTCAATATTAAAAAGGTCCCAATGTAGCAATGGTTGCTAATTAAGCCATAATGCATTTTCATTTAGTGGAAATGATTATTTGGATCAATAAGTTCTTTAATAAAGTTGTTATAGTTCCTTACATTGTTCAAAATAGTAACGTACTATGAAATATTAGGACCATTAGGTATATAAAAGGAGATAAGGTTATTGAAGATGCAAAGATATATTTAGATAAATTTTCTTAATTATGATGATAATTAAGATAAAAATTATAAGATTTAAGTAAGTGCTCACTATATAGAATCTTGTAGAATTCTCTCGTTAAATCACCATCCCAGTAATAGCATGATCGTCATATGGTGATATAGTATATGATACTTAAATGATTGACTTAGTGCAAGTGAGAGATGTTGGTTTATTCCTATAGCTAATCAATTTGGTTGTAGATTAGTGACAAAATAATTTAAAGATATTCTTTATCTTGTATAAGTTTAGATATATATGATAAATTCTACAAGAAAATTATACATTGCAAATGAAATTATAATGAGATTATAATTATGAGATTCGTATTGCATTATGTATTATCCCTAAATTGTTTCTAATCATTGTTCTATTAAGGCTAGACATTAGTAGAACACAAAAATACTATCACATATTATGTTTTTCTTTATGAAGGAAGTAGTCAATCTCATAGGCTAAAGTATGAAGATACTTAAATAAACATGTGAGTGTTTATTAGATAATAAGTTCACTGAACTAGCCCAATATGAAAATTTTATTTGGAACATTACTTGTACGTTTGTGGAACTTCTCATTGTGATGATTGTATAAGTGATCATTTGACTTGAAGTCTCTAAAGTTATCTTCTATAGGGATTGCTATGCTTTGATACTATTTTTAACCTATTCTAATCATGGATAGCTCATTTAGTAGTCATTGAATATAGTATGAATTATATGGAGGCAGTTGAGTGATCAAGATATGATTCATCATCTTAAAGTAATTAAGGATAATGTTATGTTATTCTCAATTAGTATTGATTGAGGAAATCTTTGACTAAAATTGAAATGACATTTTGCAAATAATCTACAAATGTCATTAATTGAATCAATCACTAATGAAAGAAAACTAATATGATTGGATTTAAAATAGAGTGGATATTAATTTCATGCTCTATGTCTAATCGGAACATTGTATGATGAAAGGATTTAATTATAAAAAAGAAAAATCATGCACGAAAGTTATTCAAAATTACTTTGAGATTCTTAAAAATCTGGGTGGTCATGGTATGTTATTAGATGTCAATCTTGATCTATGATGATAAATTGTTTAATTAGAGAATTAAAGTTAAATTAAAAGAAGTTTTAATTTATCTAATTCTAATTCTAATTTATAATCATTGCTAACATATTTGAAAATCTAATGGGTCTCACATAAATAACAGGTTGAAGAGAGCAAAAATAGTTTAATCAAGCTAGACTTGATTATAAAATTTGAGAAACTTTATGATTAAATATGAAATATTTAATAAATAAGGATCAATATGAGATATTAAAATCTTATTTAGACATAATTGATATTTAGTTAGAATTATTTGGTTTAATTGAAATTATAATTGAATTTCAACTAAATTAGTAAAATGTCCAAATTTTATTATAAATAGACTTAAGCTGTAATGTAGCTAACACTTCTTACTTAATTCTCTCTATAAAAATTATAAAGTTCTCTCAATTTGTTTTATGGATAGTATTAGATGTTGGACATTTGAACGATTACGGTTGTTGAAATAGTTCAGTTTTGGAAATGATTTGAGAGATACGACAAGAATATGATTAAGTTTCAAAATAAGGTACGAATTAACATTTACGCTTTATTATGATTTATATTTTAATCATTTTATAGAATTTAAGTAATTTTAGTTTTTAGGGAACCAAAAATTTAAAAAAATTTTGTGATTATTTTGCTAAGAGATCACGATCAGATCTGACTGCGTCTATGAGTGTGGCATAGTGGAGGAGACAGATTCTGATACATTAGGTTGGTTTCATGTCTGTGTCTAAGAGTGTGGCTTGGTGGAGGAGAGAAATTCTCATTCATTACGCTGGTGTTAAATAAATGTTTCTTGAGTATAGACTATATAATATGAGCCCGCAAATTATTCTATTCAAAAACGGCAATAATAGACTTGTCATATATATGACAGAAATCTCATAGTTTGGATTGGAATACCATTTCATATATATATATAAAAGCTATGACCACAAATTAATAGCCTTGTCATCCTCTCTGCTGTATCCCTTCAAGTTCAAGTGTGTGTATATATATATATATTTATTTCTTTTGTCCCTACCCCTCTCTCCTTCAGTTCATACCTACTTAACAATTCACCCTTTCTAGATATACATCAAGACCCAATTTTGCAATCTTCAAATGGCTTTTGAAATGGATAAAGTTGGAGGAAACCAGAACTGCATTCAATATATAAAGAGCAGAAAAAAAAAGCAACTGGACTTTATTAACTTCCAAAATACTCCCATAGTCATAGTCTAGTTTAGTTTATGAAGCTTTATATTCCTTTTATCTTTATTTTTGTTAGAACACATAGCTTAGAAAATCCTGAGTGTCACACGGGGGACAGATCACCTGTTCCACAATTGCTATGCAAGTGCTGTTTTATTGCATCTAATCCATACATTTATATGAGACCCACAAAAATATATGAACTAGATGCAATAGAATAGCATTGACACAGCAATTATGAAACAGGTCATTTTATTTGGTTCCCACGTTGTCGTCTTTGGTCTGGTAATGGTCAGGGAAGGACATATGCTATGATGACTGCCCAATCAAGTTCCCACTTCCTATGACGCAATAGTCGTCAAGCTCAAGCCCCTGTTTCTTCTTTTTTAATCTTTAGAGAATTATTATTGTATGGTAATTAACGATTATATTTATGAACAAAATGAGAAATGAAATACCAAGTAGAAAGAAGAAACATCTAGCTAACGCTTAGAGTAGAGTGTAACTCAGAAGCAGCTAGCAAGCACCAAAAATTGTCATCAAGACAAACTCATCAGTTGGGACTTTGGGACACAACCACTACAGTAGCTTTGCAAAATTGCTTACCAAGCTCTTGCTTTTGTTTGTTTGAAGCCTACACAAAAACCACGCCCCATCTCTCTTCTCATTCTTCTCTTTCTCTTGCTTGCGAACGCGTGGGACGGCGTCCCTGTCTCTCTCCTGTAGTTTCTTTTTGTCCTGCGTCACTGCTTATGCTTGTTAGGGTGTTGTATTATTGACCTCGTAAAAATATTTGTATTTGACACCATTACACAGAGTTTTCAATACAGACTGTTCCACATTTCTCTCTGTCAAAAAGATCATTTTTTTTTTATAAATAAAAAGATCATATTTTTGGTGTTGGGTTTGTTATTATTGACCCAACCATGTGTTAAATTGTTTCCTCGGGTTTTCAGTTGCTGCCTAGGATCTCTTGCTTGCTGACATCTTTGCTTCTTAAGGTAAGTTTTGTTTAAAAAACACTGATACCCATTTTTGTTCGTTGTTTGTCAGTTTGTTTCGTACTTTTTGGCTCCCGTTTCGGTAAGTTTTTTTTCTACTGTCTCGTGCTTTTGAAGGGTTCCACTTTCGAGGAGAATATCGGTGTGTTTGTGTTTTGAGTTGCGTGGGAAACTGTGCCATCTTTGGCCTCTTGTTACATTTTTGGCTGTTAGCCTGTATTATATTTGTTCTGAAAGTTCGGTACTGTAATTGAAGCTTTTGGAAGAGAATTTATTGGATAGATTTCTTTCTTTTGTGTTTCTTGTTTTTAATCGTGATTTGAGTTACTGTCTCCTTTTGCTTTCGCTGTTTCACTCCCTTAGATTCCGGTGTCCTAATTAGAAAAAGAAGATATTTTTATTAACATCTGGACAAGCAACAAACTATTCACGAGACTCTTCTTGCTGCTTTTAAGTTCTGTGATTGACTTTAAAGGCTCAATCTTGAGGGGTTCTTCGCTTGTGGGTCTGAGAAACTCTGAATATTTCTGTTCTTTGGCTTAACGTTTTTGTGAGTTCTAAGTCTTGCCTGGTTGGGATTTTGAGTTCAAGTTAACCAGATTTTGAGTTCAAGTTTTCTTCTTCTGAGTTTCTGGTTTATGGGTTTCTTGCGTTGTTTGTTCTACTAATCTGTGACTTGGTTTCTGATGTAATTCCCTTCTTTCTTTCTTTTTTTACAATTTTCCTCAACAGGAGGTTGGACTTTTGGAGATTCAGAGCGGCTTTAGCAACCGGCCTTTGTGAAGTTTGTCTTAACTTGAGCCCAAGCTCTAGGTAAGCTTTAGATTTCAGATGTTGGCTTCTGGAATTTGAAAATTCTGTTTGTTTTCAACTTGTCTTTTAGTGGAATTCGATTCTTTCAGTCACACACGATTTAGCTAAAAGAGTACGTGTATTTCAAGATCGTATATTGAGATTGGATAACATTCCTGCTCTATATTCACATTCGTGGGTTTTGCGACTTTAATTTGATTCTTCAAATAATGTTTTGTCAGGCCTATCTTCTGCGCATTTTAATGGATTCCCCGCAATCTGTTGTGTCACCGTTCAGGACTTCCGTAGTTACTGATACAGTTAAGCAGAAACTCGACCAATCAGCTGAGTCCCCTGATAGTTTATCCGGAGGATATGAGGTTGGCATTAACGAAGCTATGGTTGGCAATCCGGAGGGCTTGATTGGTACTCTTGAGGTTTACATACGCCAGGCCAGGGACATCCACAACGTATGTATTTACCACAAGCAAGATGTTTATGCTAAGATTTGCCTGACTAGTGACCCTGAAAACACAGTCTCGACCAAAATCATCAATGGTGGTGGGAGAAATCCAGTCTTCAATGAGAATCTGCTGCTCAAAGTTAAGACTCTGGATTGCTCACTCAAATGTGAGATATTCATGATGAGCAGGGTGAGAAACTATCTTGAGGATCAGTTGTTGGGATTTGCTCTGGTGCCTTTGTCGGAAGTACTTGCTAAGAATGGGAATTTGGAGAAAGAGTTTTCTCTTTCTTCAACTGATTTACTCCACTCTCCGGCAGGATTTGTCCACTTATCTCTGGCATATAGTGGTGCTTATCCGGAAGTAATGGCAATCCCAGCAATTACTTCTGTGTTGCCATCAGATGGAACTGCACAGGATCCAGAGTCAGTGCCTACTGAATTTGATAAGATTGAGTTCCCTGATCTGAATATTGTCAACGAAAACCAGATCATGGTTTCAGAGTATTTTGGGATCCCACGTGACAGTATGGAAACTGAAAACTCTGAAAGCTTGGTCACAACTGATACCGAGAATCATCCCCATTCAGAAGATTTTCAAGTTGTGGAAAACTTCTTAAGTGTGACCAACGATTCTGCCCAAGTTCCCAAAGTTGATTCTCCTCCAAGCAGTGTGTCCACTAATGGTGTTTCTTCTTCTGCTGTTGCTGCAAGCTCTGAAAACTCTGATGCTCCAGTAGCGTCAGAAACATTAATCCAGGAGCGTGAGTCAGCCCAAAAAGAGAAAAAGAGTGTGGATGTTGGAGATGGAAGGAGTGATTCTTCCAGTGGAGTAGCCAGTGAGAAAATTGCAAAGCCTGTAATAACTGTGAACATAGAACCAGAACAAAATGTGGTCCAGCAGGACATAGTAGACATGTACATGAAGAGTATGCAACAATTTACAGAATCATTGGCAAAGATGAAGCTTCCTCTGGACATTGATAGTGGACCGGACAGTTTAGGAAGTTCAAGCTCTGATCAGAATATGAATGCATCTAAAAATAGTGGTTCTCGTGTGTTTTATGGCAGTAGGGCTTTCTTCTGAGCTTTTAGTTCCATTAATCCAAGGAAAGCACTGGTGACTGTAGACTATGTAGCAGCTGAGGCTAAAACTAATAGCCAACTGTGATAATGTGGTGTTCTCCTTTTGTATGCTGAGATACTTTACATAACGTGGAAGTGTCAGACTCTATATGTGGTTATCAGATTTCTTCCATAATAACTGTTGAAGTGTTGGCAATTTAGTTTCCATTTCATGAAAAATTTCCCTTATTTTTAGCATAAGATCTTGTGAAAAAGAAAAAAGAGAAAAACAGTAGCATTATTTTCTCTCTGTTAGTTGCTGGATTTCCTCAGTTGAAACTGACTAGAGAAAATGGCAGTAAAGTATAAGCATTTGTTATTTCCTCTTCTATAAATTATGTAGTTGAATAAAATAAATATATCTATCCAATTTCTTTCAAACATCTTTTTGGTTTCTTTTTATTTTCTGGTGTTCCTAAGTTTGGTATTGCAGTACAACCATACCTCTGTTTTGACAGTGACATCAGACCTCCATTTGGTCTTACGGACCTGTGAAATTGGAGAAAAAATTTTACTTATTGTTATAAAAGATAGAAATAATATGGTGTGCCACTAATTATAGATGCACCATTTAATAGTTAGTGTATGTTATTGGTTTTGATTTTACCTACACATATGTAGTAGATGGTCACATGTGTATTAGGATGGTTTGGTTTTACCTACACATATGGAGTAGATGGTCACATGTATATTGGGATGGTTTGGTTTTACCTACACATATGGGGTAGATAGTCACATGTGTATTAGGTGTGTGAAATGTACTATAAATAGAAGGTTTGATGTAAGAGAGAAATGATATGACTGAATGAATGAATTGATAAGAAGAATTTTTCTCTCCCAAATACTCTTCAGTTTTAGTTTCGGTTTTATAACAATAGACAACTTGTTGAATTAAATACCATATAATTGCACAGTGTGCTAGGTTGGTTAGTCAAAGACTACATCATCTAATGTATTTAATGTGATTGTCACTTTGGGAACAAAACTATACAATCCATCCTAGGTTAAACTCATTAAAAATGGAATATTTTTAATATATGTATATATTAATTATTAATCATACCTACTTTACGTAAATTATTTAAAACATTTGAAAGTGGATCCATATTATAAAAGTTACATACATAAAGAGTTGTGCATTAGTTGACTGGGTGGCGTCATGAACAATATAGAACCAAGACAAATGAAAACCTGAGAGAGATTTAAGATTTAAAAGATTCAACCGGTGTTAAATTTTAATAAAATCGATTAAAGATTGATTGAAATTAAAAATTTTGAAATATGATTGAAACATAATATTCTTACTCGTGTAAAAATGTGAAGTTCAATTAAAAATGAAACTGTTAAATGTAAATTAATTGATTTATTTTAATTTATAAAAATAATTAATAAACTAGTTGATTTTTAATAATAAAAATTATTAAAGTAATCGAACGAACTGAAAAGTCAATTAATTCAAGATTTTAACAATTGAATAGACTGAACCCGTTGTGTTTTAATCACTAAAAAATTAACAGTAAACATTTATTTAATTATATATAATGATGTAATTACAAGATTGTTAAACTCCGTGGGTAAGTGGAGAATAAGAAACTTTTAATTACTCAATTTTCATTCCCTGTTAATAAAAAGACAAATGAATGCAATGCAGAGAACGTGTACCGTTTAGCCTGTTCCAAATTTGTGATACTGATTTTTAACCATGTATTTATATAAATCTCACATGAATGATTAGGAATCAATTCACCAGTACCTCTCTTCATCTATCCATCCTTTGAACCAAGTTTGATAACTTTAGGAAGGAAATGAGACATCCTTAAAAAAGTACTGAATATGCCTGTCTGAACCTGCCTCAAGAACCTAAATTCTATCCTTTTCTGGTCCCAAATGTCTCCCATAAAATTATTCAGGTTCCAGTTCAACTCACAAGCATGTGTCCATATTTGCCAAAATAAACTTGTGAAACTTGCCTTGAAGAGTTGGAAGGTTTGAGTTGGATCCTGCTCGTAGCATTAACATGTCAATATGCTTCTGCTTATCAACTTCTTGCTTTTAGAATCAAACTAAAAGAGTTCTTCATTTCTGAAACCAGCAACCATCTTTATACCTGAGTTGGCTCTAAGCAACATGACATAAATTACCTCTTGACATTCTTTTCTTGTGCGTTAAAAAACCTACTAGAACGCAAGTCTTCCATAAGAGGATTCATAAGAATCCCAAAAGTCCAGAAAGGAAAAACAAAAAGCATATTCTAATTTTCTTTTACAGAGAAAAGCAAGAGCAAGGTAAAACAAGTTTCAGGGTCCATGTAAAAGGGGGTCTGGAGCTCATATATCAACATATGCAGACAGAACATGCTCTTCTAGCTTATCTTTGGTTCAAGTTGATTATATGCAGGATTACTTCTGCACATCTTTGACGAGGCTAGATTGCTATTATACATCATTGATGGGGCCCCTTGTGTTCGCTTCTTCTTTTCCAGTTGGTCAGAATAATCAGAGAATGGTCAAGTCAGGTGGAGGAGACAACAATGAACAGCCAAGCTGTGGTCCTGCACCATTACCTGGATCAGTCCATGTAAAGGCACTTACTGTCACACAACATAGGCATTGTTTATTTGGTGAGTGCCTCTTTATAATAGATCAGTAAACATAAGGTTATGGTGATGCTGTCGCTTGCAACTAAATATAAAAGAAATAACTTCTGTTAAAACAAATTAATGTAGTAGCGGTAAGCAGATATCGTTCCTACGAGAAATCTTTAACGGTAAAAGTTAGCTAGTTTAAACGGGACAAATAACAAAAGTAAAAAAGGGGGTTTTGTCACGACAATTATATAAAATCAAAGGAAAAAATCATAAATCGAAAGCAATAATTAAATCTGAAAATTAAATAGAAAAAATACCTTAGTTTCGGGTCACCGATGTTATCATGCTTTTATGGGTCCTCGACATAAAATTGCAATCATTAATAAACATTTATTGGAGGAAAATCTCTCTTAAGTGTAATGATTAGAAACATGTATTCTGACAATCTTATTAAACAATAACCTAGATACGATCGTAGGTAAATTGAATAATAGCATTAAGAATTAAGAACTAATGACAAGTGATAGACATGTACGACATGTAATCAATCAAGCGAATATCTTCTTAGAATTTTCCGACTCTAATGTAGAGAGGTTAATCCTAATTGCTACTTATGATTATCGAAACTGAACGTCATATTTCGTTAATTTAGCGATTGAACTAATTAATCTCTAGTAGCATTCCTAGAAATCAACAAATCCAATTAGAAAGAATAGATCTGAAGATATTTAATGTTTATTAACAACATAAAAAGTATCCATAAAATCTCACCATAATAACATATAACATGGATCCTTTAACCAAGATAAGAAAATTAACTATTCATACTTGAATTGCAATAAAAAATAATAATAAAAGAAACAACCTCCATAACTTGTCTTTTGATGAAAGTAACGATAATAACAAGAGAAATTGTGCAGAATTTGAAAACAAGAAAACCAGAATTTAGACAATCTTTAAATCCCTAAGCTTACGATGAAACTACTTGTAAACTAGAAACAATCTATGACATGCGGCAACACCCTTCAACAACATACGGCTATACTACCCAAGGAATTTAGAAGACATAAACCAGCAAACAAGAAGAGAGCAAGTGCGGCAGCCATAAGAGAGAAATACACCCTATTCTAAACCTAATCCTAAAACCTACGATGCTCCCCTTTCCTAACCCTAAAACATATATATAAAAGTTGCGGCAATCAACATGGGTTTCCTTCTCTAATTGAATCCCTTCATAATCTTGATTGGATTTCGTCCCAATTAGATAATTTTCTAATTTAGGTGGGAAACTTCTTGAAAAGGACTCCAAAAGATCTTGGGCGATTGTGTTCTAATTGGAGACAACTTCTGAAAAATCTGCAGAATTAGGATTCTGACCTTAGGCGTGCCCACACCTAATCTCTGAATTTCGTCCAGATTGGGGATTTCGAATTTCTTTCCTTCTTTTGCGCCTTTTTGGTCATTTTTCGTCCTTAGAGTGTTGAAAACGATCTTTAAACAATTATAGAACAATTCCATTAATTTTGGATAATAATTTCAACACCTTAACAATAATTACGCCCAAATATGTGCAATTTAAATGACTTAACAAAGATCGACACAAATCTTAAGACTTTCACCTGCATTATGACAAAGTATAATAATACATATGACTGAGGATAAATGATGATCATCTTTATTGTTAAACAACCATACTTTCATAATATATTAAAACATATAAACATATAAGGAGCAAACATAATGATCTCTAACTTACAATGTCTAAGGAATTCAATACACCTATATTGTATACATGTCTCTAAAATACAAGTAGGTGAAGTCCTTTAGTTAAAGGATCAACAAGCATCTCCTCAATCCCCAAATGCTCCACCTCAATGTCACCTTTATGTATCAACTCCTTGATGGTCAAATACTTGACCTCCAAATGCTTAGACCATGTGATGTTCTTATTGTTGTTACTGAACAACACATTAGACATATTATCATAATATAACTGAATAGGTCTAGCCATTGATTAAACCACAGACAACTCAAAAATTAAGTTTATGAGTCAAACTACTTATGTAGCAGCCCCATAGCATGCTACAAACTATATATGCATAGTTGAGAGAAGTCACCAATGTCTACTCGACACTCTTCCACGATACTACACCATCTGCTAACATGAAGATGTAACCAGAAGTGGACTTTCTATGGTCTAAACACATAGCAAAATCTAAATCTGTATACCCTACGAGGTTTAGATATCTCAACACTCGCTTAATTACATTCTAATGTTCTATTTCTGGGTTAGTCAGATATCTACCTAATAGTCCATCAACAAATGCAATGTACAGTCTGGTGCACACCTGGGCATACATCAAGCTACCAACTGCACTAGAATAAGGCACATTCTTCATAGCCTCTCTGTCTACCTCATTCTTTGGACATTGTGCCAAAGATAATCTCTCATCATGAGAGATAGGTGCTGCAATAGGTTTACAATCAACTATATTAAACGTTTGCAGTACTCGCTTAATGTATGCACTCTATGAGAGGCCTAAGGAGTGTCGAGATCTGTCCTGATGAATTTGAATACCTAGGACAAAAGATGATTTACCAAGGTCTTTATTGTCAAAATGTTTGGCCAAAAGTTGCTTCACCTCATGCAATATGGTCAAGTCATTTGATGCAAGCAAGATATCATCCACATACAAGAATGTGAACATAACTTTGCTCCCTGTAACCTTATAATACAAGAATCTTTCAACTTTATTTTCCACAAAGTTGTAAGAGGTCACAACTTCATCAAACTTCAGGTACCATTGTTAAGAAGTTGTTTCAAATCGTATATAGTTTTTTCAAACCGTATATAGTTTTTCTCAACTTGTAAACCTTTTTAGACTTTTCTTGATCCTAAAATCCGTTACGTTGATCCATATAGACCTCTTCACAAAGGTAACCACTCAGAAAAGCAGTTTTAACATCCATCTGATTTAGCTCCATATCATAATGAGCTAGTATTGTCATGATCACTCTAAATGCATCCTTAGAGGATATGGGAGAGAAGGTAACCTTAAAGTCAACTTCTTCTGTTGGACCCCACACCCCACCCTTCGGTGTTTGCAGGTTATACTGCGGCGTGTGTTTGGGGGTTATACCCCGACGTGTGTTTGCGGGTTATACCGCGGCATCCAACACAAATCAGTATTGTCCTCTTTGGTCATGGGTGGAATCCACGATTCGAACCCATGACCTCAAGGTTATGTTTCACTTTAAGTGAACGCCTCTCACCATTGAGCCACTTACAAGATTTTTAGGAAACTCTGAACAATATGAAGGAGAAAATGGTAGATATTTTTGAAAGAAAACTTAGGTGAGAGAGAGTATAAGAAGAGGCACAGCAAAAGTGTGTTTTGGGGAGAATTCAAAGTCGTTAGGGTGCACTTGGACGGTAGCGATTTTGTCTATTTAGCGACATCCTTAAACAAACGTTTGCTTTGCTATTAAATATATTAATATAATAACATATAAATATTACTAATCTATACTAATTAATATATTTATGTAAATATTATTATTGTTGTCACACACACACACACACATATATATATATATCATAAGAAATATATATATCACTAATCAGTATTAATTATAATATATTTAGCACCGACCAAAAGATGTTGTATTCTATAAAATTTAATTAATTAATTAACTAATTAGCTAATTTTCATTTCCACGCTTTCATTTTTCAAAATAAAAAACTAATTTTTTTTCATTTCACTTAACTCATTCATCAAAAATTAAGAGAAAAAAATAAAAATTTAACAAGTCTACACTCAGTGTCGCTACCATGCATTTGCACGATGGCGATATCCTAAAAAAAACACTCAGTTTGCTAGACTTCAATGTACGAAGATTTCTTATTATTATCATAAAATATATAAATATAATAACATATAAATATTACTGATTTGTAATAATTAATATATTTATGTAAATATTATTATTGCTATTACATATAGGTATATAACACACACACACACACACACACACACACACACACACACACACACACAGTAACAGCCCAGATCACCCGCTTACATTATTGTTCGCTTTGGGTCTTGGCCCAGCCAAGTTCTCACGGTTTTGCTTTTCCTGAGGCCTTCTCAGGAGATCACCCATTCTAGAACTAATCTCACCCAAGCACATTTAACCTCGGAGTTCCGATGGGATATAGTCCATTAGGCCATAGAAAAGGCGTCTATAAGGGAGAGGTATCCGTACCCTTATAAGGCATACTTCGTTCCCCTCTCCAACTGACGTGGGATCTCACACTCTCCACTCCCCTTAGTGCCCAGCCCTCTTTGGAGTCCAGCCTAGCTAGCACAACGGTTCGGGTACTGGTTCTGATACCACCTGTAATAGCTCAGATCACCTGTTACAGATATTGTCCGCTTTGGGCCTTGTCGCAGCCAAGCCCTTACGGTTTTGCTTTTCCCGAGGCCTTCCCAGGAGGTCACCCATCCTAGAACTACTCTCACCCAAGCATATTTAATCTCGAAGTTCCGATGGGATCCGATGCATTAGGCCATAGAAAACGCGTCTGTAAGGGAGAGGTATACGTACCCTTATAAGGCGTACTTCATTCCCCTCTCCAACTGATGTGGAATCTCACACTCTCTACCCCCTTATGGCCCAGCCCTCTTTGGGGTCCAGCCTAGCTGGCACAACGATCCGGGTACACACACACATATAATAACAAATATATATCACTAATTAGTATAGTTACATAAATATATATAACGAAATTTTAAAGTAACCGGTGTTAAAAAGAAATAATAACATATATATATATATATATATATAATGAAGATCATCAACAAATTAATTATTTTAGATCAGCAAATTAATTATATATAAGTAAAAAATTATAGAAAAGGAAAGAAAATATATGAGTGAATAAGTAAACAATCCAAAATATTAATGAATCTATTCATTATATCATTTTATAAATAAATTACAGTTTAATGAATTAATGAGTTTATTATATTATAATCATTAATAGCGAAATAAAAATTTGTTGATTAAGGGCACGCTCAAGTTAACAATATCAATGGAATACAGTGATATTACTATTTAATCAAGAATTTAATATGTCGTTTATAACTCTGCATTATTTTAATCGTTCATTGTCATCATATACACTATAGTAATAATTACTGTTTTATGAAGTACCCAATGTTAATATTAATTTTATGTGTTATTTATAACTTAACATGGTTAATTGTTCATTCTTATAATAAATTTAATTATAATATGCAATTTAAATCTTAACCATAATTTGTCTATTATTGTTAATTTTGAGGGAATAATTAAATGTCAATTTAATAAATTTATTTTGTAAGGAGACAATAAAACAATGATATTGAGTATTTAATTTAATATATATTTTTTGTTGCCGATAAAAATAAAATACTACAAAAATTTAAAGATTAATTATTCCATTAATTGCACCTTTTATGATTAACAATATTTTATCGAACTGGTTCATCAACTTGTAAGTGGAACAACAAAGAAAGTTAAGAAAGTCTGCGGGGTAACCAAAAATGGTGAGAAGAAATTTCGAGGGATTGAAAATCGCCACCTCTATACCTAATCTTTAAGTCTGACAAATCTTCAGAAAAAATTTTCAGAGATTGAAAAGTGTGCATAGCCGAAAAGATTAAGAAAGTCTACGGGGTAACCAAAAATGGTGAGAAGAAATTTCGAGGGATTGAAAATCGCCACCTCTGTACCTAATCTTTAAGTCTGACAAATCTCCAGAAAAAATTTTCAGAGATTGAAAAGTGTGCATAGCCGAAAAGAAAAAGTCAGCCAAATAAATGATTTTTAACGCGAAGTGATTGAGAGCTGCCAATGTTTGACCAAAGGGATGGCCCTTCGTTTACACCAAGAAGGATTACTCAATTCATAAATGAATTTTAATGCGAAGTTATACCAAGGGGATGGCCCTTCATTTGCTCCAAGAAGGATTACTCAATTCATTTTAAAATAATGTTAAGTCCTTTAAATAAGAAACAACGGAGGCATTAAATGCGAAATGTTAATTGTATCAGATATTAAATCATTAAGATCTCATTTATAATGCCGCATGGATGTCTAAATCGATGGCGCAATTTTGAAAGATTATCTTTTGCTATCCGGGTTGATAATTTTTTTCATTAAGTATATAGAGACACAGGATTTGGACCTTTGACATACGACTGGATTTAATTAAATTTAACTCATCAGGAGATAAAAATGCTTGAAAGAAACTTTTGATTTATCTCCGGTGGAGTTAAAAAAAGAAGAAGAAAGAATCATATTAACAATTGTCATCAAAATCTACGATAATAATGCTAAAACAAAACAACTGGTGAAGATTGTGGAAAACAATGCTATGTTGTTGAGGAAGGAGTCTCCGAAAGCTTCCCATCTCCATTTTACATAACATCAACAGAACAAACAGCTTCAAAAAAATTGCATCGAAACAAGAGGGAGAAGAAGCAAACTAAACCATCAGACAGCTGGTCCCGCAAGCAATTATCAAGCGTCGATGCATAGGAGAAAATGGGTAGAACCAACTAATCAAACAGCAACCAAACTTAAAACTATTAATCTTTAATCACATAGGAAGGTATAAGAAGTCAAAGTTATTGTTTAGATACACTTAACTTCAGAAAAGATGAGAAGCAACAGGGTCGAGTCTATCCATTGGAGGGAAAAAAATATCTTTGCCAGCTAAACTAACTCTCCTCTCTCTCCTTAACCCAGTTGACCCATCTCTACACATAATAAAAGCTTGATAAAAGTCGAAGGAAAAAATTAAACTGGATAAATATCAATCATTATTGTAGGAAAGAAGCAAAAAGGAAAGCTTACCACAGTTGTAAACCTCACAGGCTTTGTTGGAGAGAAACTCCAAATATTGAATGAAAGTCGAAGGAAAAAATTAAACTAGTTGAAGGAAAAAATTAAACTGGATAAATATCAAATCATTATTGTAGGAAAGAAGCCAAAAGGAAAGCTTACCACAGTTGTAAACCTCAAAGGCTTTGTTGGAGAGAAACTCCAAATGTTGAAGAAAACCGTGACCCATCTTTACACACAATAAAACCTCAATGAAAGTCGAAGGAAAAACCACAAAGAGAAAAAGGAAATACAAAACCATGACTGAAATAAAACCACCGAAGAAAATAAGAGAGCTTACCACCGTGAGATGTGTTGTCGAGCGGTAGAGGTGAGGCGGAGAAGCAGTGGAAGTCGAACGCGGAGAGCTAAAGAATGAGACAGAAGCAGAGGAAGCCAAGGGCGGAGAGCTAAAGAATAAGAGAGAAAGCTTTCTGCAACTTTAAGTGAATGAATGAAAGAGGGAGAGTAATAATAAAGACAGAACATTGAATAGATATAAACCGTCAGATTAAATGGGATGAATTGCGTGGTCGTCCATCCCGTTTGTCCTTAGTATATATACTTAATAAAATGTACATTAATAACGATTGTAACCTTCCCTGAAACCTCATGTAAGAAGGGCTTTTACGTTTATGGAAGACAACAAGATAGTTGTTCAGCTATATTCTCAGTTCTGTAAATAACATAGTTGCTCACCTATAACTTTCTATTACTCTTTCTAGTTTCTATTATAATTTCTTTCTCTAAAGAAAATAATTTATTTAAATTAGTCCTCAAAACTTTACTGAAATTTTGGTTACATCTCTCTCTCTTTTAAAAAAAAAACTTCAGTCGTATTTAATTACAAAATTGACTCCTATTTTTCTATATTATGCTAATCTAAATTTGATCTACCAAAAAATTAAAGATACATGCAATTTTAGAATTACAAAAAACACTAGATAATACTACTTTTGATTTTTTTACATTTATTAATAATGAAAAATGAACCTTTTTAATATTCTAAAAAATATTTTTTAATATTTTTTAAAGTCATACCATCATAAGTCATTTTACATACAAACAGTTAATACTAAACAACTAATTTTACCAAACATCTCTAATAAACAGCTGATGTTATCTGTTAGTCAAATCAACTGATATAATCCGTTATCAGCTAACTGCTGATAAAATCAGCTAACAACTAATGCAATCCGTTGAGTGCTAAACAGGGCCTATATGTTCTTCATTCTTTTCTTCTTATATTTTTCGTTTGCGTGATAATTGATATCATAAACTAGGTTTTCTTTGTAAATCCAAGATTTGTTGTCAAGATATCTCTCCATAAATTTGAAATTGAGAAATTCAATAGAGATAAAGATGAAGATGAAGATGAAGATGAAGATGAAGATGCTTCTTGTTTAGTAGGGATACACAGTAATTTTAGAAGAAGAAGAAAAATTTCTAGTCGTTAGAGGCATTGGAGAAGAAAAATATTTTTCCAAAGGCATATAATACTATATTGTTGACTTAGGGAGACCAAGTTTCAAGAAAGGTCATTGATAAAATAATTGTTACATCGTTATAAAAACAACTTAAAATTAAGTATCAATAGAAATTTCTACCGAATCGTTTATATCAAAAGCAACATTTTATAGATCTTAAGGATGATAGGAAGTACATTAGTGAAGGATACCATTCCTATGTCCATGTCAGCCTCCGCTATGCCAGATTCACCTGAAATGATTGTCGCAGAAAAAATAAGAGTTAGCTTCAGCGAACTTCCACAGAAGGTGTAATCTATAAAATGCTAACTATAAAAAACAAAGGAAAACTATCAATGAGTATGAAGCTAAACTATCTAGAATGCAATCTAAAAGATAAGACTCCTAACCTCACTTAGCAACAAAATGACAAAAGCTAACTTAGAGAACCAATTCTTGGTTCCCAGGCAACGGCGCCATTTTGATTGGTGTCATCGTTCGATCTTAAGATCAAACCTTTAGAAGCCAAATCAAAAAAAATTAATTCCAAGGATTGCAATATAGGATGCAACTTCGGGTCGTTTCACTTAATC
>JANKOD010000005.1:18131741-18143212 GCA_026284645.1 Erythroxylum acuminatum | reverse complement strand
CTTGGGTTTGAGGCTGTGCATGAAAGTCGGGATGTGCTGGTGGTAGAACGGCGGGTGGCGGCAGAGCCATCCTTCGCGATGCAAGTGTTGTGACGGTGGCGATATTAGGGCTGGCAGCTGCCGCCTGACTGGTTTTTGTGGTTCTGGATGTGGTGCCCTGACGCCGGGCCCCACGGTGGGCGCCAAATAGTTCAGCCGGATTATGCTGAATCGGATTGTCGTCGTTTTGATCCATGTCCTGCTCGATTCTGACTACGTGATACCTGCAAGACAGACAAAGGTATGCCGGGGGTTGGTTCCCGGAAGGCCCCTCCGACGCTCAAGTTAGTATTTTGGTCGAGTTTCTGCCGCTGTAATCAGAGAACAATAGGGTTGTATTGTCATACCTGAATTACGATAAAATAATACCTTATATACCTGAGATTGCCATTAGGTTTAGGTCTCTACGTAAGTTGCAGTGTTTGCTTGGGAGTCTGTCGTTCAATGGACCGAATGGGCTGTGGTCGTTGGGCCATCGACATCCAGGCCCGGGGTTGGGCCGGTCAAGGCCGGTCCAACCGACCCGACCACTTATGATCCTTGGGAATTTATAATCCAAGACGAGTCTGTTTCTCCTTTACTTGAGAGATCTTACAATAATGACACAAATAAAGCTCGATAATAAGGAGAAGTCTAAGGTCTAAAGCCAAGACACTCGTCCAAAATTCTGCAGGACATTTTGTCTTCTACGAGTTCATGGCCTATAACACTATAAAAGAAGCTTGGGACAAGTTGAAAGAAGAATATCAAGCAAGTGACAGAACATGCCAAATGCAAGTGTTCAATCTGAAGAGGGAGTTTGATTCTCTAAGCATGCGGAAGGATGAAAATATTGTCAGATACTCTTATAGAATCTCCTTGATTGTTAACAATATCAAGCCACTTGGTGAAGACTATCCAACTAGCAGGATTGTGGAAAAGGTTCTTGTGATACTTCATTTCCCAAATTTCTTCTCTAGAAGATTCCAACTCAACAAAATTTCGTTACTTAACGAGTGCACTTCAAGTACAAGAGCAAAGAAGGATCTTAAGGCATTCGGATCACCAAAGGTTCATTTCACGTGAAAAAACAAGTTGGAAAAGGAAAAAAAGCAGTTTATCTAGAAAAATAAAGGCAAAAGTATAGATAGCAACAACAATGAAGGATCAAAGCAGAAGAAATTTCTACCTTGTACACATTGTAAAAAGACTATTTATCTTCAAAAATATTATTGGTGGAGGCCTAACGTAGTGTGTGGAAGCTACAAAAACTTGGGCATATTACCAAGGTTTGTAAGCTCAAAAATAAAGACAATCAATTGCAATAAGCAAAAATTGTGGATGTGGCGGATAAAGAGGAGTAGAAACTTTTAGTAGCTTCTTGCTTCTCAACTAATGACTCCTCAGATGCACGACTCATTGATAGTGGATGCACACACCATGCAATGATGCTACATTGTTCAAATCTCTTGATGAAAGTTACTAGTCTAAGGTGAAGGCAGGTAATGGTGAATATTTGGAAGTCAAAGTAAGAGGTTCAGTTGTTGTCCGTACAAACTCAAGTATCAAACTCATTCCTGATATTCTATTTATTCCTACAATTAGAAAAATTATTGAGTGTTGGACAGATGCTTGAGAAAGACTACTCCTTACACTTTAAAGATGCATTATCTTTGATTCTTCTGTAAAAAAAAATTGTTTTGTATAAAAATGAAAAACAGGAGCTTTGCAATCAATTGCTCTGCTAGCACCATTGTGAGGGTGTCAAACTTATGGAACCTAAGGCTTGGGCACTTAAAGCAAAAGAGTCTATCAAATATAAGGTTGAAAACATGCCTATTATAACTATTGAGGTTCAAATATGTTAATAAAGAAAACAAGCAAAGCTACCCTAAAAGAATAGCGTATAGAGCCACTAAACAAGATTCAACTCATCCAATTTGATCTTTGTGGCCCCATAACAATTACTTCATTCTCTTTATTGATGATTGTGCTAGAATGTGTTGGGTATATATTTCACTAAATTCAAGAGTGAAGTATTTACTATCTTTAGAGATTTTAAAGCTCTTATGGAAAATTAGAGTATCCTCACATTCAAAACCTTAAGATCTAATAATGGTACTGAATATACCTTTAGTCAATTTGTTGAGTTATATAACTATCTAGGCATAGAACATCAAAAGACAAGACCATATACATCACAACAAAATGGAGTCTCTAAGAGGAAGAACAAGATAGTGATGACGATGGAGATGGATAGGTGTCTTTTGATCAAGAAGAAAATGTCAAAGGTAAAGAATAGAAAGTAATCCTTATGGGTTATAGGACATCAAACAAAGGCTACTGAGTTTTTTGCTTGCAGATAGAATTTTTTTTAATTAAGAATGTAAAGTTTAATGAGATAACAACTTGAGATTGGAAAATTAGAAAAACATATGATCTTTGTAATGATTCTACTAATGTTCAAACTCAATTTGAAGTTGATGAGTTGGTGGATAACTTACCAGTAAAGGGTACAAAGGACTTTGGAGGACATATATCAGAGGTGTAGCTTGGCTATCATTGGACTTAAATGTTACGATGTAACATAAGATTCACAAACATGGAGGAAAGCAACGTAAGAAGCACTGGACATGATTAACAATAATGAAATACGGAAATTAGTTGAAAAAGGACAAAAAATTATAAAGTTATTAGAGTCAAAAATATTTTAAAAAGAAACTCATTCCTAATGGTTCTATTTTTAAACATAAAACTAGATTGATAATTAAGGGCTATGCTCAACAATATGACATAAACTATTAGGAGACTTTTTGATGTGAGCATCACCATGGGACTTTGTAAGCGAAATGGAACCGAAGATGAGCTATTAATGTCAGAGTGACCAATAACAAGATCAAAAGCTAAGAAGTTTAAAGAAGTGCTTCAATCTTACATGGGCCGAATTGTAGATGACATAGAATCTCATGAGATAAGAAAGGTCAATGACATCATAACTAATAAAGTTGGGTGGAATGTGCAAGAAGACTTTCATTCTTGTTTAATTAATTATTTAATATTAGAAGTTTAACTTTTGGCAACTCATTACTTATGTCTTGGACTTGTTTAAATATTTTAGGTTTAGTTTGAGCTTTAATTTTTGTGGTGGGAGACCCATGTTTAAAGGTCTTTTACATAGTTAGGGTTTCTATTTTTTCAAGGAGTATAAGTATATCATAATAAACCTTGTTTAAGGTTATATGGGATGAATAATGAATTATTTAAAGGAGGATTGTTTGTCTTCTTCTATTGCATGAAGTATATAATTATTATCAAGGTAATTACTTATGGTGAATTTATATTCTTGTTTTCAAATCAATCTTATCATATGTGTTTTCTTTCATATAATTGATTGGGGGTTCATTAGGGTTGGGGATTTCTTCTTGTTTATGTTCTATCCAAAGTGTGTGTTTAAGGGTTTTCAGGTTCTTTAGCCTTGTGGTTCCGCACCATTTGGTATAAGAGCTTGGATTGGGATAAATTCTTATTTATCTTGTATTTATTTACTGTTGTCATTTTTTATTAGAATTTGAAATTAGTGTTCATCTTGTTCTTGTGTTTTTCTTGCCTCTTTAGTTTTCCAATTTTGTTCTTTGAAAAGTCGTTGACCTAATTATCATATTATTTTTAAAAAGTCAAAAAAAATAAAAAATGAAAAAAAGAGAAAAAAATTAGGAGCTAGCATTAAAGAAGACGAAAAGTCAACTAATGTTTTTTAAAAAATCAGTTGTAAAAAAATCAATTGCTAAAAAACGGAAAAATGAATTGTCATATCTTAAATTAGGAAAAATTAGTTAGAAAGCTAAATAGCATAAATTCTATCTATGGGGTTGGTGTGATTATAAGATTTTCTTTTGTTGGCTTCCTATTTTGTTTAGTGTCTTTACATCTTGACATCTGAGTTGACTTTTCCATTAGGGACATTTCAATTTCTGCATTTGTGCATTAGTTTTGTCATTTTATTTCATTCTAAGTTTCTTTTTTTTAATCTCTTACTTTTTGTTTCCATTTACACCATAATTAACAAATTGATTCTTGTTAATTTAAATTCTGTATTTTTTTTGGCAGCACACATCCTTTCCTTTTGTGTGCCTATTTTTCTTTCATTCATTCTGGTATACTTGCTTCTAGTTTTGTGCCCATAGTCTTTCTTTGGTGTTTTCATTGCATTCCTAAATCTTAATTTGCTATTTGTAAATTACCTTAACTAAAAATTGAATTTTAAAATGCAATTGAGGACAACAAGCTTAAGCGGAAAAAGGCTTGAGTATGTAAGCCTAAAAGAGGGTAAAAGCCAATTAAACACGAGTGGAGTACCATCTTTGGAGTGAAAGACACAAGCGAATGAATTGTGAGGTTATCTTTCTATTGTTAACTATTTTTCTTGCAGCTTTTTGTTATAAGAATGGCCAATAGAAGAGATGAAAAGGAAATATTACATAAGGACGATGACAATATGCCTAATTTGAAAGTGATGTATAAGGCATTCGTGAATGAGTTTAAGAAGTTATTTACTAGGATGGATGGGATGGATGAGAGAATTAATGAAACCATTATAATCCAAAGTCGTAGTAGATCAATTGACAATCATAGGAATCGGGAGGAAGAATTGGAAAGAATTTATGATGATTATGAAGAAAAAGTGCAATCCATGACGGGCAGAGTAAGGAAGGAAGAAAGAATGAAGAGAAAAGATTGCAACATTAATGCCATCAAGATGAAAATTCTATCCTTCAAAGGTAGGAATGATGTTGAAGTGTACTTGAAATGGGAAAGAAAGGTGGACATGATTTTTGCTTGTCACAACTATTCTGAAGATAAGAAAGTGAGATTGGAAACAGTGAAATTCTCTGATTATGCATTAGTTT
The DNA here is from genome assembly GCA_026284645.1 of Erythroxylum acuminatum. Classification (NCBI taxonomy): domain Eukaryota; kingdom Viridiplantae; phylum Streptophyta; class Magnoliopsida; order Malpighiales; family Erythroxylaceae; genus Erythroxylum; species Erythroxylum acuminatum. The sequence continues at coordinate 18,138,287 of JANKOD010000005.1, read as the reverse complement.
AATGGGATGAATTGGTAAAGAATAGGAGGAGGAATAGGGAACCACCTATATCCACTTGGGAAGAGATGAAAAAAGTGATAAAGAAGAGGTTTGTGCCACCTTACTACTATAGAGAGTTGCACCAGCAATTACAAAGACTCACATAAGGAACTAGATCAGTAGAAGATTATCACAAGGAGATGGAGATACTATTGATTAAAGCTAACATAGTAGAGGAGGAAGAGGTGATAATGGCTCAGTTCATGGGTGGAATTGAATAGGGAAATTACTGATATGGTTGAGTTGTAACATTATGTAGAGATGGAGGACTTAGTGAACATTGCCATGAAGGTGGAAAGGCAACAAAAAAGAAGGGAAGCCAAGTATTTATCAAATTCTAGCAATAGATGGAATCCAAAATGGAGCAAAAATGAAGATAAGAACAGGGAGCACTATTCAGATTCTAAAGAGAAAGAAAATTTGACAAATAAAGACAAGGAGAAGAGTACTTCAATTCAAAAAGATACTACTGATTCATCCTTTAAACCTTCTAAACATAAGGATATTAAGTGCTTCAAATGTCAACGACGTGGTCATTATGCATTTGATTGTTCTAATAGGAAGACTATGCTTATTTAAGAGTGGTGAAATTGTTTTTGAGTTTGATGACTGTAATGAGACCTTTAGAAGATTGTTCTGATGTTGATGAGAATGATGAGTATGCTGTTAAGGGTGAATCTTTAGTTGCTAGACATGTATTGAATTTGAATGTGAAGGAAGATAGCTTAGAATAAAGGGAGAACATATTTTACACGAGATGCCTAGTAGGTGGAAAAGCTTGTAGAATGATTATAGATAAGGATAGTTGCACTAATATGGCTAGTACTACTTTGGTATAGAAGTTGGGGTTGAAATGTGTTAAACACCCTAATCCATATAGACTACAATGGTTGAATGAAAGTGGTGAAGTCAAAGTTGCTAAGCAAGTAGTTGTTGCATTCTCTATTAGTAGATATGCGAATGAAGTTGTATGTGATGTCGTGCCTATGCAAGCTGGTCATATATTTTTGGGTAGGTCATGACAATTTGATAGGCATGTTATGCATAATGGGTACATGAATAGGTATTCTTTTTATGTATAATGGGTAGAAAGTTACTGTTGCTCCTTTATCACCTAAAGAAGTATACCTTGAACAACTAAAAATTTAACAATCATCAAGCAGGGATTCAGGTAGTGAGGTGAAAAAGAAATAAGAGAGAAAAGAGGCCATAAAAGAAAAGAATAAAATTAAAGGCCCAATGGTGAGTGACTAAACAAGTAAGGAAAAGAAAGTGGGATATGCAAGAGAGAAGAAGTTAATGAGTGAAAAGAAAGAAAAGAAAGTGAAAAGTGAGCAAAGAGAAATTGAGAAGAGTGAAAAAGGTAAGACACGACTATGTTTTTATGCAAAAGAGACTGAGTTAAAGAGTGCATACTTAGAAAAGAGAGCTTTAATCTTGATTTAGCTTAAGGAAACTTTGTTTACTAACACTAACCTTGACCTAAATTTACCTAGTATGTTTGTGACCTTATTGTAGGATTATGATGATGTTTTTCCTGAAGAGGTACCCATAGATTACCACCTTTGACAGGGATTGAGCACTAGATTGACTTGGTACCAGGAGCTCAAATTCCTAATCATCCAGCTTACCGAAGCAATCCAGAGGAGACAAAGAAATTACAAAGGCAAGTGGATTAATTACGTAAAAGGGGTACGTGAGGGAGAGCATCAGTCCTTGTAATTTGCTAGTTCTTTTAATGCCAAAGAAAGATGAAACTTGGAGGATGTGCGTGGACCATAGAGCTATCAACAAAATCACTATAAAATATCGTCATCCTATTCCTAGATTAGATTATATGCTAGATGAGTTGCATGGTGCTTGCATATTCACTAAAATTGATTTAAAAAGTGGTTATCATCAAATTAAGATGAAAGAAGGTGATGAATGGAAAACCGCATTTAATACTAAATATGGAATATATGAGTGGTTGGTTATGCCTTTTGGCTTATCTAATACACCTAGTACTTTCATGAGCTTAATAAATCATGTTTTGCGTGAATTCCTTGGTAAATTTGTGGTTATTTACTTTGATGAAATATTAATTTACAATAAGAATTCAATGAGCATATTATGTATGTTAAGGTTGTTTTGGATATGCTTAGGAAAGAGAAGTTGTATGCAAACCTTAAAAAGTGTTCTTTTTGAATGGATAAAATTGTTTTCTTAGGATTTGTGCTAAGTTTTAAGGGAGTTAAGGTTGACTCTAAAAAGGTGAAAGTTAACCAAGAATGACCGACACCTAAGTCAGTAGTCAGGTTAGGAGTTTCTATAGTTTAGTAGGTTTTTATAGGCGATTTGTTAAAGATTTCTCTACTATTATCACTCCATTGAATGAAATCGTTAAGAAGAATGTTGGTTTTAAATGGGAGAAAGAACAGGCTGATGCAATTAATACTTTAAAGGAAAAGTTCCCTACTACACCAATTTTACGTTTGCTAGATTTTTCCAAGACTTTTAAAATTGCATGTGATGCTTCTGGGATTGGTACAGGGGTTGTTTTGATGCAGGAGAATTGTCCCATAGCATATTTGAGTGAGAAGTTGGATGAATCAGTTTTGAACTACTCCACTTATGATAAGGAGCTTTTTTCTTTAATGAGAACTCTTAAAGTTTGGGAACATTACTTGCTACCTAAAGAGTTCGTAATATATAATGATCATCAATCTCTCAAGTACTTGAAGGGATAAGGAAATTGAGCAAAAGGCAAGCAAGTTGGGTGGAGTATCTTGAAACATTTCCGTATGTGATTAAATACAAACAAGGTAAGGAAAATGTTGTGGTTGATGCATTATCGAGAAGGTACGCTTTGATTTCTATGCTTACTTCTAAGTTACTTAGATTTAAGCATTAAAAAGAGTTGTATATGGATGATGTTGATTTTGCTAATGTATATCAAGCTTATGAACATGTTGCATTTGATAAGTTCTATAGACTTGAAGGATATCTTTTAGGGGTAAACAACTTTGCATCCTGCATGTTCTATTAGAGAGTTGCTTGTTAGAGAATACATAGTGGATGGTTAATGGGTCATTTTGTTGTGCAAAAGACCTTAGATATGCTTAGAGAACATTTTTATTAGCCAAATATGAGAAGATATGTGGAAAGGTTTTGTGCCAACTATATTGAATGTAAATAGGTTAAGTCTAGGTTCATGCCTTATGGTTTATATATACCTTTACTTGTACCTAGTGAACCTTGGACTGATATATCTATAGACTTTGTATTGGGTTTACCTAAGAATAGGAAAGGTAGAGATAACATATTTTTTGTAGTGGACTAATTTAGTAAACTGGCTCGTTTCTTTGATTTCCAGAAAACAGATGATGCAACAAATATTGCTGATCTTTTCTTTAAGGAAGTTGTTCGACTTCATGGTGTGCCAAGAACTAATGTTTCAGATAGGGATATTAAGTTCCTAAGTCATTTTTGTAGAGTTTTATGGGAAAAGTTAGTTACTAAACTTTTATTTTCTACTACATGTCATCCACAAACTGATGGACAAACTGAGGTAGTTAATAGGATTTTAAGAACCATATTGCGTGCAATTGTTGGGAAGAACTTGAAAACTAGGGAAGATTGTTTGCCATTCATTGAGTTTGCATATAATTGTTCTATACAGCCTTCTACAGGTTATTCTCCATTTTAAATTGTGTATGATTTTAATCCATTAACTATGTTGGATTTGATGCCTTTACCTTTAATTAAGATTGCTAGTTTAAATGGCAAGAAGAAGGTTGACTTGGTTAAAATAATACGTGAGAAAGCACATGCACAGATTGAGGAAAAGAATCACATATATGCACAAAAAGCAAATAAAGATAGAATGCAAGTTCTCTTCGAATCAGGTGATTGGGTTTAGGTGCATATGTGAAAAGAAAGGTTTCTACAACAAAGGAAGTCAAAACTTGATGCAAAGGGTGATGGACCATTCCAAGTGTTAAAATGCATAAGTGATAATGCTTACAAGATAGACTTGCAAGGTGAGTATAATATTAGTGCAATTTTTTGACTTATCTCCTTTTGACTTTTATTCAAAATTGAGGACAAATCCTTTTAAAGAGGGAGGGTATGATGTGAGCACGGTCATGAGACTTTATAAAAGAAATGGAACTAAAGATGAGCTAGTAATGTCAGATGAACCAATAACAAGATTAAGAGCTAAGAAGTTCAAAGAAACGCTTCAATCCTACATTGGCCAAATTGTAGATGACATGAAATCTCAAGAGACGATGAGGGTCAATGGCATCATAACTAATAAAGTTTGGCCAAATGTGTAAGAAAACTTTCATTCTTGTTTAATTAATTATTTTACATTAGAAGCATAACTTTTGGCAGCCCACTACTTATGTCTTGGGCTTGTTTAAATCTTTTAAGTTTAGTTTGGGCTTTAATTATTTTGATGGGAGACCCATGTTTAAAGGCCTTTTACATAGTTAGGGTTTCTATTTTTTCAAGGGGTACAAGTACATCATAATAAACCTTGTTTAGGGTTAGATTGGATGAATAACGAATTCTTTAAGGGAGGATTGCTTGTGTTCTTCTATTGCATCAATAGTATAATTTTTATCAAGATAATCACTTGTGGTGAATTTCTATTCTTGTTTTCAAATCAACCTTATTATACGCGTTTCATTTTATATAATTGATTAGGGGTTTATTAGGGGGTTTCATCTTGTTTATGTTCTTTCCAAAGTGTATGTTTAAGGGGTTTTATGTTCTTTAGCCTTGGGGTTTCACGTCACTTTTGCTCCAGTAGTAAGGTATGATACATACAGGCTCCGTATTACTCTTACAACTCATAAATATTGGCAAATCCATTAACTTGATGCCATATTTGCTTTTTTGAATGAGTTCCTTACTGAAGGAATTTTTATAGAATAACTGGATAGATATGTATTTCTTAGGAAGGAAGCCTATATGTATCTTCTAAAAAAGACCTTGTGCGGTTTGAAACAAGCTCCAAAGGCCTGGTATGACAGGTTGGACAATCATCTCATTCAACCTAGGTTTTACAAAAGCTAGAGTGAAGCTATATTGTTTGTGAAATCCTATAGAGGTGAGTTCAAAATTGAGTCAATTTATGTTAACGATATGCTTGTAATTGGAAGTTAATTTGAATTAATCCAAAAGTTCAAGGATGAGAAGAAGAAGTTCCTTAGTATGATTGATTTAGGGGTCATGAAATATTTCCTAAGCATGGAAGTGATGCAATCCAATAATGGCATTTTTTTAATGTCAACAAAAGTGTGCTACTAATGTCCTAAATAGGTTTAAGATATAAGATTACACCTATGACGACTAGTTTGAAGCTCAGTAAAGATGGAGATAACGTGAGGGTGAACGAATGATCGAGTTGTCTAAGCCCTAAAATTAATTTTGATTTTATATTTTCTTATAGTAATCATGTATCTAGGTAGAGTCCCAAGAGAACTAAACACTAATTTCTTAATTTCGATTAATAAAATAAAGTAGAGGTTTTCAATTAATTAACTAATTAACTAAAATTAACAAGATATCAAAATAAATCAACTAAATATCAAAGTTAGTAATTCAAGAATACATAACTCTGATTTGAGGAAAAGATCTCTTCTAATTGTAACATTGATTATTGGTCTAAAAAGAATAGTTGTCACAATTTAAGTAGTTGGTTCGAAACATAATACTATAGTCATAATAAGTCCCAAAATTTGCTAAGGGGTCGTTTGGTTCCACTTCAGTTTTTCTGTTATAGTTTTTAGTTTTAGTTTTAGTTTTTATTTTCTATTTTTCTTTCAAATAAAAGCAAAAACATATTTGACTGTTAATATTAAAATGGTTATTTTTTTAGGAGCAAAATACTCAAATTCTCATTCATGATGATAAAACTCACTCAGAAACTGAGGAGTAGAAACCCAAATTCGTAGATGCGCAAAGCGAATAGATACTCGAGCTAAAGAATGCGCACGTCTATTGGCTTGCCTACGAATCCACCTATAAGAAATATTCGGTAGCAATAATAATAAAGTATTACAATCACAAATAACAGTACCCAACTCGGAAAGATCAAAGTCCAGTGAGCTAAGTGCGAAAAATAAAATTTGAGAATCCATAAAAATAGTGCCACCGTCTTCAATGTGCTGCTGTTTTAGAATTTGCAAGGATTGTCGAAGTGCTAGTGCTTCCGCAATTAAGGAATCCGCACATGAACATTTCTGACACTAGCTCAGAGGCTATTCATGGGTCTTTCTTGGAGATTGATGGAGAAGATGGAAGGCTAACGTTTCTGACACTAGCTCGGAGGTGAAGTCGACTTCGAGAAGCACATTTGAGCATATTATTGTTGTGTATCTTTTTCTTTCCTTCTTTTTGGATTGTTTACTGTAACATCCCACCCTCGACAGGAAGGGTAAATTAGTAATTTAGCAAAGGCTGAGAGTGATTGGGATTAATTAGAATTGTTTATGCATACTGGTATTTGTAAACAGT
>JANKOD010000005.1:18118576-18131641 GCA_026284645.1 Erythroxylum acuminatum | reverse complement strand
CTCTTATCATCTGGTTTTATTAAGTTGAACATTCATTTTGACATCTATTTCAAATTTTGTGTTTTGGAAGTGTTCATCTGAAATTAACACCTAGTGGCTAGTCGTGATGGTTGTCGTCTTTTATGCCAGTCATGAAAAGTGATAAGTTCATCAATAGTAAAGGGTGTGAATTGAGTGTATATCGCAGAGATTTGTCATGCAGGGTCTTGAAAATAAAGGAGAATCACATAATAGCAAATTACTTAATGTATATTAGTACTCTGTTAAATTATTGATATGCAACCTGTTAATTTTGAAGTCCATTTTCTACTGCTGGCGATACATGAGACCTTTGGAAATGTTGGTATGAACTTGTCCAAGGTTTTAAACATGTAATACACTTGGCATGTTTGCATGGTTTATCATAATCTTACTTCTTTGGCTTATCCTCTTCGTAACTTTATTTTCAAACTTCTACTTAACGCGATTTTGAGTGCACAGAGTGAAAGACAGATTGAAAGATTCAAACTTCTCAAGATTCAAACTTCCGGATTTGTATTTGTTAATATTGAAATATCTGTCACCAATATAAAGTGTGTATTTGTATAGATTTAGCATAATGTAGATCATTCCATGAGATTTTTAATATTGAAACAAATTAATTTTTAAGTGATTCAAGCTATTTGATTTTTAAGTGCGGATGAAGGGGTCATCATTTGTGCGTTGTATGCAACAGTAGTTTTCTTATATGCACATAACCGCATAAACTAATAACATGATTTATATACACAGTATCTCATTAAACAATAGTAGCTTTTTTTCCTAGATTAAACAACAGTAAGCTAATAATATGATTTTACACACACACACACACACATATGTGCACAGTATCGCGTATAAAACAATAGTTTTCATATGTGTGTGTATAATATTCATATTCTTATTTTTTTAAAGTCGCGTCCTTATAAGTTATTTTACATTTAAACAACTAATACTAAATAACTAATTTTATCAAACATGTTTAACAAATAACTAATGCAATCCGCTGGTCAAACCAGCTGATAGAATCAGCTATCAGCCATCAGTTGATTGCCAAACAGGGTCATTAATTGTGTGTTAGATTTTCTTTTCTTGGTTGTCTCGAAAATTGGTTGAAAGTTTAGCTTTCGGGAGCAATTCATGGCTTTACGACTTTGTACATTTGTTTTCAGAATTTATTATCTGTTTTAAAGTGGCAATTATATAGAAAATACAAAGAAGTTGCTATTGGGACCTACGATTTTATGTGATTATATTACATATAACCTTTTTAACTTACATTTTATTTAATATTTAGTTTATTCCTACGATATTATAATTAAAATCTTAAATTTTAAATTTAATTAGAAATGCTTTTTTAATAAATCAATTGTCAACACATCTATATCTAAGATTGCTTAAATTCACTGAATTAATTAGAAAACAATTGATTTGTTATTATAATCAAAATGTTGATGTCCTCCTCAATTGGTTAACTACTTCTGTTTATTTGTTGCATTTTTAGTTTTAATTTTTTAATTTTTAAATAAAAATAAAAATTTATTTGGTTGTTAATATCAATGTAGTTATATTTTTATTATTGATGATAATTACATATTAGATAAAACTTCAAAATAAATTATTTTTAATTAATTAAATTTTTTAATCTATTTAATTATTTATAATTCTTATTAATAATTAATATATCAAATAATTAAATAATATATATTTAGTTGATACTAAACCAGATTATGAAAAAAAAAACTACTTTTTGTGGTTTTCATAAATTTTGAAAATTGGGAGAAACCAAACTAAAATCAAAAACCCAAAATAAATAAAAAAACAAGTTTCTTGACTAAATTTGAAAGCAAAAACTAAAAACCAAAAACAAAAACAAAAACAGAAACAAACAGGTCCTAAATTAATTGGTTTAAACCTAGCATTTAAACCAAAACTTACCATCAATTGAATGGGTATGATATCATTCCATATCAATTAAATGATAGCAATAATCTTAGTGAAAAAGACAAAACCTAAATTAAATAATTTAGATAACTACAACTATTTTCTTGTTTCTCATAAGTTGAATATGCAAATTCATAAATAATCTATTTACTACTTGTACCAATCCTTCATGACAATTACGAATCATTAAATTCATGAATAACTATAGAATAATCAACATCAAACTAATTTTTCAAATCAATTAATATTAATTATTCATGGAATATAAGAACATAAGATAAGAAATACTTGAATTAAAACATGATTATATGTTTAGAACAAAACCTCACAAGGTTACAACTAGAGTTTCAAATCCCCTTGAATTAGAATACTTGAGTTTAGCCATACATGGCTTAAGTTTCAACACCAAAGATAGAAGAAGGATGAAAGATTGAGAGGAAAATCAAAGAAACGAAAAGAAGAAGGTTAGAGAGGTGAAAGACATCCCTCCTCTTGTTTTTCAACTCAAACCCTAATATAATCCTATCTTGCAAAGATTTCTATCTAAAACAAATCCAAATCTCTACATAATATAGACGGAAAAAAGTTTTCTAGTTAAACTCGGATACTTCACATGAATTTGGCATTATGCGTGATCTAGCCTTATTCACTTTTTTTTTCCAAAATTTGTGTTTTTTACCAATAATGCCCTAATTTGATACAATGTCCACTTTTCATTTTCTAAAACAAAATAAACATTAATTTTTCTATTTAAGCACCAAAATATGTCCGAAACAAACGAGATAATTCTAATTAATATATCAAAATAACATCTTATCAATGAAAGCTTATATATAAGCTTAATTACAAGTCTCCAATACCTTACAATAAGTAGGTTTGATATAATATTAGCTGTGAGTGTGCTTTTAAGATTCATACATTCACCTAGAGAAACACATTTCTCAGTTGTGAAAGGAGTGCTAATTTACATTAAAGGTACTAGTGCTAATGGAATCTTCTTCCCAAAATATGTAGAAGAAACACTAAAGCTAATTGACTACCCTGACAATGATTGGGGAGGTTGTGTTAATGATTCAAGAAGCACCTCAAGGTATCTATGCTCCTTGTGTTTTGGTTTCTTCAGTTGGAGTTCAAGAAAGCAAGAGACTACAACTCAATCAACAACAAAAGTTAAGTATAATGTTGTTGCATCTGATATAAACCAAACTATCTGGTTACAGAAAATGATGAAGGATTTAGGATATGTGTGATAATATTTCTGGAGTTTTTATCTCGAAAAACCTTGTTTTTTATGGTCAAAAAAATATATCAAGATTAAGTTTTAATTTTTTTAAGAGAAGTTCAACAATCTAATAAAAGTGTTATTTGTACATTGTTCATCAGAAGATCAATTAATTGATTTTTTACTAAAACAATTCCAAGAGAAAGTTTTAAAGTTCTAAGACAGAAGATTGGGGTTTATCACCAAAATGCCAAAGAGGAGTGTAGATATTGTAGTTTCCAACTCATAAAGCTTTTTCCTTGTTTTTAACATAAGATCTAGTGAAAAATAGTAGCATTATTTTTTTAATTGCTTAATTTCCTTAATTAGTTTTAATTGACTACATAAAATGGATGTAAACTAGAAGAGTTTATTATTTCCTCTTTTATAAATTTTGTAGTTAAATAAATAAATATATCTATCTAGTTTCTTTTTGGTTTCTCTTTATTTACTATTATCCCTAAGTTTGGTACTACAATATAACCACTTTTATTTTAACTTTTGACAATAACTACTATTAGTGTACATGATACTCTTTTTGCTTATGACAATTAAGATACCCAATTTCATCTAATTATAAACTAATAATGGATGTTGTCATGTTGGTCACTTGTTGATTGGAAATAAAAAGTCTAAAACCTAACAACGATGTATCTTTTTCGCCATCAGCAATACTTATGTCTTTAAATCTTGATGCATAATTTTTCAGCATCTATTTAACATATTTGACTCCAATCACCTCAATGTGAAAGGAAGTGCTTTTTGAGTTCTTTCAAACTTTGCTTTCAAATCATTCACAAGCAAGATGATGTTTCATATTGCAGGAACTTATTGCAACATATGAAAGAACAATGATTCTTTGTTGTATTTAAATATTTGTTTGAACTGAAAAGAGATGAGATCATTAACTTGAGTAATTTTTTGTTCTAATAAAAGAGAACATATTTGAGACTTTATTTTATTTAAGTTGGATGTCAAGGTTCATAGCATCTTAAAGCTTGGGTGGATATTTTGTTCAATGATATTGCGTTTTAGTAGTACATGTTCCATACCCATTACAAGTCCAAAAAAAATTGGGCTATCTATTTCATTTTGGTTTTTTTAATAGTGGAACTTCTAACTTTATAGCAAGGTTATAGGTAAGGTTATCTTGCAGTCATTATGTGATATGAGGTCTGGAACTAAAACAAATCAAGTTCTTATAATATGTTTGCTAGAATTGAAAAGAGAATAATAATTCTGTTAGTAATCATACATGCTCTTTGCATTAAACTAATAAGATTGTTTGTTTCAATTGGTGAAGACAAACATGCTCAGTTCTCCTATACCTATGGATGTCAAGATTCACACATTTAGGCCTTATAATGATTTTGGTCAACGTGACACAATGACATAGGCTTTTGATCTTTGGAACAATAATTTATAAATGATTCTAAATTTTTTTGGTGGAACATAGTTATATCTGTCCTCTAGATTTCAACCCTTATACAGAAACTATTAGTTTTAGAGGTGAAAAACTAAGACCGGAAATTGAAATAGGAAGAATAATTTTCAAAGAAGGAAATATACATAATACAACAAACATATAGTTGTGATTTGCAAACAAAAATTTCAAAAGTATGAAGAAGATGCCCAGGTGATTGATTAAAATGAAGACCACATTTTTATGGCAACATATTTTTTAACCAAGAGTTCTTTAGAATTTTGGCTAATTGATAGTAATTGTACGAATCATATAACTTCTTACTAAACTCTTTTTAAGGATTTAAAGCCTAATGAAATCACAAAGGTCAAAATAGGAAATGTTGGTTATATTCTTATGAGAGGGAAAGGAACCACCACAAGTATAATAAATTCAGGTACAAAGACAATTTCAGATATTCTTTATGTATCTAATATTAACCAAAATTTGCTTACTGTGAGTCAGTTGATAAAAAAATTCAAAGTATCCTTTAAAGATTGGCATTGCCTTACCTAAATTGTGAGGTGAAATCTTCTCATTTGATCCACCAGAGGAGAGTAAAAATATTATTATGCAGAAGTTAGTACAATATAAATTTAGTATAAAAGACTTAGCCATTATCATTTTTTAAAAATGTTGGCAATAAAAAAAAGTAAGGCATAATAAGAGGTTTAGTATTACTTGTTGATTATTTGCCAAATTATAATGCTCTTCAATTTGGTAAGGAAGAAATTTTCTAAATCAATTTTGAGAGCCTTCCTAGAAGCTGCAAATTGGAACAGAGGATCTTGCGTGTGTATTTGGAGCTTATGGTTCTAGTTGTTGTATTAATAATGTTGAACTGACATGACAATTGGCGTGAACAGGTGAGAAATTGTAATGACGTTGGAAATAATTTTGGAGCCCACATAAACGGAGATCTTAATAATATAGCCACTTTAAGCGACATTATTGAGCGTACGGATACAATGCGATGTGGTGCTTGCTGATATGGGGAATGACTATTACTTGATTAAATTTCACTGTCTGGAGGATTATCGAGTAGTTCTGGAAGGGGGTCCCTTTGCTGCTTCTATTGACAAAGCCACTGTATGGGTTCGTATCCCTCATCTCCCTGTCGAATATTACGATAAACTTATTCTTACCCGCATAGGGAACAAATTGGGTAGGACCATTCGGGTTGATGAGAGTACCGAAGCTAGTTCACGCACAAAATATGCACGACTCAGTGTGGAGATAGACTTGAGCAAACCACTGATTGCGAAATTTCGCATGAGACGTCGCATCTGGAAAGTGGAGTATGAAGGGCTGCACCTAGTGTGCTTTAGCTGCGGCATATATGGTCACCGCCGTGAACATTGCCCATTAACCCCACCCCCTGGGGAGGCGGCTGTTCCTGGTGAGGATTAGCTTGTGGCTCCGATGACCGTGCCACCCGCACAGGCGGAGATGACTGGTGATGGTGAGGAGCGGCCTGTGGCTCCTATAGAGGTGACACCCACCCCTGCGAACACTACTGTACGGCCAGAGTTAGAAAAGACCTATGGTGCATGGATGTTGGTCCAAAGGGTTAGGCGTGGCCATCCCCGTACTGCTACCCCTGGTGGACAACCCATATCTCAAGGTGGGTCAGGCAATGATGGGCATGGGGCAGAGGAGACTGCTCCAGTGGGTGGTCCTTCGGAGGAGGGTGTGGCTTTACAGGGATCTCGGTTTTACCTGCTGAAAAATCAGAGACTCGCTCGCACTCCCATATTAGAGGACAACGCCAGTTCGTCTCGAGCCCAGGGTGTGCTGCCACCTATCTCCCGACCAGTTGTACATGCCAGGCAGGGGAACAGGAACCCACCCCTGTCCCCCAGTCGTGAGACCCGTTTGGGCCCACAGGCCCCTGTCCGTAAGCCCAAGTCTGCGTCTCCAGGCCAGGCACCAGTTCTTCAATCTCAGGGCCATAGCAGGCTTCCACAGATCGATTTGTCTACGTCGTTGATCCCATGCACGCACCCCATACAAATTGATCCTCTATCTCCCCCTGCTTCTACCCCGCCATCGTCTTTCTCTGATGTCCCTCCCATGGACCCTAGGAGGACTCCTGCTCCCACCGGGCACCCACCTGAACCCCTGATGTGACGGTTGCTGAAGAACGACTCAATGTAAATCCCCCCTGTGGTGGTCTCCCTGACAATCTACTGGAACTTGTGACTGAGCAAACTGTCCTGGGGATGGATGAACAGCTGGGTGCTATCCTCTGCGCACGCCATGCTGGATAGCGTGGATCTTTCTCTCACTTTTTGATAATATGATTAGTTTTCTATACTGGAATTGTCGTGGAGCAGCCACTGTGGAGTTCAGAGAGATATTGAAAGATTTAGTACGTATCCACCAAGTTGATGCGGTGGTCCTAGCTGAACCGAAGATCAGTGGTTCGCAGGCAGCCCGAGTCACTAGACAATTTGGGTTCTCTAATGTTTTTCGCGTGGAAGCCCAGGGCTTCTCTAGTGGTCTGTGGCTCCTTTGGAAGGACACCTCCGACACAGTTTCTGTGGTGGCAAGTGGTCGTGACTTTATCCATGTTCAAATTTCCTGTGGGAATGGTAGCCTTTGGTTTTGTACTTTTGTTTACATCAGTCCAACGCCTCTCATCAAGGAAGAGTTGTTTCAGAGGCTGTCGAGCTTGGCAGTGACAATGTCCCATCCTTGGCTTCTAACCGGTGATTTCAATGAAATGTTGGGACCTGAGGAGAAAGTGGGTGGTGTGCCTTTTGATTACCGTCGTTGTGCACGGTTCCAACAGTGGGTTAGTAACTGTCGCTTAGTGGACCTTGGCTTCTGCGGTCCAAAGTTCACATAGCAAGGTCAGGATCACGGTACTTACGGTAGAGTGTTTGAACGATTGGATCGGGCTTTTGGCAATCTAGATTGGTGCGCTGCTTATCCCGCGACTACAGTCCGACATTTACCTCAGGTTCGGTCGGATCATCACCCGATTCTTGTTTGCATGGCGCCTCCCCCCAGTCGACTTGCTGGGGCGCCTCCGTTTAGGTTTGAACTCGCTTGGACCACCCATCCTGATTACCCGCGTCTGTTACGGACGCACTGGGATAATTCTACAGCACTTCCATGCATGTTTTCACGTTGGCAAGATTGCTTACGGGAATGGAACAGTGTAGTTTTTGGGAATATTTTCAGACGGAAAAGACGGGTCCTTTCCCGACTTGGAGGAGTACAACGTGCTATTATGGTCCGTCCAAACATATTTTTACTTGCCCTGGAAGGGAAGCTCCATGCCGAATACAGGCTTATTACTCGCCAGGAAACACTCTATTGGTTCCAGAAATCCCGGACGGATTGGTTATGTATGGGAGATAGAAACACCAGATTTTTTCATGCCTCTACCACAGTCCGTCGCAGGCGAAATCGCATTGAGGCATTACGGGATGAGTCGGGACAGTGGGTTTTCGCGGCTGATGTGATACAGGCGCAAGTCTTGACCTATTTCCAGCATTTATACTCGGAGGAGGTGGTGACCCGTCCCTAGTTTGTTCTTTTCGGGGGCTTTCCGGACGTCTCACAGCAGATTTGGCAAGCTATGAATGTGCGGATTTCTGAGCACGACGTCACTCGTGCTCTCTTTCAAATGGGGGCGCACAAGGCTCTTGGTCCAGATGGGTTTCACGCCCACTTTTTTCAGTCACAATGATCTTTGGTACAACCCAGCGTTGTTGCGTTAGTCCGCAGTATTTTTGAGGATCCCCCTCTTGTCCAGGAAATTAATAAGACGTATGTTACGTTAATTTCTAAAGTTGAACATCCTGAGCAGATCACTCATTTTCGGCCAATTGGTTTGTGTAATGTCAGTTACAAGTTAGTAGCAAAGATTATAGTACAGCGTCTCCAGGCTATTCTTCCTTTGCTCATCGGCCCTTATCAGAGTAGTTTTGTCCCTGGCAGACAGATCTTTGACAACATAGTAGTGACACAAGAGATTATCCATTCCTTTCGCCGTTTGAGGGGGAAGAAGGGTTTTATGGCCATTAAGATTGATTTAGAGAAGGCTTACGATCGTCTGAGTTGGTCCTTTATTCAGGACACGTTATCTGCTGCTGGCGTCCCTACCCCGATGGTGCACTTAATTATGAGCTGTGTTTCAACTGTTCAACTGCAGATCCTCTGGAATGGGAGACCGCACAAGCTTTTTATCCTTCTAGGGGGCTTCGACAGGGTGATCCCCGATCACCTTATTTATTTGTGTTATGCTTGGAACGTTTGTCTCATCTCATTGAGGCTCGGGTGGCTGATGGGCTTTGGAAGCCATTTCGGATTGGTCGCACTGGCCCGCTCCTATCCCATCTCTGCTTTGCCGATGATATGATCCTATTTGCTGACGCATCAGAGTGCCAGATGCGAGTAATTCTGGACTGTTTGTCTCTGTTTTGTGAGGCATCGGGGCAACGCATTAACCCGCTCAAGTTGAAAATTTATTTTTCTCCCAATGTTCCTTCATCGCTTGGCCGAAGTATCGCTCGACTTTTGGGTTTTGCGCAGACCTTGGATCTCGGGAAGTATTTGGGGGTTCCTTTACTCCATCGTCGGGTGACCAAGTCGACATACTCACATATTTTGCAGACCATGCAGTCTCGTCTGTCAGGGTGGCGAGCTGATGATTTATCTATGGCCGGAAGAGTGACCTTATGTCAATCGATTTTAGGAGCTCTTCCATTGTACACGATGCACACGGTCAAACTGCCTCAAGGCTTACTGCATCAATTGGATAGTTGTTGTAACCGATTTATATGGGGTAATATGCCGGAGCGGCATCGAATGCATCTTATTGCATGGCGTCAGGTCTGTAGCCCGAAACAATATGGGGGACTAGGCCTAAAGAATTTGGGGGCTATGAATGTTGCTTTCCATACGAAACTCGGTTGGTTCATTCTCACGGAACCAAATAAATTCTGTAACCAGGTGTTGTGTGCCAAATACAAGCTGGATCCGCACCTTCTTTGTGGGCTGACTGCTAAGCCTACCGCATCCCCCCTTTGGCGTAGTATCTGTGCTACTTTCCCCTTAGTCATGGTTGGCGCTAAATGGTCGGTGGGTAATGGTCGCCGGGTTCGTTTTTGGGTCGATAGCTGGGTGTCGGGGATTAGTGGCCCTCTTTTATCTCACTCTCTTCAAGTGGTTCCCCCGGACCATTTAGAGCGACCCGTTTGTGATTACGTTGATTTCCAGGGGGTCTAGGCTTGGGAGCAGTTACGGGGCTATTTACCTCAGTTGATACTCCTTCAAATTGCTGTTGTTTTCCCCCCTCGACTTCTCAACGGGGCCGATCACCTGTATTGGGCACCAGTGCCTAATGGTCAATTCACCACTCGCTCGGCTTACTGTCTTATTCGCCAACACCAGTGGTTACACCAGACTCCCCTCTGGAAAGTAATCTGGTCTTGGTTTGGCCCGAAACGGATTCAAACACATCTATGGTTGGTGGCACATGGCCTGTTGGAATCCCGTTTCTGAGACCCAACTACTTAAAGAACACAGAGTCGAAAATGAAGACCGTTGGGCCCAAGTCCCGACCCCCAAGGTTGAACCCGGGGTAACCCGTCGGAACAAACGAAGGAGATAACCCGCAGAAGCATACTTATCTCACTCAACCGTACATTCATACACATCAAATCTATCAAACAAAACACAATCATCCAATAATGCCATTACAATAGCAAAATATTCAACAAATCCATGCTGAAAGCAAAATACATCAGGATGCTCAATAATGAGATGCTCAATGAACTATCCAAAATAGTACTAACTTAGTACAAAAAGCCTCTAACTATTGAGGAGCGCTCGATGCCCTGCAAATGATCAACTGCCGTCGGGAATCCCACCTGAGGAGGGAAATTAATGGGGTGAGCTACACAGCTCAGTGGCTAATATATCTATAGCCATCAGTAACTAGTACAGATTCTAGCATATGTATAGATATATGCCTAGCAATTTCAACAATCATAGCAGAATCAAGAAATTCACAATTTTCATCACATGAGTTTCAGTTCAGGCAATAACAATTAAGATGCTTCATCATTGACAAATCACAATGCAATGCACACACACAAACGGCTCGAGGGTTCCATGAAACACAATGAGGAAACCGAAGTTTACCCCATGAACACAATGAGTCCATTCGGAGCTCATAAGCCACAAGCGGGCAGCCGGGAGAAGGCTCTTGTCGACGTGCACGTGACGAACACAATGGTTCCACTCTCGCCCAAACACAAGCACATATTCATTTTCGAATGTTCACAATGCCATGAATTCTTTAAGGCATAACATAATCACAATCATATGATCTTATGGTCTTATGACAAGTTATTCTCAGCTTATTCATATTCAATCAATAAATCACATAAGCACATAATCACACATAGGCAAGAATTGCCTAATCACACAATAACTATAAACATATTACCCACCTATAGTTGTCCGATAATCCAAGTTCAGCGTTATCCTTCCTCTTGCTCTTGGATCGGATCTTCTTGGTTTCCTATGATAACCCAAGCTCAATCAAATAAGAATCCATACTCCTCAAATACTAAAAATACTTTGCTGGAAAATTTGTCCTTCGTCGTGACAAACTCTCGTTGCGACGAGTAATGCCGCATTCGTCGAAACGAACACTCGGGCGTGTCGCGACGCATGACAGGATGAATAATTAATTAGCCTGTCGCGACGAGTTCTTGAGCACGTCTCAACGAGCGAACGCAGAAACACCCGAACCCAGATTTTCTGCAGATCTCAGACCATAATCGTCCCAACCTTCACAATAACTTATCTAACTACTAACTCAACATTCCTACACCATTTCTAAACCCATTCTAAACCAAAATCATCCACAAACACGACAAGAACATCAACCCTAGCAAAATCGACATTTCCGACCATCGACAAACACAAATTTCCTTTCCATACACAAACAATCCTTGAGTTCAGTTGAAAATAACACTAAACAAGATTAAATCAACCAACCAAGAACAAAGAAATGCTAGAACTTACTTGCTTGAGCTCCAAATCTTCCAAGATCTTCAAAACCCTAGATTTTCTCCTCTTTTCTCAAAACCCACGACACTCTCACTTCTTCTCTTCCTCTTTCATTTTTTCTTTTTCCTTTTTCTAATATCTATTCTTACTAAAGCTTGCCAAAAGACCCTAATGCCCTTTTCACTTAAGCCTTAAAATTCCAAGACCTAAGTGGTCTTCCAAAATTACCCCTCTTCTATTTATCCAATTAATCATACTTTAGGCCCTAATTGAATCCCTTAATCAAACTTGAATTAATACTAACCTTTGCAAATTCAAAAGCCATAAAATTCTAAAATCATGCTGCAAAACAAATAATCTTACCAAGACCTCAAAACAATTTAATCATGCTTAATAAATAAATAAACAGGTTTGGGGTCTAACATATTGGACAACCAGTTACTGAAGTTGAACAAGCTGTTAACACTAATCCAGTAAATCAAGATGTAAATGAGGAACAACCAGAAATTGTTGAGCAACTAGTTGAACAACAGGTTGAGCAACAAGTTCCTTGTGAGGATGATAATACAACATTAAGGAGATCCACTAAGGTTAGAAGGTCAGCAATACGTAATGATTACATAGTGTGTCTACAAGAGTCAGATTACAACATTGGAGCCGAAAATGATCCTGAAATGTTTTCACAAGCCATGAGTTCTAAGGAATCGGACATGTGGTACAATGCTATGAAGGATGAGATGGATTCTATGGCATCTAATTAAGTCTGGGATCTCATTGAGTTGCCAAATGGTGTGAAAACAATTGGATGTAGGTGGGTATTTAAGACAAAGAAAGACTCACAAGGCAACATTGAGAGACATAAAGCAAGACTTGTTACCAAAGGGTTCACTCAAAAGGAAGGAATCGACTACACGGAAATATTTTCTCCTGTATCTAAGAAAGATTCTCTTTGTGTAATCATGGCATTAGTAGCTCATTTTGATATTGAGTTACATCAAATGGATGTAAAAACGGCGTTCCTCAATGGTGAACTAGAGGAAGAGGTTTACATGAAACAACCTGAAGGGTTCTCCTCAAGTGATGGTGAGCATTTAGTCTGTAAGCTTAATAAATCCATATATGGATTAAAACAAGCCTCCCGACAGTGGTATTTCAAATTTCATAAGGTTATCACTTCATTCGGTTTTTAAGAGAATATAATGGACCAGTGTTTATACCAGAACGTCAGTGAGAGTAAGACTTGTTTTCTTGTGTTGTACGTGGATGATATTTTGCTTGCGACTAATGATAAGGGTTTGCTATATGAGGTGAAACAATTTCTCTCAAAGAATTTTGATATGAAAGA
>JANKOD010000005.1:18101065-18118476 GCA_026284645.1 Erythroxylum acuminatum | reverse complement strand
GGAGTTTAGTGGTGGTTGTCAGTAGTGGTCTCTTATCGTAGGATATGTACCGGAATGACCTACGGGCGTTCCGGTGGATACTCTATGGTAAGGGGGCGCTACATTTTAACTCTTCCTCGCCTAGCACTCCTCATATCGGTGAAATATTCTCATTTGTCCACGAGGCCATTTTGGCACAACAGCTACACCGGGACGTCTCGCCACCGATCGCCATGCGTCGTCAGGTTCTCGATGTTTGTTGGTTGAAACCATGTGAAGGTTGGGTCAACTTGTGTACTGATGGCTCCTCAAAGGGGAATCCTGGCTTGGCTACGACGGGAGGATTACTTCGAGGTCCTGGTGGTTGTTGGCTAGCTGGGTTTGGTGCAAATTTGGGTTTTTGCTCGTCCTGGCAGGCGGAGCTGTGGGCCGTTTTTCATGGTTTGACTCTTGCATGGTTTCAAGGGTACTCTCAGGTGGAACTCACTATTGATTCTGCCATGGTAGTGGCCAGTATCACTAGTGCCCAGCATACGGTGGAGCCTCTATTAGTGGTGGCCATCAGGGAATTGTTATCTCGGCAGTGGATAGTACGAGTCCGACATGTGTTTCGGGAAGGCAATCGATGTGCGGATTGGTTAGCAGATTTTAGTTACAGGCTGTCTGAAAGGAGTCCACTGGTTTGCGGAGGTTGTTGAGGGTCTAGCCTCGCTTCCGTGGGCCAATTCTGTAGGGGTTACGTTACCCCGTGTCGCTATCTTGTAATTTTTGGGTGTAAACCCCGATCTTTTACCAAATAAATAAATAAGCATGTTCCTAGTATGGTGGCACCATTATTGGATATTAGAGTTGATGTTTGATAACGTCCACCATTTCAAAGATTCAGTAACTGACTATGAAGATGCAATAGTGGTGCCACTTGGAATTGTGCATGACAATATTACCATAAAGAGTTTGAAGAGAGACTGATAAGATTGAATAGATTAGCATTAAGTTACGTGTAAGATTTATTAAAATATCATAAGAAAACTTAAGATTAGGCATTTCAAAGCATTGAATCTAAATATCCACTTAATTTTAACTTATGGATTTGTCAGTTAGGAAAAGGCCAATTATGAGCATATTAGAGACAATCAAGACTATAATGACGAGGAGTCATTCATAGTTAAAGGAGCAATGAGAAGAAAATATTGCACTAGAAATGATGAAAAAGCTAAACAAAAATAACTAATTACAATGAAATAGAGAACTATTTGAAACGCAACATGAAGTGATAAATGGAAATGATACACATACAATCAACTTGAAAACGGATAAGACATGCACTTGTAAGCATTAGAACTGCATGGATACATAGCAACGCATGCATCTGTAGGGCATAAAAGACCAAAGAAGAATATGGTACTCAAAGTGCACTCGGTAAGCACAATTCTACCAACTAGAGGCATTTAGCTACCCATGTATTATTAAAGAGCAAAAGTTGACATCAGCTGGCCAACGCTCACCATATTACACGTATATCTATTACCTGTAAAAGTTTGGGAATCGTAACGTATATTAGTGTTTCATTTGTTGGTCTATAATCACAAGCTGAAGAATAAATCAACCAACTACACCAAGATGGAATTTTCAGGCCAAGAAAGCCCAAAGCCTGTAAGGTGTAGTGAGGAAGGTGATAGGAAAAGAAAGCATACTGCAAAATAAGCAGTCTGCGTATGTTAAAGGAAGACAAGAGATGGACCACATGTGATGTTATCTGATTGGAAGAGATGAAAGTGATATTGAAGTGTAAGAAAATTCATACCCTATATTCCATTGGAGGTTCGGATAAGACATAGGATGACCACACAGAATGGCCTTGAATATCACAAATGTCCAGTCCAGTAGCAGATAGATGGAACCCGAGACCGTGATAATAAAAAAACAATTGATGCTTATAAATGCATCAGCGTAAGCATGCACACAACACAAAGCCTAAAACAATCCAAACGTCAAGCGTGTCGTGTCATGGCAACCATTACAATATATTTTCTTATAACAAGATAGCGTAAAAGGCTGTGGCAGGATTAAAATTAGGAGATAAAGAGAACTAGAGCGCAGCAGTACAGAAAGTTCCCACCAACGCACCACTTGCAGCCAGGGTGATTAGCAAAGAAGAGGCAAAGTGAAACAATCCAAAGTAGTAATACAAGCAATAACCAGAGAAGTGTAAAAACTTACTTGAAACAGAAAATGAACACCAGGAATGACAAAAAGCATGTTGTCATAACCGATTTAATGAAAAATGAATCTGAATATTTCGTGACTTATTTGCAGGGGATCATAAAACAGCATCCCTTTATAATGTCTCACACATGTAGCTCAAACAGAAGCTGACATACAATCTGGGAGACATACAAACTCCCATAAAAGATGAAAATTATAAGGACACCAACCAGCAACTTTGCCATGCATTACAAATAAAATAAAAATCAATAACTATTTCTTAATGTACTATCACAAGTGCACCTTGCCACAGATGCACGATTACGTTTATGGGAACCAATCTTCCTGAGTGTATAATTCCGCAATCAGATTTTACAGCTCACTCAAATGCCAAGAAAGGAACCTAAGTTTTTCACGAATTTGAATGGAAAAGAAACCTCAAACCTCACAGACAATCCCTTGTAGCTGCTTTCTCTCTGAAGCTTATAATTCAAATCAAGAACCCTTGTTAGCACTATATCAACTGCCTCATAAGTTGGAATGTAATCAACGGGGAGATGTATGAAATTCACAACCCTTCACCTATTTACCTGAACCATTTGCCTACGATTATCTTCTGACATCCAAAATAGATCTCCTAGGTAGCAATTCCTAAAGAAATGAAAAAAATTGCATCATAGGACTATTAGAACCATCTGCAACATACAAGGTAAAAGGAATTTATAGAGCACATACATGAAAGGCGTTCATATTTCATTACGTGAGTTATATACTGAGATTATACACATTGCATGCTTTCATAACAGAATGAGAGTCGATCGGTTATCTTGTTTGGATAACAATATTTGAATTGCATGGATGCATTTGGCAACTTAAATTCAAACATATGGCAACTTTCAATTTAAGAATTAATGAATGAACTGAATAGTGAAATTATCAAATTTCTGTTTTACTGTCTCAGTGTGCATCTGTTAGTGTACAAAACTATGCAATGTAACTAAGTCTTCTAACTTCAGTACATATAAGCCATCCACAAGAGTCACACATGGCAACACGAGGATAGGCGGGAGTTCTCTTTTTCTTCAGATGTTATCCTTGATATATTTTTCATGGAGATATACGCAATAGTGAATACATATTCACCAAGGATTTGTGTTAAAAGTTTCAGGAGACAATTTTCCAATCACACAACTTATTGGTGCCATACGTTATGTTTTGTGTTTATCTATCCAAACTGAAACAATAAAGTTATGAAATTCTTACCTCTATTTGTTTGCCTATTTGTAACGCCATAACTTCCAATATAACCTTCAGAGCTCTTATTTGTAACATCTGAAGCTATACTACCAAGCCCATAACTAAATGAACCAGAACCATCCATATCAGGAGTAGCAGGCCTCCATGGTGAATCACCATAAACTGAATTACTGCGATATACGTCCCCATATGTCCCGTCATAACTGCCAGTTGACCCAGAAAATGTTGACGCTGGTGCTATACCAGCACCACTGCTTCTTCCATACCCTCCTCCTCCCAGACCATAGCTGCTATCACTAGCCCCATAACCCATAGAACCACCGCTATAGCTGGAAGCAGTTCCTCCACCTTGAGCTGAAATGGACGAGGGGCCCCAATTTGCTCCACTATTCCCAAATGAGATGCCAAAACTTCCACTTCCAGAACCCAAAAATGCATTCACATTGTTAGGATTTGCTGCAGTATTGAGGCCTCCATTACCCCAGACATTCCTAGCAGTTGGGTTTAAAACAGAATCATTTCTTGTATTTCCAACACTGTAACCTATAGGAGTGGGGGTGCTATATCTGCTTGAATTTCCACTGTAATAGGGACTCAACATCCGTCCATACCCTGGACTGTTGCCAATGTCAAAACCCCCACCAAAGCTTGGACTCAATCCTGGCTCCAAGTTCATACTCATTCCATAACCAGTTGAGCTGAAGGGAGGAAACCCACTTCGACCGCTGGCAAGAGGATTAAACCTACCATCTGCCCTCATTCCGAAACCTCCCAATGAGCTCATGTTGTAACCCTGTGCATAAGTGTTCAAGAAATTGTTAGCCCTACTCAAACCAAAGTTGTATCCTATCAAAGGACTCCGAATAGGTCCAGGGGAGAGCTCCTTTGGGACTGCCTTCTTGACCTCAACCCTTTTACCATTAAGTTCATGAAATGTGTTATGCAGAACTCTGTCCACTGCCTCCTCTGAGTCATAAGTGATGAAGCCAAAACCTCTTGGCCTCTGAGTGTTGTGATCATACATCACTACAACATCAGTGATATTTCCAAACTGCCCAAAATAGCTTTTAAAGTCACTCTCGGTAACTGTAGAAGCCAGGCCCCCAACAAAAATTTTTTTGGTGCGTCCAAGACCTGGAGAGCCATGAATACTATTGGTGTTTCTTTGTAAAATGTGTTGATCATCTCTTGGAACAGCTTTCTTTGCTTCCACCTGAAAATTGTGGATAAGCAGTTAAATCGAGCAATTGCATGTTGCTCTCAGTTCCAAGGAATAAATCTACTATTTAAACCCAGAACAAAGTATATTGGGCAAAGAAGATTTTATGACAGAAGTTATGAGTGAGAGGAAGAAAGAGGCAATGGAAAAGAAGAGGGAGAAACTTAACTCCTAGTTCATCAAATGGGAGATATACAAATTTCAGGATGAACGACCATCCATTTTCAAACTTAACAGCGCTAAAATTTTGATATGCTTCACCATAAATCTTAGAATAAGTAATGTACCATAACTGTACAAGTAATATGCATAGGAATCAAAGTCAAACTGAAGAAAATATCATGTCCAACTTATAAATTTGCCAACTTTCATGTTTTACAACTGAATCCAAATAAAGAAAGCCAAAGTAAAAGCTACTGAATTGATAACAACAGATATCCGATATCAAGCTACTCACTGTGCGGCCATCAATCACATGCTTATCCATTATCACCCTCTCCGTAACAGCAGGATCTGCAAAGACCACAAAACCAAAGCCACGGGCACGACCAGTCACTCGATCCCTCATGATCACCGCCTCCACCACCTCCCCATATTTGCTAAAATATTCTTTAAGACGTCCCTCATCAGTGTCCCAGGAAATCCCACCAATGAAGAGCTTACCAAGATCTGATTCCATCCCTTTTCTATTGTCAACCGTGACAACAAAAGGCCTTATCAATCACCGATACCAATCCCAGAATGCAAAACAACTTGAAAGCATCACAGTGAATGAATAAAACTTCATAATTCAAATAGAACCCAACTATTATCAATAAACCAATATAGCTCATAGAATTATGTTCCTGATACACTCCTAGATGCCAATATAGCGGAAAAATGCGATCTTTATCAACGGATAAACGGAGCCACAGATCAAATTACGAATAAAAACAATCCAACAGATGATAAGCCATACCTTAGATGGCAATTTAGATAGAACCTGATCGGTGCACAATCAAAAAAATCAAAGGAGGTGCTTGTGAAATCCAATCTGGGATCATCTGATCCTTGACATAACAATCAAAACCCAACCCACAATTCCTGAACAGCAAAAGCTTCAAAATTTAAACACACAACCGGTATAGATGAACACCCAGATAAAGTTTACTAGAGATCAAGGGAAAACCAGAGTGGAAGACAGATAATTTACCATCTTGGAAAGGACCCAGATAGGAAACCAGAAATAAGTTAAGATCTAAGGAGTGGGAAGATGGAAATGGGACAGAGGAGGAGGTGCTCATACTTTCTATCCCTCTCTACAAGAGAGGCTTTATCTCTGTGTTTGTTTCTTTTTCCCCTGTGTGTGTGTTTGTTTTTTTTTATTTAATGTTTTTCTTGATTATTCCACTCCTCTTAATTAAATAAAAAGAAATGGAATTCGTAGCCAAGAAGATGATCGAGAATATATAAATAGAAAGAAAGAGAGAGAGAGAGAGAGAGCGATTGGCAATCCTCTGGTGTAAGAATATTTGGAGGAGCCTAAAGAGCGATGACAGGCGAGATGATGATGTCTTCTTTAAAAAATTATTTTTCTAATGTCAAAAAAAAAAAATTATTTTTCTACTTTTGATCTCACTTTCTTTTTTATGGTAATTCATATCGCAGACTCACGTACCATTCTCTCCTTTGGTAGCATGTTGATGTTGGAACCAAATCATCAAGGAGTTTATTTCTCTTTTTTTACATTTTTTAACCATCCCTTTCCAGCTTACTTAATTAGACACCACCTACATTTGTCTTCCTATTTGGATCTTAAGATCATAATCTTAGAGAATAAACTAGTAATTTTGATCTTAAAAACCAATCATAAATTTAATTCGATTTTCAATAAAGTATATTTATATTTAATTATAACAATACAAATTAGTAATTTGATTTTATTGTAAGTGTTACTATATTAGAAAATAAGCCTTAAAATAACCGGTAAAATTAATCATTTATAATTATAGAGTTACACATTCAATTCACGAAAACCGCCAATTTTATTCCGTGTTTAAAGTATAAGTACAATAGGAATATTGAATTGAAATAATTGTAGGATTGAATCAATTCAAAGGAGTTCAGATACTCTGTCCAATATTATTTTATCTTATTTTGTCTCATGAAATCTCAGTCATTTATTTTGCGGGACCCACGCGAGTCTTATGCGGAACTCACATAAATAAATGGTTGAGATTTACTGGACACAATAAAACACTGTAATATTATTACAAAGGATCTACACTCAATTCAAAGGCTGTTAATATAAAAGTAAAAATAATTCTACAATTATTAAGAAAATATATAGGGATAAACTCAGCTAGTCAAACAGTACGATCGGCTAGTCAATAGTGACGTGACTTTTCGTAGAAGATTTTAACTTTTAGTTTCCGTTTGGTACATATAATAGGTGATATGCATCAATTAGAGTTTTTAGGGCAAGTAATATGTTACAATTATGTTGTTAAATATTGTTTCATGTAATTTATATTTAGGGTTAATTTCATTAAACCCCTTTTTAATTTAATTTTCATATTCTGAAAACTATCTTTGTGATATTATTTAGCTACCACAATTTTGTCTATCATATTCCGATAATGTCATATTAACACTTTGGTTAGGTCGGCTGTGCCAGGCCCAGGCCCAGGTTTGGGTCCACACGTCTGCAGCTCATTCGTAGGTGTCAGTCTCCCATGCAAACGTAAAGACCTATGTAAAGACCTAAACCTAGCAATTATCTCATATATAAGGTACTATTTCGCCATAATACAGGTACGACATTACAACCCTAGTTTACTATTTCGCTATGATACAGGTACGGCATTACAACCCTAGTTTTCTCTATTATTTGCAACCAAAACCCTCTCAAAAAGACTAACTTGAGCGTCGGAGAGGCCTGCCGGTAAGCAACCCCCAGCGTGCCTTATTTGTCTTGCAGGTATTCAACAAGCAAGGTTTGCCAGAATTATGGACCCAGGCAGTAACGTTCAGCCCCAGCAGAATCTGACTGAACCACACTTAAAAATTTTTAGCGCTGCTACATAAATTTTAGGTAAAAATAGATAAAAATTAAAAATACATATTATATAAGGGTTGTATAATAACTAAACGACAAGCGATAGTTTTCAATTTACATAAAATAAGTGATATTTTTTAAAAATATAATATCTAAAATAAAAATGATGAATTAAAGAAGGTAAGTAATATTTTTGAAAATATGAAAATTTTAAAAAATGTTAAACTAAAAAGGAGTATTAATATATTTAACCTTTATATCTATTTTCATTGTTTCAATTTCTTGATTTTGGGTCACTTAAGGTTATGGTAAATTATATGTGTTTGCCTAATTTGATGGAATTAAAATTTCGTTCATCATTAATATATTGATATAGTCTATCGAAAACAATTTTTTTATCAATTAGGAGCAAGATTACGTATTTTTTGATTTTTCTAAACTTTACATTTAACGGGATTTCTATAAAGATATTGTTGTTGTTATGTATGATGTTATAGTATTGATTTTGGTACGTCTCTATTATATGGTTATCTCTTTGACAAAAATTTAAAAATTATTTAGTACCATAAGATACCGATTTTTACTTTATTTTATGTGTTTTTTTAATTGATAAGTAACACTCTGTTCTATTTTGTAATTTAGGTGAGGAGTCCTAAGCAACATGTAACAGTCTAAAGTGATTTATGAGCACAGTTTCGTAAAGTTTGATCTGACAGAGCGACTGTGTTATTTAGTTATTGTTGAAATTTAGAAGGGTAATTATTTTGGTCCAGTCCAGACAAAGGTAGGAGTCCATATGCGCAACTAGTGTGGTGATCCCACTTGCAAACTCATAATAATGCGACTAAAAACAATGCAAGACAACTCATAATGGCTATCTCTTTCCTTGACCAAGTAAACCCTGTTTTCTATGTAGGCACGTAGTAATATTCAACTTCAAGATTTGGTATGCAAGTTTTATACACTACCTTTAGTTGCATTAGAAAGTGTATGTACATACATAATGTGCTGAAAAGAAGTTCCAAGGAAATATGTACAATCTAAATTGTAATTAACAAACTTAGCCCTCTTTGCGATAAATTATGAAGTTTCTACGATAACGGGGCCATATAAGAAGTTCAAGAGTTACAAATAAGAGTCCAGATCTTCTGTCTAATAATATGGTGTCTTATTGTGTCTAATAAATCTCAGCCATATATTTATGTGAGTCCTACAAAATAAGTGGCTGAGATTCTATGAGACAGAATAAAACAAAGTAATATTGGACAGAGGATCTGAATTCCACAAACAAATAAGAAAACGCATCTATTCAGGCCCTATTTGTGTACTTTTAACATGCTTTCTGGGATTATATTTTTCTCATCAACTGGATTGGTTTGGATTGAGAGTGACAAAGAGACTGCCTGATTGAGGTTTGCTTTAAGTTGTTGTAAAAGCATCATTTCACCAATTTTGAGAAAAAAATGAGTATTTAATGTGATTGAGAAGTGGTAGGTACTACTTGAGTGTAATGAAACATTAAGAGCAGGTAGAAGGAAATACCTGGGCACGAGCTAAGCAAGATTAAAGTATGCTAATGTGGATTGCAAGACAAGAAAGAAGAAAGTTTACCATTGGAATGGATGATAATTCTTAAGGTAGGTAATAATGAGCAGTTCAAATTGAAGAAACATACGAGGGTTATGAAAAAGCCATGGTTATACTTGACTTCAAGAAAATGGATTACTACCAAGTAAAAATACGTAGCCCATAAGCTGACTAATGTGCATAATTATGGTAGTTCTCGGCAGAGACAAGATTCTTACCTACAAAAAGAGGAAACCTCTCCCTAGGTCTCCTCTCTTGATTGGGGCCTAAGAGGGTGAAATTGGAAAGCTACCCCCAACTTCCGTAGAATATGAGATACAGAGCATTGAATTGATGTTGCAAGCTTTTAATTGCTTCAAACATCCCCTTGGAGACAATTATTCACGACTAGTTTGTCTCTTCCATCTCAAGTCTATGGTTATAATTTATGTTTCCGTCAAGTTGATTGTAATAAAATTACAGCTACTTTTTTTTTTGTGTCTCCTTGTTAAGACCGTGAATGAGACCCTTTTCACCAGTTGACAAGATGGAGCCATGGAACCAATAATTTAACCTGGAAGGAGTTTTTTTTTTAAAAAAAGAGGGAAAAAGTAACCAATTATACAACGTGTCGCGGGAAACAGATCCCGAACATATCCTCGAGGAGGATTACATGACACCCAATAGGAGGAAGGTCAAAATAAGTAACACCAAGCACAAAATGCGTAGCATATCTCCCTAGCCAATCCGCACAACGGTTGCTCTCACGGTAGACGTGGCGATGCACGACCGTCCAGTTCCGTGTAAACAGCTCATGAATTCCTTGAACAATAGGGTTAGGGATCGAGGATCGGCTGGCCGAGGAGGATAGGAGTTGGAGGGCCACAGCGGAGTCAACTTTCAGTTCAATCCGACGATACCCGAGGTTCCACGCGAGTGTGAGGTCAGTAAACACGCCCTAGAGTTCCGTCGATACCGAAGAGCGCCTTCCAATATTTTGGATAAACCCGCCAAGCCAACTGCCGGAGCTGTCGCGAAGGAGTCCGCCGACTGAAGCCGAGGGGGAAGAGCCGGAACCCGCACTATCCGTGTTCACCTTGACCCACCCGGAAGGAGGAGTGCACCATCCGATGAGGGCCTCGTATCGGTGGGGATGCCCGGTGATCAAGCTGTTTTGCCAAGCTTGTGACTGGTGGATCTGACCTGCAAAAGACAAAATAACATAAAGAAGTGAGGAAGGCCAAAGAAACTGAGTATCAAAAAAGGCCTCGTTACGTCAGGTCCATATTTGATTTTATTTTTTACATTGGAAGTAAGAGTGCTGCACCAATGTAAAAACCACGTTTGGAATATGATGGTACGATGTTGACAACCCAAATTGACAAACTATGCTAGTCACTAGACCACAGCCTTAGTTAGCAACTTTACAGAGGTCCCAAGCATTAAAGGTTTATCCATAAGTTGTGCTCTCACCTCATCCGATCTTTTCACTTCAATTTTAAGTTTTTAGTTGGAAAGAGAGAGTTATTCCAGCATTCCCACTCGATTACTAGTAGTACAAGTTTGGAAAGGCAAATTGGTTTTGGTTGGTAGCTCTTGAAAACTAATCTGAAGCTGTAGTTGCTTGAAATTTAGTATTTTGCAAGGAACTACAGCTTCAGATTATCTTGTTAAAGTATCAAAATCCATAGCCTGGAATGAACAAGATTGTCCTACAAACTTGTGTGGAAATAATATATTGGCTGACTAAATTAGTATACAACTGTTTCTATGGTGTGACATATAAGATAGCCTCCAAAAGCCTTTCCCTTTTTCAATTTTGCTTCAACCATACGAATACTAGTTGTATACACAAGGGCTGTCTAAAGTGGGAGATCAACACAGGTTATACGGACTCAGGAAAGTGGGCTTTAATTTATCATCGTAATTATCAACCTGTGCTACTATTATAAGCAACCCATGTCTCCAAGGAAATATATACAGATCATATAAATAACAAAACAGTCTTGCACGATTTGTCATGCAGAGAATTCCCAGCATTGGTTTGGTTAGAATATCGGCGCAGGCAGCAAGCCTTTGACCAAACTCTGGCACATGGCAAACATCCTTCAGCCACTTGTAGTTGGTAGCATAACAAGGCTCTACTTTTTCTCGACGTGTTATATATGGGGTTGGCTGTTTGTTAAGAAACGGTAGCCTTTCTTGACTTGGGAATAAGCAGACTAGAAAAGTTTCCATGAACTACGATGTCAAGAAGCCCGAGACTAAAAGAAAGAAGAATATGATTCCAATTCCCACATCGGTTAAATCATAGGTTATCCTTCCCATAACTTCATAAATTCCCATAACTTCCATCCAAAAACTCTTATCAATGCTTAGAATTTTTTTAATTTGTCACAATACACTAGTAAAAATATACCTATTAATAATATATTAAAAAATATAATTATCAATTTCACAAATACATAACAATGAAGAATTAAACAAGGATCGGAATTAATTCTCTTATTTTATTATTATCCTGCCATATTTTCAGATTTAAAGAATTACCCGGTATGAAGAAATTGTCTTTGATTTTAATGGATATGTTGATGGCACTCTTCCACCACTACTAATAAGTGGCTTTAACTCGAATTCTTTATCTCCAAAACATCTTGGTTCTGTCAGATTCTGCTGGAGCTGAACGTTACTGTCTGGGTCCATAATTCTGGCAAACTTTGCTGTTGAATACCTGCAAGACAAGTAAGGCACGCCGGGGTTGTTTGTCGGCAGGCCCCTCCAACGCTCAAGTTAGTCTTTTGAGAAGGTTTTGGCTGCTAATAATAGAAAAAACTAGGGTTGTAATGTCGTACTTGTATCATGGCGAAATATTACCTTATATATGAGATAATTGTTAGGTTTAGGTCTTTATATAGGTCTTTACGTTTGCATGGGAGACTGACACTTGCGAATGAGCCACAGACGTGTGGATCTAGACCTGGGTCTGGGCCTAGCACAACCGACCTAACCACATTTAAAGTGGCAGAAATTTGATTGCTTTGTATAGTCTTTTCTCATTGTCTCCCTCTGTAACTCAATCATAAGCCTAGTTATTGACCAGTTTGCTCCTTAACAATCTACCTCAAAACACTCCCTCCTGCGGTAGAAACTACATACTCTCAAAAAGAGGCAACTTCTATCGCTAATTTTATTTTCATTGTTGACGAGCGTCCATCCTTAGGATATCATATTTCAAATGTTCTCCTTACTCTCAATAGTTTACCCGTGTAGTACGAGTCCATCGTCATTAACATTATGACTGTCATTTTATTTGTTGAGTTTCACTCATCCATGTGTAGCAGCTTCTCTCGCTTTATTCACCACTTGTCCCTAATCTAACACTTGTTATCTTATACTTTGGTGGGATACCTTCACACGAGGCTAGTGGGAGACACAAAATTAGATAGAGAAGTAGCACCAACTTCTAATGACCATTGGAGAGTTGTGCCTTCGCATAAGCCACTAAGCCTAATGACTAATAGAGGACTCCCTCCTCGGCCTTTAAACTCTCACACAAACTCAGCCCACTATCATAGTCACAACTAAACCTCTTTTTCTCAAATCCAACAATAATACCTTAACCCAAGATCCTAACCAAACCCAAACTACCTTTTCCCAATCCAATTATAAAAAGCCAACTACAATGTCAAATTTGTTGGAAATGGAGACACATTAAGCCCTACTGCCACTTTAGGTACTTACGGTCTGTTTGGTTCACGGAATGGAATAGATAAGGAATAGAATAGTTATTCTTTGTAATAGAAAAGATGAGAAATATAATAGAATAAGTATTACTTTGTTTGGTTCAAAAAATGAAATAGATAAATAATTTCTATTCTATTGTTTGGTTTGAAAATATAAACTTGAAATAGGAAAAGAATAACTAATAAAAAGATCAAAATACTCTTATTATTATTATTATTAACTTTAATATTCTTATTCTTATTAATTATTATTATAAATTTTCTACTTATTATTATTCTTTTTATTATTAATTTTATCAATTAATTGTATTCTTATTTTTATTATTAAAATCCTTATTATTTTTATTATTATTATTAATTATTGTTACTTATTTATTTATTTTATTATAAATTTTATACTTCTTATTTAATTATTAATTTTAATTTTATCAATAATTTTTAATTTGATTTTTGTTATTAAATTTCTTGTTATTATTAAATTTTTCTTCTTCAATTTTTTATTATTAACTTTATTATTCTATAATTTTATCGTATTTTTTAGGATCAAATTCCTCCTCTAAGTTGCCCAAATCCAACGGAAAATCATCACTACCCTTAGCCTCAGTAGCTAACATAATCTTCTTCATCCTTTCCTGCATTTCCTTCTTCTTCAAATTCTTAAGGTGCTTCAACTTCTCCTTCCTCTCCATCTCTGCAAACTTTGTCCCCTCCTCCTTGTTCTTCCTCTGCTCTTTTCTAGCATTGTCCTTCTTCCTCCTGGAATGACCCATAACCCTATCCCCAGCATCCTCTTGATGCCTGAAAAAATTCATCTCATACTCCTCTTGCTTCTCAATCTCCTCCTGATCTTTCAACAACTCATCAACTTCATTAAACCCATTATCATCCTTGTTCCCCTTATCGACCCAGATCTTATTCAAGAAACAATCCTACAAAAACATCCCGTTCTCGTCGAACTCCTCTTCATGGCCTAAATACTCACCCAACTTCTTCTTATCCTTGTTATTCTCCCCATCTTCTTCTTCGTCTTCGTCGGAATCGGAATGAAAAACAGTCAATCAAACCTTTCTTACGAAGCTCCTCGTATCTCTGGAGATCCTCGCGCTTCTTGTTGTGCTTGTACCTGCTACATGAGGCAGAAACACAGGGGTGTGCTGTTGCGTGAGAGAGAGGGACAAAAGTTGTCCAACAAAAACAAGCTTGGGTTTAACTACTCCGGATGGGTGCGGAATAGGCAAAAACAAGGGGGTAGCATCTTTAGCTATTTCCCGAAGTCCCAGAATTGTTAATCTACGGAATGGTTATTCTGTAGGTTTTTTTCTAACCAAACATAAATTACGTAATACGTCAGAATAGACGGGTAATAGAAATGCTATTACCCTCAACCAAACAAGTCGTTAAAGTCTTAAAATTGTTAATATAGGTTTCAATATAAAACCAATAGCGTTACTATAACTTTCGCTACCATAAATATTTAGACTAATTTGGATACTTCACATTTTAGTTATAGCAATGCTACTGAATGATTATCTGAAACGGTGCTACTACTCATAAGATACTCAATCCTCAAATGTAAAATATGTCACACTATACAAAGGTTTGAACCAAGTGATTGTTAGTAATGGACATACTCTCCCTATTTTCTCTATTAGTAACTTTTACCTATAGTTGCCCACCTTTTCTTAATGATATTATACTTCCTATATATCTTACTACTAACATATCATCTAAAGCTAAATTTATTACAAATAAATCTTATCTTATCGAATTTAATCTTTTTGGTTATATTGTAAAGGACCTCAAATTTAAGATATCTTTCTTCATATCTATCCACAATAATATCTATCTAGTAAAGATTCATCTACATTCTAAAAGCTTTGTTGTTTTCACAATCACTCATGTTTCACTATGTGGCATCAATATCTTAGTCATCCATATTGGTCTACACTCTCTAGTTTATCGAAATTTTTACCCACTAATTCAAATGTTATAACTCTTGTCTTTAAGTAATATTTATTTTTCCTTTCATTTATTTCTTGTATTTCCATAAGATCTTTGCAACTTGTCCATTGTGATATTCAGAGACCCACCCCATTACATTCTCTTTTTGATTATCAATATATTTTTAATGATTTTAGTCACCAAATGTGGATCTTTTCCTTAACTAAAAAATCTCATGCACTGCTTTGTTTTCAACATTTTAAAATTATCACTAAAACTCCTTTTTCCATATCATCAAAGCGTTTCAAAGCAACGGAGCTCCTGAAATCATCAAAATTGCTTTTGTCCAATACCTCATTAATCATGGTATTACTTTTTAAATCTCTGCTCTCATACTCCTTAGCAAAATAGTCTTGCTAAATACAAAATTTGTCATATTACTAAAATAGGCTTTACTCTTTTTTTCAAACCTCTCTCCTAAAGTTACACTGATTTAAAGCATTCTCTAATTTTGTCTATCTTATCAACTTATTACCTATTCTTATTCTTCAATATAAATCACTATATTAACTACTTTTTCACACTAAATTTAGTCTCTCTTTTCTTTGTCTTTTTGGTTATACCTGATTTCCCTTTCTAGACTTCACTTGTCCTAGCAAACTTATACCAAAATGGACACTATGTGTCTTCCTTAGCTATTCTTTTTAATATAAAAGCTATTGCTAATTTGATCCTACTACTTCCAAACTTTGCATCTCTTATCATGTTCATTGCTTGAAAATAATTTTTTCCTATGCCAATTCCTCTCTTATTGACCCCCCTTCCTCTCTTTCCTCTACTGTATCATTATCTTTGTCTTTTCAAATATTGCTCAAACCCATTCCCTTAGTTCCTTCTCTAAATTGTTTAACTCAATCTACTCCCTAAACTCTAACTCTATATCTGATGATCACACGTATATATAATTAGAAACACATTCTTCAAACCTTTTTAGCTATATCACCTACTCCCATTAGTTATAATTCCCATACACCTACTCCCATTAGTTATAATTCCCATACACCTGATCCCATGTCTTTCACTCAAACTAACAAATTTTCTCATTGATGCTAAACCTTGATTAATGAATTTAATACTCTTCATTGCAATCACACCTATACTTTAGTTCCCCCATCATTAAATGTCAATACTACATACTATAAATGGGTCTTTCGTATGAAACAAAACCCTAGTGGATCTCTTTAATGTTACGAAGCTCATCTTATTGCTAAAATATATCATCAAACTTAAGGAATTGATTATACCAATATTTTTAGCCATGTCGTCAAACCCAACACTATTTGTATTATTCTCACTCTTAACCTTTCTAATAATTGGTCCATTTATCAAATCAATATTAATAATGCCTTTATCCATAGTATGAGTGCACTACATGTGCACGACCTTGACCATGAGAATTGGATTAGTTTAGATACAGGTAGCTAGAGGATTTATTATGTGAGCTGTTGTAATTAGCTGTAATGTGTAATTATCTCCTGATTTATCTCCTAGGATCATTCTCTTAATTAGCTTAGGATTTGTCTTGATCTGTTGTATCTTGTAATTGAGTTTAAATACTCACAAACTGTGAATAATAGATAGAGCTTTTTCAATCTGTTTACAAACTCTTTATGGTATCAGAGCCAGGTTCGGAAGTGATGTGGTGTGATGCACCAGTGTCGAGCAACCATGGATTAGGAGTGTTGGGGCTGGCTGCTGCATAGTGTGCCTTAGCCTCGTAATGATTGTGAGACCTGGACCGACAGACATTCGCTTCGTAACCCTTTTTGCGGCAAAGTTGACACTGGATTTGAGCAAAAGGAATAGCATTGCCACGGCCAGGATTTGGGCAACCGTTTCGCCATGATGCTTGCTCATTGTCACCGCGATCAGCTCCGCGTCGGTATTGATTGTACCGTCGAGTATTGCGCTGCTGTAGGCTATCTTAGGGGTTGGTACTATGGGCATAGGCGGCGGTAATGGCAGCAGTAGGCTTCTTGGCTTCTTCATGTTGCAAGAAGATCTCATGATCGATGAATTTGTCATATAAATTTTCATAAGAAATGGCAGTGTCTCGAGCACGAATGGCAGCCGAGATCTCTCGGTAATCGGAACCAATACCATGGAGAATCTGCACGATCAGCTCGCTCGACTTACCAAGGATCAGTTAGCTGATACACTGATCAAGCCTCTTGCCAAGGCCATGTTCGACGCAAATCTGTCCAAACTTGGCGTGGCTTCCCACTGCAAGTTTGCGGGGAGTGTATGAGTGCACTACATGTGCACGACCTTGACCATGAGAATTGGATTAGTTTAGATACAAGTAGCTAGATGATTTATTATGTGAACTGTTGTAATTAGCTGTAATGTGTAATTATCTCCTGATTTATCTCCTAGGATCATTCTCTTAATTAGCTTAGGATTT
>JANKOD010000005.1:18089300-18100965 GCA_026284645.1 Erythroxylum acuminatum | reverse complement strand
CATAAGCGGGAGCCACTTCCCTGTGGGCTTCGGAACCCACCCAAACCAACGGTGTCTTCGTAAATCTCAGTTATTTATTTATATGGATCTTATGTGAATCCCGTATAAATAAATGTAAGACCCGCATAAATAAATGGTTGAGATTTTTGGAATAGAATAAGACACCATAATATTGGACAGAGGATCCGTCCCTTAAATAAGGCCTATTAACCGTAAATTTTGAATATGTAAAATATAACTTAACATTTAATATTTAGAAATATTTAAATTAAAATATTCAAAATAAAACATAAAAAGATAGAAATTTTAATGAAATTAGCTTTTTATCAATTAATAATATGTCAACATTAATGTGATAATATAACTATTTTTTTTTTAAATCAACCAGAAAGCGAGTCTTATAATCACGTAATAGCAAGACCCATGTTTATAAAATTTTGACTTTGGACCTTATTGTTAAATAATAATTAGACTTATTCTTTTGTTAAAAAATAAAAAATTTTAGATTACCAGATTAATATGGACATAATATTTAATTAATAAAGAGTTACCTATGTTGAATTTTCCTTCTTAAGATTCATTTTAAATAGGATTTAATTTGAATGTTCAATTTCTTATTATTAAAAATACATTATAATCCTCAAATTTTATATTATATTATAGATGTTGAGGATTACAATGTATTTTTAATAATAAAAAATTGCACATTCAAATTAAATCATATTTAAAATAAACCTTAAATATATCTATCGGCTCTTCTTCCTTTTATTATTTTTATTTATTTATTCTTTCTCTCTCTCTAATTATATCTCTTTCTTTCTATTTAGAAACAACCTCTCTACTAATTAGAAGTAATGTTGAGAACTACCAAAGTGTTGTTATTCAATACACCTGTTCAATAAATTTTATAATAATTGAAATGTTATATAAACTTTGTATATCAAATAATTACCATATAATTATAATGTTATGATATAATTTTGAGTAAAGTAATGCATAATAATTTGAACTTATATTTTTTATATTACAAACCAAAATCTCTTAAAATTATGCGAATATAATTTAAATGTTTGAAATTGAGATTTTTTTAAAATAAAAAATTTCCATGAAAAGAAAGTATACAAGCCGACAATTATAACTAAAAGTAACTTGGAATGGTCTAGTTAAAAAATGAGGGGACAAAGTTGGACCCACCATCACTACCAAGTCAAATCCAGTTCCTATCATCCCCAAATCCAACGGTCATAAGCCAAGCAGCATCATCTCCTCAAAAGCATCATCTCCAACAATTTATAACATAATTCCATTTTGCTCCGTCCACACTACACCGTTCGTCCCCAACTCTTCGTCTCTATCATCAACGTCAAAGCTTCCTCCTCCTCAGATTCGCTTGTATCAAACTCTTCTCCTCTCACCTTTCCCTTCTTCAACAGCTTGTGTTTTCACCTCCTCTACTTGTTTTTTCTGAAGGTGCATTACAAAGGACCAAAGTCTAGAAGAGACTGGGTTGCCGATTGGGTATCCAACAATGACGACACTGTTCGAAGTCTCCCTATCTTCATCGGCGGCGCTGTTTGGGGCGGGGGGCGGGGGACGGGCGGCGAAAGATTTTTTTATGGTTGAAATTTGAATTTTTGCAAAAAGGTCCCTCATTTTTTTATTTTTTACGGAATAGTCCCGGAAATTTCGGAATTGGCGGTACCGACCGGAATCGGCCGGTACCGACCGGAATTTATGGCCGGTATCCTTATGGCCGTTCCGGCCGGTACGAAATCCATAACACTGATCCTATACTTTTATACTGATGGTGGCACTGAATACAAGAGTTTAGCCCCTTTTTTTGCAAAACAACGGCATTGAGCATCTTGTTAGCCCACCCTATACACCCCAACGTGTAGCTATTGTTGAGCGCCGCCATCGACATATTGTCGAAATTGCCAAAACCTTGCTTACTGAAGCATCTCTACCCCCTACCTTATGGTCCTTTGCCTGTCAACATGCTGTTTACCTCATCAACCGACTCCCTACACCGATATTGCAATACCAGTCCCCATATGAAAAATTGTTTGCCCAAAAACCCGATTATGTCTCCCTACGCAGCTTCGGCTGTCTCTGCTATCCATGGATCCGCCCATACACCAAACACAAACTTGACCCTCGCTCCACTTCGTGTGTCTACCTTGGTTTATCCTTGACCCATCACTGCCACATTTGTTTTGATCCGGTCCACTCCAAACTCTACTTGTCCCGTGATATAATCTTTGTTGAACATGAATTTCCTTATCAAAACAGGTTCAAGGAATTGTCTGATCGAGCTGCCACACTAAAATGGGACCTTCAATCTGAGACCCCTACTGCCACTTTACCCGACTATCCCACTCAACCACCATCTCTGCCGCCGCCCATACCCTCTCGGGCTCTCGCTGCTCCCACTGCTTCTGCGACTTCCTCGACACTGCAAGGTATGCCCTCGACCTCCTCTTTACATACACCTGTGCCACCCAACTCACCTCCATATACTGAACATACTGTCACCCCTGCTGAAACACAACCTATTGCCGAGCCAATCCCTCAATCCACACCAAATACTACGACCAATCCCACTTCCTCTCAACCCATGCCATCACCCCCAGCCTCGCAAAGACCAGTTACTCGGTCTCAAAATAATATTTTCAAACCTAAATCCAAGTTCAATTGCCTGGCTTATGTCTCACCCACCACAATACCCACCACAGTCAAACAAGCACAAAAACACCAAGAATGGCGTGATGCTATGAAAGTTGAATTTGATGCACTAACGAGTAACCGGACATGGGACTTGGTACCTCATGATCCCAAAAAAAATATTGTTGCGTGTAAATGACTTTTCAGGATCAAACGGAAATCGGATGGCTCAATTGATCGCTATAAGGCCCGACTGGTTGCTAAGGGATTTACTCAACGCCCAGGCATTGACTATCACTCGACGTTTAGTCCGGTTGTTAAGCCGACCACTGTTCGGATAGTTCTCTCTATTGTGGTGTCTCGTCAATGGCCTCTGCGCCAACTCGACGTCAATAATGCATTCCTTCAGGGAGAGCTTCAAGAGGAAGTGTACATGTCTCAGCCACCCAGATATGAATCATTGTCGGCTCCGAATCATGTATGCAAGCTTCGCAAAGCAATTTATGGGCTGAAACAGGCACCTCTTGCGTGGTACACGACACTCACGAATCATCTCTCCGATGTTGGTTTTGTTAAATCAAGGTCCGACCCCTCCTTGTTCATTTTTCGGTCTAGGGAGATTACAGTGTTTATTTTGGTATATGTTGACGATATAATAGTCACTGGTAGTCACCTTGCTGCTGTCAACAATGTTATTCAGTCACTTGCACGTCGATTCTCGATTAAAGATCTCGGTACTCTTCACTATTTCTTGGGTATTGAGGTATGTGCTTCGGCTAATGGGCTATTTTTGAATCAATCGACGTATATTGAAGAGCTATTATCAATGGAAACCATGCATGAGTGCAAACCAGCCTCCACTCCGATGTCTACCACGAC
Organism: Erythroxylum acuminatum; assembly: GCA_026284645.1. Taxonomy (NCBI): domain Eukaryota; kingdom Viridiplantae; phylum Streptophyta; class Magnoliopsida; order Malpighiales; family Erythroxylaceae; genus Erythroxylum; species Erythroxylum acuminatum. Next base: position 18,097,422 of record JANKOD010000005.1, on the reverse strand, counting down.
CTGCTTGTCTATTAACGATGGCGCGTCGTCGTTTGATTCCTCTCGTTATCGAACGATTCTCGGCAAACTTCAGTATCTTTCCTTCACTTGGCCTGATATCAATTATGCTGTCAACAAGCTCTCTCAATTCATGCATCGTCCTTCTGAGTTGCATTGGCAGGCCTTAAAACGGGTTTTGCGATATCTACGGGGCACATCGGCACTTGGTCTGCATATTAAGCCCTCAAGTTCTTTCAATTTGTTAATGTATTCGGATGCCGACTGGGCTGGTGACGTTGATGGCAGAAACTCTACTTCTGGACACATTCTTTATCTTGGTGGCAATCCGATTAGTTGGTCATCCAAGAAGCAACAAACTGTTGCTCGGTCTTCAACCGAAGCTGAGTTCAAGGCTGTGGCTAATTCTGCTTCTGAGGTTAGCTGGGTTCAGCACTTGCTTTGAGAGTTGCATATTCCATCCTCCGTATCTCCTACCATATTGTGCGACAATGTTGGAGTGTTATATTTGAGCCAAAATCCAGCTATAAACACTCGTATGAAGCATGTTACTGTGGATTTTCATTATGTCCGAAACTTGGTGCAAAACGGGCAGCTACGAGTTCATCATGTACATGCCAAGGATCAGTTAGCTGATACATTGACCAAGCCTCTTGCCAAGGCCATGTTCGACTCAAATCTGCCCAAACTTGGCGTGGCTTCCCACTGCAAGTTTGCGGGGGGGTGTATGAGTGCACTACATGTGCACGACCTTGACCATGAGAATTGGATTAGTTTAGATACAGGTAGCTAGAGGATTTATTATGTGAGCTGTTGTAATTAGCTGTAATGTGTAATTATCTCCTGATTTATCTCCTAGGATCATTCTCTTAATTAGCTTAGGATTTGTCTTGATCTGTTGTATCTTGTAATTGAGTTTAAATACTCACAAACCGTGAATAATAGATAGAGCTTTTTCAATCTATTTACAAACTCTTTACATAGCCATCTTCAAAAACTACTTTTTATATCTCAATCTCCTAAATTCGTAGATCCTGACCATCCATATTGTGTTTATCAACTTCATAAAAATCTTTATAGTCTCAAACAAACTCTTTAGGCTTTTTTTATTGCTTGAGTTAGAAAACCCTTAAGATTAATTTTACTTCCTCCAAACTTGAAACATCTCTTTTCATTCGTAAAACTAAGTCATATGTAATCTTCCTTTTGGTCTATATAGATGATATCTTAGTTACAGATTCTTCACAGTTATTCATTACCTCACTTATCTATAATCTTAACACTAGTTTCCTCATCAAAGACTTAGTTCATGCTCATTATTTAATTAGCATCGAAACCACATCCACTTTATATGGTATTTTTCTTACCCAAACACAATATAATAAAGATCTCCTTCTTTTTATAGGCCTTGACAACTCTAAACCTATCTACACACCCATTACCCCTACCCTACCTCTCTTTTAAAACCATAGAAATTTGCATCTTAATCACACTAAGTACCGAAGTACTATAGGTGGCCTACAATACCTTTTCCTTAGTCACCTTGACATCTGATTTACGGTTAACAAAGTCTCTCAACTTTTATATTTTTTTCTACTGATATTCACTGGATCTCAATTAAATGGATTATTGATATCTACATTCAATAACTTCTCATGGCATTCATTTCACTAGATTTTTCTCCTTTACCTTACTAGAATATTATGATGCTAATTGGTTTGGTTGCCGTGATGATTGGGAATCAAAATTGATGGTAAGACCTTTGGTTATATGCTGGGTCATGTGCCTGCTCGAGTTTCTTTCCTTCATTATTTATGTTCATTTTTGTGGTTAATATTACTGCCTTAATGGGATGTGGATGGACTCAGATATTGTGTTTATGTTGTTAAGTTGGTTGGTGGATAATTTCATATGTTTTCTGCTCTTGGAACTTAAAATCTTGTCCAGCAAAAACTGAAGAGTTCTCTGAAATTTAGCGTAGAAGAAAATAAGCTATGCCAAAAGATGTTTTTAGTTGATGATGTGCAAATTAGGAATTACCAATATGACCAGCCTCTTGACCATTGCCGTTGACAAGACCATGTCAACAAGGGCAGCTGCTGATGGGGAATATATACACCTTTTTTTATGTACTGAATAAAAGTGAATTTCTTGTCTTCCACATCTTCTGAGGAATGGGGTCCGTCTGAGGAATGTCTTTGTGTGTCATTTGCTCGCAGATCTAATTCGTAAACTTATAGATACTGGCGAACTTCTTCTGACTGTAAATTTCGTTTATGAATTTGGGCTTACTGACAAGTTCCAGCCAGTTACCCTTTTGAATGCTCATCTTAAAGAGCGCAAGATTTTGACAAAAAGAGTTTGCAAGGACAAAAATGCGTCCACTACATCCAAGGAAGTTTCCCATGCCCTTATGATTAGATGTGCTTTCCTTGGTTGAAATCATACACTTCCTCTGAACCTGATTATTCTCTTTTGCAGAATGGAGTCAGATTCAGTGAAGTTAATTCTTAAATCCGTACTTAAACTTGTTGAATGTCACAGTCTTGAATATCAATACCCCGCTGTGGATCTAAAGAAACGGACTAGGATATTAGAGAATGAGAAGGAAAATGAAAATGCTAATAATAAGCAACCTGCAACATCTGCTGCGAAAATATGTCAGTTGCAGCTAAAGCAGCAGGCTGGGAAACTAAAGCATACAAAAAAAGCAAAAAGCAAAAAGCAAAAGAGCAGGCAAAGAAGCAGCTGCAGCAGAGTGGGAGTAAGCGTCCTCAAATAGTTGCACCTACCAGTCCTGCAACAAGGACATTCATTAGTCATGGCTTAAGGTCAATTTCTCCATATCAGCATTCTCATTTGGAGCCAGCAACTGGGTCATATTGGTTAACGGCTTCCTCTCTTCCAATAGCCACTTATGAGGGTTCATTAGCTCAACGTTATGGTTTAACTGGATCTACCACGGGTTTTACTGGAAGCTCAGGCCTTACTGGAGTCTATCCATATTCCGCAGAATCCCATATGCCATCTGTTTATTATGAGAGGCTATTTGGTTATGGTGGATATACTTATCCACCACTGTACCATCAGCCTCATTATCCGATGTAGTTTTTGGTGATTTTCGGTGTTTTCGATGATAATACATGTCTTCAAAAGATATGAACCTTTTGCCTGCATTGTCAATGATGTTTAATGAGACGCAGGCTTTCCTTCTTTAGTTAAGGCAGGTATAGTCCATCAACTCAATGTGGTAGATAGATTTGCTGACTTCTGGACATGTTTGAGTATCATAATGATTATCAAACAAAAACAAGTTTGTTTCTGGCAGTTAACAATGAAGTATGTAGGTTGTTTCTTCATTAGAGGAGGGGTCATGGCAAGTCTGTCTACATGGAAATAAACTTGGAATCAGTTTTCTGTGCGTTTCCTTAAGCATTTAATATTTGGTTATTTTCAAGTAGCATTTTCAATTTTATTCACGTATTTCACTTTACATGCGACTGAATTTCGACCAAGAGTCCATCTTGATGTTGCCTCTTTCAGAATTCTTTTTAAGGGATGAGCAGGCAAATGCAACACTATTAAAATTTTTGCTGTTCATACTTTCTTTTCTCATGCATATATCTGTTTAAGTTTGTCAGTTTCTTTCCAATTTTGTTTTGTTCATTTCTCTGGTATATGGCTTTACCACCTCTCTGGAGCATATATCTCATGCAATTTCCTTGGTCTTTCTGCTTTGCTCTTATTTTTTTCTCAGCTTTGTCCCGTGTGTTCATGGGATTGTTTATATCTGTCTCGCTGCTTGGCTCTTGCTTCTCATCTGCAACTCGTTACAAAATCTGAATCTCTCCAACGGAAGTTCACATTGCCGACTTGGGACCTGTGTTCTTAGCAAAACGACTATTGATATACATACATGTGTGAGTGTGAAACATTGAAGTTGCAATTTCAACACGCTGGATTTAGCCTGTTCACCCATTGCTGCGCTGAACTCTGAAAGGCAGTGTTGAGAGGTCTAAATCTCATCCTTTAATCAAAGTTTCCATATCAACCTTTCATGTAAAGGGTAGCATTTCCAACTCAATCACCTCACTTAATGCATGCCCATTGATTATAGCTTAGTCTAGTCTTCAATATGGCCTATGCGCCATAAAAAGAATTATCACTTTCTTGTTGTAAACCGCATTACACCACCTGGTTTTATTTGATCATCTCATTCGACCTGCAACTTTTGGTTAATGGTATAATCAAGGGTTTAAGGAAAATTTGTTGGGATGAAAATAACGCAATTCCCTACAAAAGTCAACCAAATATTAACGACAACAAATAACTTTTCAAATTGTAGCAGTAGAATAATACGAGAACAAGAAACTAAATAATGAAACAAACACTAAGATTTAATGCAGAAAATTCTTCAATGTAAAGGGAAAAAATTATGAGACAAATCGACAAATAAATCTACTAAACTCAAGAATTCCATATAATGTTTTCTATCACGATCACATCGTGATACAATCCCGAAACATTCTCTCATATCTTGAATCACCATTCAAGACCATTTTACTCATCCTTCAAATCTCCCATGTGCGTGACCCATTAAATTCTTGGTTATGTTGGTCACTTGAATTAACACTTAATTCAAGTAAGTCAAAAGTGGTATTTAGTAACACATAATGACCTCTAATTGATCGGAAAGTTAGTAGTTTGACCGCAAACCCTTCCATACGAAATGTTACCATGCAATTCGTCATTTCACCATCTATACCCCACTTAGTTCATAGTATGGTCAAAGTGTCAATTCTCACTAGGCTGACTACGTCACATCTAGTCCAAGTGTTATCAGATCTTGTCCTGAAGATCTCATTACTTTATATATCATTGAAGACTCTCTTCATGACACATATCTGCTCTGGCTAGAGACTCCCGAGTGATGACCCCGACAAGAGGCTGTGAGTATCATCTCCTTCTATTAGGACTGGTGAATCCTTTATAGCTACTCAATTACCTCCAAATATCTCAAGCTATACTCAATTACCACCCTATGAGTAACTCCTAAAAGGTATCGATGAATGAAGTCAAAGCACATTATCAGTATTTAAGATATCCTTGAGCACCTCAAGTCAAAGATACTTGTACCATTGCTATGATGAGACTATCATTGACACTGGAATAGAATATTCATATGATTGTCTCATAGTAGGTCAATCCAGTGTACTTGCTACCCTTTGTAAGCATTCACATGTGAACTCTAAACAACTCATGTCTATAGCTTATGAGATCTACTGTTTGATCTAATTAAGGACTATAATATGCGTTAGTCTATCCAGATTATTGATATCCCATCTCATTAATCTTATGACTAAGGAAAGCTTAAATATTAACATAATTACACATTGATAGGAATCTTATTATCATGATCTCACATAATTTCCTCCATGCTATGTTTTATATCAAGGATTTCATTAAATCCATTTAAGATCAGCATCAAATCCACAAATGTATGAACATCGAAATAATGAAAATACCTTTATTATTAATAAAAAGATTTGTACAATAAGTGCCAAAGGTGATTGCCTTTAGAGCACTTCTCTAACAACCTCACATCCATACTTGAAATAGTTGCAGATGTACTTTTATTATCATCATCATCCTAATGAGCTTCCTTTTTCTGATCCCTCTTCTACTTATAACAGAAACGTTTAATGTGTGCCAGTTTATCATAATAGTGACACGTCTTCACCTCTTTGTAACCTTTAGATTTTAAACTATTTTTAGACTTGCCACGATCATTTGGACCCCTATTCTAGTTCCTACCCCTGTTTTCTGTCACGAAAGCCTGCATGTTGTCAACTTCAATATCCTTTCTTTTGATTTCTTCATTAAACATACTCTATTTGATTACATCCAAAAAAAGCACACATTCAGGAGCTAAGATGTTAATTTTCATGACCAGTGGTTCCCAACTATCTAGTAATGAACTCATTAAGAATAAAACTTGGAGCTTATCATCAAGAAGGATCTTCATTGTAGTCAATTTGTTGATTATGTTATGGAAATCACTTAAATGCTTCGAAACTGACTTCCTAGTCTTTAACTTCAAGTTCACAAGCCTCTTATTCAGAGAGACCTTGTTGTGAGCAGTCTTCCTTTCATATAAACCTTTTAGTTTTTTCCATAACTCAAAAGGATTTGTTTTTTGAGACACATGTTTGAGTATGCTAATATCAATCTATTGTCATATAATGCCTAGAGTTTTCCGCTTCATTTTTTCTCATTTTTTGTCCGACATCTTTTCAGGCTTTGAAGGAACATTATCCTTCACGCCTCTGTCCTCATCAATAGGATCAAAAAGATCCTTGCAATATATAAGGTCCTCCATCATAAGCCTCCTTATCGAGCAATTTGATGACGTTAACTTGACCATAGAGATGCTTCCACTTTCCATTACGATAGTTCTGATACTACTTGTTGGGAGAGAAAAACACAACTCTCTAAAAAAGTCAACCAAATATCAACGACAAGAAATAACTATTCAAATTGTAGCAGCAGAACAATACGAGAATAAGAAACTAAACAATGAAGCAAATTCCAAGATTTAATATGGAAATCCCACCAATGTAGAGGGAAAAAATTACAAGGCAAATCGACAAATAAATTTACTAAACTCAATAAAGATTTTTAAAAAAGTTGATCTCTCACCTCCCCCATTCTTTGTTTGACATCTTTTCAAGTTTTAAAGGAACTTCATCATTTACACCTCTGTCCACATAAATAGGATCAAAAAAATACTCGCAATATATAAGGTCTTCCATCATAGGCCTCCATATCTAGTAATTTTATGACGTTAACTTGACCATAGAGCTGCTTCCATCTTCTATTACGATAGCTCTGATATCACTTGTTAGGAGAAAAATAACACAACTCTAAAAAAAGTCAACCGAATATTAACGACAAGAAATAACTCTTTAAATTGTAGTAGCAAAACAATATAAGGATAAGAAACTAAACAATGAAACAAATACCAAGATTTAACGTAGAAAACCCTCCAATATAGAGGGAAAAATCACATGACAAACTGACAAAAAAATCTACTTGTCTCACTTAGTTTTAGGATTGAAACCAAAGTTGATATCATAATCAACACACCCTCAAACTAATCCAAAAAAAATCAAATAAGAATGAGAATCTAACCCTCTTTGCCCTCTCTCCATTTTTCTCAATTTTGGACGTAGCGACAACACTCACTATCTCTTTTCTATCTCATGTATGAAGCAAGTATCTAATGAATTATTTATAGACTTCTTTAGCATACGATTCATAATCTTAATTGAACTGAACTAATTAGATCATATCTTATCCTAATCAGATTATATTAAATTATTTTAATAAGATAACATCCCTATCTAAATAGGATCTTATCTACATCATTACTAAAATAACTATTTATTGTAATCTTACTCGCCGTATTATTCAAGATCTCTTAAGGTATAATGTATTCTAATTAATATTGAGGGGGTGCTTGTTTGGAGGGTATAAGAAAAAAGATATGGGTATGAAAATAAAACTAATGGTTGGTATGAACATATGATTGTAGAGGTATCATTTTCATTCCTTAGTGTTAAGGAATACTCCATTCCTCTCGTAATTCAGAGGAATGAGAGTGATTCCTCCGTTTTTCGCGCCAATTTTGCCATTGACTGTCACCAAGTTTACTCTCTACTAATAACAGATTGTTTTTCTTAAGCTTTTCTCTTATCCATTACGTGAGACCCATAAACAATCTGCAGCAAACATCCGAAACCATGAATTATCCCCGTAATTTTCTTCGTTTCTTTCTTCTTCAATTTTTTTTGGTCCATTAAACTCATGCTTTCACGATTGGTATTTGAGGTTTTTCTTCAACTCTTACAACTCTCTCCATGTATGGGAGAGATTGATTCCTCCCAACACTAATTTTTTAATTTTTAATTAAATATTTTTAAAATGTAATTAATTAAAATATATTTAATTAAAATATAAAATATTATTAATTAATAACTTTAATTAAATAAGATAAAAGCTAATTAATTAATTAAAATAATTACAAAATATAATTAATTAATTAATTAAAATAATTAATCAATAT
>JANKOD010000005.1:18078691-18089200 GCA_026284645.1 Erythroxylum acuminatum | reverse complement strand
TTTAACAAACCAACCACCATCAATGGTAATGGTAATCATTCCTTCATCTTAACCAACCATCATAATTATAATGATTATATCTATTCTCATTTCTCACTATATTCATTCTTATTCCCATTTCTATTACCATCTATGAACCAAGCGCCCCCTAAATAATAAGAAGACGAAGAAGAAGCAAGGATGAGATATGTACGTCTACGTTTTATGATGTTTGACCGGTATTACAATATCTAGGTTTTAGTTTAGAACCAAATTATACAATTTCTTTCCCCTTCAAAATAAAAAATTAAAAAGAAAATGCAGAAAAAGAAAGGACAAGCCAATGACACATCTTCAGGAATGCAGATCCAATGCAACAAGTCAAAAGGTCTCCCTCTCTCACTCAAAACAAAGTTTCTTTGAAATTTACCAAATTGTCCCTACCCTCTTCCTTTTCTAGCACCTCTCCTCTTCTTCGTTTTTCTTGACCCTCCGCTCGCTGCTCTTTCCCTCTCAATGGACAACTGCTACAACATCCAGCGAGAAGGCCATGCCGTCTGCGCCGGAGATTCGGGTGATCCGGCTGCGATACTGGACTCCGATTCCCGCGGCGTTGCCGTTGTCGGCGCCAGGTACAAACTCATGTCGCCGGCGAAGCTTCCGATCTCGCGGTCGCCGTGCATCACGATCCCTCCCGGTCTTAGTCCTACTTCGTTTCTAGAATCTCCGGTTTTGCTCTCTAACGTTAAGGTTAGTTGTGGATCGAGCTCGCTTTTCCTTTTTTTGTTAGTTTCTGTGTCGTTTATGAGAAAAATGATGGAAAGTGGGAGTGGTGCGAAATGAACTCGGTTTTATGTGCTTTCTGAGTGCTGTTTGGTTGGTCGATTAGTTTAGCTGGAGCTTGAAAGTGTTGAGATCTTTTTTGGGAGCTGAAAAAATTAAGGGAAATGACGATTTACTGACTGTGTTGCCAAACACAGTTGTTAATTTAGAAATTTTTAGTCAGTGAAGCATCCACCAGCTGAAGATTCAAAGCTTTTTTCTTTTTCGCTTTTTGAGTTGTTCATTCAGTTTTCTCTCTTTTTTAAAATGTTTATAAAAAAGAACGGTATTGTTTGGAGATTCCTGTCCTTAGTTTATAGAAGTTGTTGTAATTATCAAGTGGATGAATTGATGGTGCACTTGCATTTCTGTGTTAAAGATAACAATCTTTAAAAGGAGATGCTCGTTGTTTCATCCTATATACTCAAAAGTTGAAATGCCACTTACTATTTTTGTCTTATTTTATGTGAACTTGTGTATATTTAGTGCTCATTATGTTGGATACTGAAGTTTGATTCTGATGCTTAATGAAATGAAATTTTAAATTGGCACATTGTCCACGTGGTTTGTTCTATCAGAATTTGTTTGGAGAATATTATTTGTGGTAGTAGCATGGCTTTTTGCTTTTTCTAATGCCACTGTTGATTTTTCACGTAATGGATCTTTCCCTTTATTTGTTTCTTTTGGTTTGTCTACGCTTGAAGATAGTTGGATGTTCCTCATTAAAAAAATAAAATTAAAGAACTGAAGAATATTTGCGCCTGGAATATGGAATAAATGCATTCATTTGAAAATTGATAGTTTTTTTGTGAGGCATAAATGCAGATGGTTAAAAGAATATGTGGGTCAAGGAAAAGCCTATCTAGAGCTGAATGCACTTTCAAAAAGTGCAGCACCAACCATATGACTTTGGTTAAGACTTTGATCCTTCTACTCTATTCATTAAGTTGTATTGGACTAAAAAGAAATGTTACATAAAGTAACATCACCCATTATTCCATCTACGATCTTTGTTTATTAATAGTGGCACATGTGTTCTTGTAAGAATCATTTGGCTCATATGATTAGGTGCTTTGATCTACTTCTATTTAATATGGCTGATGAGGAAGGATTTTTAGAAGATCTGCAGACGTTATTTGGAGAAATGTGGAGGTAGCAGTGTGATAACTATTCCATTAATTAGTTCAGTCACAGATGTAGACTTAGGACATACAAGGATAATGCAACTTTCCTTGTTTCCCTTTTATTCCTTTTTTTCTTTTCAGTAGATCAGCTCCGTCTTTGTCAGTATTAGAAGAATGGGAAAGCAATTGACTCAGTATAGCTTCCTAAAAAGTATTTTCCAAATGAATAGGTTCTTACTATTTGTCATTTTTGCAGGCAGAGCCTTCCCCAACGACTGGTTCCTTTGCTAAACCTCAATTAGCACATGGTTCTCTTGTCTCAAATTCTTACCCTGCAACTATGGTTTCCCCTAATGCTATTGGAGAAAGAAATTCTAGCTGCTTTGAATTCAGACCCCAAGCTATTCCAAACACGGTAACTTGTGATGCAACTAATCAATTGTCAGCATGCCGAGTCCAATTTTAAACTTTGAGAATCAAATTATACTCATGCATCCTAATTAATATTCAGATTTAACCTTGATACTGCTCTCATCTTGCATAACTATCTTCTGTTATGTTGCCTTCTTTCATTTGTCTGCAAGATTGAACTGTTAGTTGATGATTGTTATTTTTCCTGACATTTTTCATTGACTTCAAGGCTTCTGCAGATATGAACGTGCATAAAAGTGACCATCCTATTCAAGATCAAAACCAAAGTCAGCTTCGATCATTTGCGTCATCTTCTCCAGTTAAAAGTGAGGCAGCAGTCTCCTCAAGTGAGTTAAGTCTATCAGCACCTCTGCATATGGCTGATAGAGGGAATAGTGCAACTGTTGAAGTTGATCCTGACGAACTAAAGCAGACTGGGCTCTCTAGTACTGGTCTTCAGGCATCTCAATCTGATCATAAAGGAGGTGGGACTGCCATTCTGTCTCATGATGGGTACAACTGGCGAAAGTATGGGCAGAAACATGTGAAAGGAAGTGAATTCCCTCGGAGCTATTACAAATGTACACATCCTAACTGTGAGGTGAAAAAGCTATTTGAGCGCTCACATGATGGACAGATAACCGAGATTACCTATAAAGGAACACACGATCATCCCAAGCCTCAACCCAGTCGTCGATATACCTCTGGCTCTGTTCTGTCCTTACAGGAAGAAAGATCTGACAAGATTTCATCTTTACCAGGCCATGATGGTAAAGCGGAAACTTTATAATTTTCTCTTTGTAAATCTTCTTTTTGTCTTATTATCTTTTAACTAATGTGCTTCTGTTATGTTGTTTTCCTCTGCAGATAAGACATTGGGTTTGTGTGGTCAGATGTCTCAATCCATGGATCCAAATGGAACTCCTGATCTGTCTCCCGGTGTAGCAAATGATGATAGCATAGAAGGTGCTGAGGATGATGAGGATGCCCTTGCAAAAAGGAGGTACTTTATACTTTCTCAGGTCATTCATGAGTACTGATCACCCAATGGTTTACCAACTAATGTAAGGTCAATTGCTTCAAACAGGAAGATGGATCCTGGGAGTTTTGAGATTATGCCAGTTGTTAAGCCAATAAGGGAACCACGTGTTGTTGTTCAGACTCTGAGTGAGGTTGACATCCTGGATGATGGGTACAGGTGGCGTAAATATGGGCAGAAAGTGGTGAGAGGCAATCCTAATCCAAGGTATGTATTCAATGTTGTTAATATTAATTGAATACATATTGATACTGTGCTCACTTTGTGCACTTTCATAACCAATTTTGGATTCTAAACCAAAAGACATTCTATAAATTGATAGATGTCCTGTATTTTGAGGTCTAGTCCTGTCATGGCATCATTGGGTACAAATAACTTCTGGTTGTTCCAGTCTGATCACAGTGGGACAAGTGACAACTAGTTTCTTTAACTATCTTATTTGCTTGTGTATCTTCCTTACGTGTCTTTTGAAAGACCTTTTACGCTACTTATTCATTCAGAGTTTTACAGAGCAGATCTTCTTATAATGTCACCATTACTTATGTGTTCTGGCATCAATGTGTAGGCCTTAGTTCCTCCAATCAATTCATTTTGCTATTAACTTCAGTACCAAAGGAAACTTAAGTTTCCAAATTTTAATGGTGATATGGATGTCAAAGTAATGCGATACTTGCGCAAATGCAGATTTGGAATTTATGCTACTGAAACATGTTATAAAGTTGTTGATGCTGTTGATAGTGGTTCAGTTATTGGCTGATTGATTGTCTGGGAACAGGATTCTTTTAGTCGGGGACTTCATAAAAAGGCAATGCATAAGAATATTTGTGCTGTTATTTGAGAGAACAAATAGTTAGAAATAGCTTAAATATTTTCACTTCTTGTCTAGCAATCTTATGTGGTTAGCTATTTCTTACATATCTTCATGTTCATAAATAGTCTTTATGAGCTTAAGATGTTTCATCTCATCTCATGTTTACTCTTTCTTCAGGAGTTACTACAAGTGCACAAATGCTGGATGCCCAGTTAGGAAACATGTGGAGAGGGCATCTCATGATCCAAAAGCAGTTATAACAACATACGAAGGGAAACACAATCATGATGTGCCTGTATCAAGGACCAGTAGTCATGACACAGCAGGATCAACAGCAATGAATGGACCACCAAGGATGAGATCAGATGAAAGCGATACAATTAGCCTTGATCTTGGTGTTGGGATTAGTTCAGCTGCTGAAAATAGATCGAGTGATCAACAACAAGCTTTGGATTGTGAACTTGCACAAATCCAACTCCAAACAAGTGGATCCAATTTCAGAATGGTTCAAGGAAATCCAGTTACAACTTACCATGGTGTTTTAAATGGCGGCATGGATCAGTATGGATCTCAACAACGTGGGAATGATGGTCGTAGTGTTACAATTCCACCTCTAAACCACCCTTCTTATCCATACCCAAAAAACATTGGAAGATTATTAACTGGTCCATGACCATGAATTTTTCTTAACTTCGATGCAAAGTAAATAAAATCCCTATGGAATTTCAAATTTCCTTCTATAAAGTTCCAGTTTCTCTTCCCACAAATGCTAGAATCTTAATTCCAGGCAGCGAGACTTGCTCTATTTGTTCCAGCTCACTCTTCCTAGGGCAGATCTTTGTATTAGTTTTCCTGGATGTAAATTCTACCATTTCCAACTGCTCTTTTATCAGCTTGGTTGAGCTTGACGCTCTGTACAAATATGAAAGTGACAGGTATTTATTCCCATCAGAATATGTTTGTTGTAAATAATGTTTGAAGTGCATACCTTACTCCCAAAAGGGAGAAGATACTGAAGTTATTTCTCAATGTTCATAGCTATTCACCACTTCTATGCCTTTTTTGTTAGTCTTCCAAAGTTCAAATTCTGAATGGCTTCTCACTTGGAAAATATAGTAAGTCATCATAAAAGAGACGATGTCATCTGAGGCTCATGGGAATGTGGAAGTTGTTCATTGGACCCAACTGTTTGCATTTGCCAATATATAGTAAGCCATCATGAAAGAGACGATGCCATCTGAGGCTCATAGGAATGTGGAAGTTGTTCATTGGACCCAACTGTTTGGATTTGCCAATCTCTTCTTCAGACATCATATTGTCCCTTGGACGTACAAATTTTACAGATATTTGTCCTTTGGTTAAGGTCAGAAGAACCAGCAGGCAGAGCAGGCAACAAATAAAGTCTCCACTCCATCGAACTCGGAACTCGGAACTATCACTATTCTTTCCTGAGTTAAACTCAAGTGAAGTTTCGTTATCAACAAAAGTACAAGTAGGGCATTGTACGTAGAGCACACGGAAGCTTTTACTTCACCATTTGGTCTTATCTTCAGTAATCATTCAACCACGTTATGGGCCAAGTCTCCACTACCAATTTTCCGAACTAAATCCTTCCTCACTGTCTAGAAAGGTTCCCACACTCAGACCTCCAATACTTACCAATGGGAGAGGGAGGGAAGAAATGAAAGTTTTGGGGTGTCCTTGATACAGAACGTCAACCGCGCGGATGAGTCAAGTGATGTGATTAGCCGGCCAAAACTATCTAACTGCAGCCTGAAACGATGCTGACAAGGAACACTTCCCTCAGAATTTAGCGAGGTATGGAGCTTCGGGTATTTGGCGCGGGATTGCAGCGATTTGGAATCTTATTCGCCAAGGAGCTAGATGGCACTTAGGCAATGGACGATGCATTCTCTTCTGGCTGGACCACTGGTTAGATGATTGGGGCCCTCTATATTTAGTGGCTCAGACCAACATTTCTGAGAGCATGCTGCATGCTACAGTTCATGATTTTCAAGATGGGAATGGCCATTGGCGTTAAGGCAGTTATTCCAACGTTATCTCCTAGCAACAGTCTTTATGACTATCGCGTCCATAAATATTAACGACAGTGCGGAAGATTGTTTGACCTGGGGCCAAACTTCGCATCGGCGGCTCACCGTAGCGTCTGCTTATGAGCTTATTGAGAATATAAATACTGATGCCTTAAATAGCCATTGGGAGGCTATATGGAAGTGGGCGGGACCACAACGTATTAGATCCTTTCTCTGGCTGGTAGCTAAAAGGAAGTTGTTAACCAATAAGGAACGCATGACCCAGCATCTGACCATGGAAGATGGATGTAATTTCTATGGCCAGGAGGAAACGACCCTTCACGCTTTAAGGGACTATCCTCGGGTCAAATCCTTCTGGCACCACTTTCCTGCTGACATGGTTGCAGGGGACTTTTTCAGTTAGGAGGAAGGAAACTGGCTCCGTCTTAATCTTAATCACCATGTGCAACTAAATCCGGCCGAGTGGACTAATATTTTTGGGGTCGTCTGTTGGTTTCTTTGGAAGTAGCGTAATAACAACATTTTTGAGCCAAATTTTGTTTGGCCAATAAACGGTCCTACAATTGTCATGGCTTATACTCATTGGGTCACTCGAGCCAGTGCGATGGAAAACCGGGTTTTTCAGTCGCAGGGACTGCCTTTGGGTTCTTTAGTCGGATGGACTAAACCTCTTGAAGGATGGATCAAGATTAATACGGATGGGGCAGTGAACCTGGGCTCTAATATTGCTTCGTCTGGAGGTATTCTAAGGAACTGTCAAGGGCACTAGTGTGACGACTTCTTACAAAAGATAGGCATTGGTAATCCTGTAATGGCAGAACTCTGCGGGGTGTACTCAGGGCTGATGTTGGCATGGGATTGGGGATATAGACGCATGCTAGTGGAAGTGGACTTCTTAGAGGTCATTAATATTCTTTCATCTTCCCGTAATGATCTGACTGAGCATTCTTTTTTAGTGACAGGTATTCGTGACTTGTTTCGTCGAGAGTGGGAAGTGCAAGTTGAGCATACGCCTCGTGAAGGGAATCAATGTGCGGATCACTTGGCGTATCTAGCTTCGTTCGCGGCGCCGGGACTACATTTTCTTCAGGAGCCTCCTAGGAGCCTTTTGGATGCCCTACACCGAGACATGCAAGGAACCCTTTACAATAGATCCCTTCGTAGGGGATTTGACTATAGGAGCTAGTCTCTTTAGTTTTATTTTCCCTTTTAAAAAAAAGAAGAAAGGTCATCAAATGGAGAAGTCATTTAAATCTAAGTGATTCTAGTTGCACAGCTTTAAGTTCTTGCTGCCACTTAGCTACCTTGTTACATACATTGGGGAAATATAATATAATATGTATATGTCAAAGGTTTAAAGATGTCTTATGAAAA
This sequence comes from Erythroxylum acuminatum, assembly GCA_026284645.1. Lineage (NCBI taxonomy): Eukaryota > Viridiplantae > Streptophyta > Magnoliopsida > Malpighiales > Erythroxylaceae > Erythroxylum > Erythroxylum acuminatum. The sequence goes on along the minus strand of JANKOD010000005.1, from coordinate 18,081,586 downwards.
ACCGAAGGGGGTAGTAGTTTCGTAAACTTTCCGATTCGTTTCTAGCAAACAAAAAATCAGAAAAATTAAGAGAATAAAAAATAAATCAACACCAGAATTTGGTAATGCAGTTCGACACACTTTGCCTACGTCTGCGGGACCCTTACCCAGCTTAATACTTTTACCGAAGTACAATAGATTTACCAAAGACTTTACTAAGCTGACACCACTCAACCCTTGACACTATCTCTCAACCTCACTTCCTGTGAAAGATTTTCACACCCAATAACACGGCTGACTCGTGTTAATCTCGTTAGAGAATTTTTCTAATTACTTTCACTCAAATAATAATTAATAAAAATAACTTAAAGTACTTAATCAACTAAGAACTGAAAAACAATATACTTGAGACAAAATAAAGACTTCCTTATGTTTCAGCTTCTTGAAATATTCCTTCAATTGAAATGATCCATCCCAACTTCAACTGCTTCAATTAAACCATATGGAAGTCTAGACAATGGATGGAGACCTACGGTATTTTCTCACAAAAACATGGCACAACCCAGATGAAGACATCTTGAAGAAACTGATAGGCTAAACCACTTCACCGTAGCAAACTCTACTTGTCTTCACCGTAGCATATATCACATAAAAGACGTTGCTCAGCTTTGTTCTAAAACATACACCCTTGCGTTATATTATTCATTGACAATTAATGCACACGCATTACTATACCACCCATTCTTTGACAATGAATGCACACGCATTACTATGCCACACATACATGTCACTACTGTTTCCGCACTATTACCTCAACTTTGTTACCACACACACTCACCTTGATGCCGCACACTCACATTAGGAATAGATGTCTGCCGCAGATCCCCGATATACACAAATCCCACAAACAATGAGAGTCCTCTTTTAACCAAATAACCACCACTTTAATTCAATCACGTAACAATAGCTTAATTATTTTTTACCGCACAAGAGATTCACCACAGCTGTTAATAGGAGACGTGCATGACACAAACACATTCAAGTAAGAAGAGTCCACCTTGCATGTGTTTTCTTCTATCCATAATATCCTCACACTTCAGCATTAACACTATCCAATTACCAATATGTCCAGCAGTAAAACAATTCCAATATCAACATGATAATAGACTCTAATCTAAGATAGGATTCTTTTTCAACTAGAAGATTATCTATATGGCTTTTGAATCTAAGTCATTATCCAATTAATATCTTATATGTTCAATTAATAAATAATGTCAAAATTAAATAAAAGATATATAACATATATCCTAACATCCTAAATGTTGTTTCGATGTCAATTTTGTCTATTAACATTGTTCAAATGGTCTGCGAAAAGAAAATTTACTGTTGCAACCAAAACTTTGTAAGAAGCAAAACCTTCAGTTTTAAGTTGATGGTGTATATATGGTAGAAGACGTTAATTAAGAGATGGTCATTGCTTTCTAGCAAAATGAGACGTCTCAGTACTCATGTCATGCCCTCGTCAATTTGGATTCTAGTTGCACATTTCCTATGATTCTAGACAGATTTGAACATTGGAGACCCAACAGGGAATATGATTTTCAAGGGATCATCAACTCAACCCATCAAAGCTATCCAGGAAGATCACAAGGGTGAAGAGGAAAGATGTAGGTACAACACTCTTGTTGCCATGAAAGAGTGAATGTAGAGTCTGTTAATTAATTGGATCAAATTCCCAGAGGAATGATATCATTCAGACCATCATTCGTTAATGTTTATATTGGTTAGTATGTTATATTATGGTCCAATAAATTAGGAAGATTTAAGTTGCGGGTATATGTTGGGAGAAGCCCACTTTCTTTTTGTAAGAAAACAAATTAATTTTCATTTAGTAATGTGACCGTTGGGAGAATGGCAAAGGGTGCTAGGAGTTCAAATATCAAAAAGAAAATGGAGGAGAATTTTTGTAACGAGATTCGGTATTACACAAGGAGATGCAAGAAAAATAGCTGAAACAAAGCAGGAATCTTTAACAATAGTTATTGACTTCAGCATCACCTGTCAATTTAAGCTTCACACGCATAAACCACCCAACTACACTACAAAAAGGAGTTCCCAACACTATGGACATATAAGCCAACTCCTCCTTAAATTAAAGTTATCATCTGAAGGTTATCTTTTTGGACCCAACTTGTGCATAATACATAATCGCCTTGATTCAGCAATTCGTGATTCAAAAATGAAGCTATGAAGTGCATAAAGCGAGAGGTCACACGTTCGAATCGCAGAAACAATTTCTTTGTAAAAATTACAAATGGAAGGTTACCCTCCTCTAACTCTTGTAAAGCGGGAAGGCTTATGCACGAAGTGCATTGATTTTTTTAAAGTGGAAAATATCAAGTTATCAGTGGTTAGTAGGCTTCGATATATTAAGAGTAGGAAGGTCAAATTTGAGAGGGTCAATTTAATTTAGTAAATTTTTTTTAGTGAAAATGTTAAAATGATAATTGTTTTAATTCAAAATTCGATTGAATTTTAAGTCAAACTTAGATTAGAATTAAAAAAAATTGAATCGACTAACTTACCCATTTACCAACCCTAACTATGAGAAATTAAACATGTATATAATTAAATATAAGTTTCCTATATTTAATCAGACAGATACAGTTATCCATATATTGAATAGGAGTATTAAGCCATATATAGGACATTACAAGTAGGAATTTAAATATGGAAAGTTATTTAAAACTATCTAATATAATTCCTTAATTTAAGGGATTTTAAAGTTATCTTATATTATCCATTTACAGCCTATCTGTTGGACCCTGAACTTTTCATGGAAATTAGAAATTATTAAATGAAATTAAATGAGTGTTTTTGAGTATGTATGTGTTGTGGGTGTTTTAGAGTTAAATG